>JAULUF010000028.1:16892500-17340000 GCA_031834385.1 Semotilus atromaculatus | reverse complement strand
AAAATCCACAAGACGGGATTTGAACTCAAGTCGACCAAAGCCCATCAGTGCCAAAAGTCAATGCACCGACCACTTGGCTATCAGAGCAAATTGATCAGGCTCAGTTTGATAAATATTAGAACTTCTCGGTGTAAAAAAAAAAATGGGGGGAACAGAATCTGACGGCAAACAGTCCAGCTGTCGAAATCCGTTCCCCCCACTCCCATTATGAGAGGTGTTGATGTAGTGGGTTGACAAAAGGCTGTTACAGTATGTGTAAGAATAAGAAACATGGGGGGAACAGAAACCGACAGCAAACAAACCAGCTGTCGCAATCCGTTCCCCACTCCCATTATGAGAGGTGTTGATGTGTTGGCTTAAAAAAAGGCTGATTCTATTCTGTGTGTAGATGGAGCTTACTGTAAATGGCATCAGTTTAAAGAATAATTTTTGGAGGTTTGGCATTGTATTATGATAGGACAGAATGGGATCAAGAAAAACCCACACAGGTTGCCCAAAGCATCAGACCCAAATGTCAGTGCACTGACCACTTGGCTATAAGGGCCAATCGATCAACCTCAGTTTGATAAATTTTAGAACTTCATTGTGTAAGAAGCATATGGGGAACAGATTCAAGCGACAAACAATCTGAATCTGAATCTGTTCCCTCACTCCCATGATGAGAGATGTTGATGTAGTGGTCAAAACACATTTTGAGGTATATGGAATGTCATTTCAATCATGTAAACATTTATTAGTTTATTTGTCAGGGACCATGCACAGTTCAAGAAAGAGTTTCAAAAAATTGAGCCATAGTTGTAAATGTAAACATTGACCTTGTTAGATCTCTTTCTCTGTCTCGGGGGTACGCTTACCTACTCACAATGGCAAATCGGACTAGGTGGCCAGAAGTGCCCTTGGTGTCAATGTCAACTGGGACATTGCGCACGCTTTTATTGACACCTGGACTGCCAGATTTTGGCACCTTACACACAATTTCTGAAACTATGGCTCCATTTCTTGAAACTCTTCACACAAAACCACAAAACACTCACACACAACATACAAAACATCTTGCAAAAGCAAACACTTCATTTCAAAGGTGTAGTAACACACACACACACACACACACACACACGCACGCACACACACACACACACACACAGAGATGTGAATAATGTAAAACAATACTATCTTGTGTCTTTTGCTTGTTCAGTGTGCAGTGGAGTGCACAAGAGTTTGTCATACATACATGTGCACAAATACACTGTATATACAGTAGCCTATGTTTGTTTGTTTGCACAACTGATGAATTTTACACAGTTGTGGAACTGAACTGAAAAAATTCAGAATGCTGTCATAGCTTCTTACTACGACAGACGCTGTTGCCAGGTGACCTGTCCACCTTTGATTGAGAAATCTTTTCAACATTTTGCCATCGTATTGTGCAGCTACTGTTCTTCAGAAATGTATTCAAGTTGTCACGCACATAAAAAAAAATGCTCCAGTGCATTCTCTAATGACATTGCACGCACCACCACCAAATGTAACTGATGGTTGAAACAGTGAATGTATGGCACTTCTCTGTTCAATTTATCCTGTAGAATCTTTTGCAACCCCCCGACATCACGCTGGCCCCATAGCATTGACTTCGATTTTTTTCTGTGCTGTGACCAGCACCTGTTATCTCTGTTAAGACAACATTAGTTAACGACAGACAATGCATCAAAGGGTTCAGTTGTTGACACACACAACAGGCGCTTGTGAACTTGAACCAAGCGAATGATGATGGAGATGTTATCTCGGCCTCTGGCATCCTGGGTCCCATCTGCCTTTAACGTGTACCATGAATTTCCTACGTCTTTAACAATTTCCTCAGTTAAAAGTTCACTCGTAAGTCCAATAACTTCATTTTGAATGTCATGCGATGTGTATTTAGCATTGGCAGCTATAGTGCTACACTTCAGCAAGTTCTGCATCTTTTCGGAGAGTATAATGGTGGCCAAAAAAAGGCCACTGCCCCGCTCTCCCATTGTGTCAAAAGCATCCACGGACCCCTGAGAGGAACAAGAAAACACGTCTGAAAACACAAAGGAACGTTTGAAATAAGAGACTTAATTATGTCAACAATTGCAGAAAAATACTTGCGATTTTTATCTAGCTGTCTCAAATTAACCAGAGTTGACACCTCTGTTCCTGCTGTGTTGTGTGATTCCTTTTCCTTCCACAGCGCCGCAGCTGCATGTTGATGGCTGTCATCTTCGTCAGGCTTACTCTCAATCACACTTTCAGTGTCCTTCATCAGGTCTGAAATACGCTGCATATACTTTCTTATGTCCATTGTTGAATATTAATGATAATTCACATTTTAGCTGAAACTGAATTGCTGATAATTCACCCCCTTTTGGTGCCATGGCCTGTTTGCAGATCTCATGCACTCTTTTTGAAAAACTCTAAAGTAAACACATTCTCACTCACTAAAACACATTTCACACTGTGATGCACTTATGTTTTCAAACACTAAACACAGGCAGGCAAAAGTTAAACACAACTACAACACAGTTGTCATCGTTTACACACTACGACTTAAAATAGTTCACACTTATTTCTAATGATGTGACCAAACCAACTGTAACTAATAAAAGTGCCAAAATGTACTCAAAATGTTGCACTGAATGTTGATACCAACAATGGATGGCAACAATGTAAGAGGGAGAGGAGGAAGAGAATGTGTATATGAGGTGGTGAACAAGGAGGAAGAGGAAGAGGATGAGAAAGAGCAAGGTGTGGAGAATGTTGTCAAGGCTGTATCTAGCTTTAGGGTTTTTCCCTTTGGCTGCAGAGATGACATTGTCTGTGATGTGGACAAAGTCCTCAGGCCGGACCAACACGAAGACATGACGCTTAAAGGGCATATTGCAGGTTAGAGGACCCAACGAGTCAATGTATAGACAAATAATGTAGAAACTATATTTTCTTTAAAATATACTTATAAATACGCTACAGAAGCTTCTGGAGACGTTTTTGTGAGAAAATTTTACTTCCGCGTCTGAAAATGGGCGTGGCAGGCGTGACGTAACAGACTCCCTGTCATGACGTAAAATGACGCGATGTTGAAAAAAAGCCGTTTTTATGAGCAGTCCAAGAAACGCTTAGCCTGACTACGTCAGACTTCCTACTTCCGCTAATTTCATTTCGCTCCTGTAGTCAGTCTGAGATAGCAGCCTATCTTTCAGTTTTCCACCGGCCTGAAAACAGCCGGCCCAATCAACGAACAGAGGGCGGCTGAGAGCCGTGACGTAGCCGCTAAGCGCCGAGTTTTACATTGTAGGATAGAGAAATCGAAAACCGAAACGACCGCGGAAATGGGAAACGAGACACGTGATTGTACCGTGGATGCGTAGATTAACTTCGCATAATCTGCAAAAGTCGTTTACAGCCATGTTCACTCCGGTATTTCGCTCGCATCATCAAGTGTTTACAGCAGGTTTACAGTGGAAGTTCGATCATAGATTTGAGTTCGATGCATGATGTCTGTGTTTAGATGCGGCTGTGTCGGCGCATAACATAAACTTATCTGATTGGCTTACGGGTAACCAATGATTTTAAACTTCAGAAATCGCCCCCTAGCGAGAGAGAAAACACTTCTCTATTATGCTATTCCAGACTCTGTCTACGAAGCAAAGTGAAGTAGCAGAGTCTGGTATTACCAGGCTAAGAAACGCTCACTTTATCTACTAAATTAGTGCCCTTATTATGTCGTTTTAAAACATTTTATATCCTGCATTAACTTTTCATATGGTATTTTCATACAAGGTTATATATTAATTTAGATTTTTTTTAACCTGCAATATGCTCTTTAAGCAGAATCAATCTCTCTCACCCTGATTTTGCAGTTGCACAACTCTTCTCAGTGTACTGTAACATGTTTTCATTTAGTTTAGTTTTTTTTACTGTAACCTTTTTGGCTTTTGCGGTTGGGTTACACTCAACTGCTGAATATACAGTACATTCAACAGTCCTATACAATATTTCAGTACAACTTGCAGTGCATACATACAATGTATTCACCCTAGTAGCCTACTGTAAGTGATTAGCTACTATAGATTTTTAGATAATTGCAAAATTTTATTTAGTAATTTGTTGACTACTATAAACTTTTTTTCTGTAACTATGCTTTGGATTCTTTGTTCTCCATTTTTTTATGTATACTGTAGTGTTTATAACATTTACTCGCTGTGTACTGTATATGATCTGAAAAAAAGAGAGTAGCCTATATGATCTGAAAGCGCTCAGATAAAATGGTTTTGAGGCAATTGTTTGATTTTGCCAGAAGAGTCAGATGTTCTCTGAATGCATAGTTTGAGATTTGGTTTGGTGTTTAACGGTTTGAGAAAATGGGTGATGGTTTTGCGAAATGTGTTTTAGCAATTCAGAAAAACTGTAATTTATGTAGGCTATAGCCTAAGTCTTTTCACACATAATCATTAGGTGTAGGTCATCAGTAAAACTAAGGATTTCATATTGTCTGCAGGTAGAACTGAAATATGACAAGGAACAACCAAGGAATGCAGTTTTTGTAATGGATTGCCAGTCATTGCGCTATGAATGACTATACGTTCATGTTGGCTGATATCATTCATGTTCATGAATGATATGTTTTGACAGAATCATTACATTTTGAGTTGGGTCTGCTGTGTTTTTAAAAATATATATATTTAGTAGCCTATATGTGACCCTGGATCACAAAACCAGTCTTAAGTCGCACGGGTATATTTGTGGCAATAGCCAACAAAACACTGTATGGGTCAAAATTATCGATTTTTCTTTTATGCCAAAAATCATTAGGATATTAAGTAAAGATCATGTTCCATTAAGATATTTAGTAAATTTCCTACCTTAAAAATATATATTTTTTATTTTTGTAAGTGTATGCAGCACAATTGGCAACAGAAATGGAAACCTCAATATTTTTTGGACTTTTTTTAACCCTCAGATTTCCGACTTCAAATAGATGTATCTTGGCCAGATATTGTCCTATCCTATAACAAACCATATAAATGGAAAGCTTATTTATTCAGCTTTCATGTGATGTATAAATATCAATTTAAAAAACTTGACACATAAGACTGCTTTTGTGGTCCAGGGTCACATATAAAGGTTTTTAGTGTTTCGAAATGCAGAGTTTGAATATTTGTTTTACAAAATGTGGTTTTGATCAGAAAATTAACTATTTGGCTAACTGTGTGATACATGTGTTTTGCTGTGTTAAGAGTTTAGAACAAGTAATTTAAGTGTTTATATATGCTTGTTAGCAATTGTAATAAAAAAACTGTAAAAGGAAAATGTTGGAATGTTGAGTCATCAGCGTAATGCCACTTAAAGTCACAAGGGGGCGCTAATGACTCTATATGCATAGCTGGCATTGTCATCAATTAGCTAGTATATTTTATGACCTTGTCCGCATATGGGTGTGCAGGCGGGTAGCACTATAGGCCTACATGGCATAATTTCTCGTTTATTCTTTCACAATCTCAGGCTGTTTAAAAAGGCTGAAATCTGTTTTAAGCAGATGCAATTTTAAATGCTGCAACTGAGAGTTTTTCCCATATCAAGGTGGAAGAAAAACATAGGCTACTGAACTGTGTGTGTAGTAGTGGAGAGAGTACCTTTGCAATACGCACAAGTACAATGGAATTCTTAATCCTTAGTAGCATACAGTACACACACATCACCAGACATCACCCCAAAACCATACATACTGCATGCCAGCATATGGCAGACAACACAAAGCAAAAAGTTTTAAAGTGGTGATGTAACAAGTAGTGACAGATCCTTCATTTCATTTTGTGATGTACATCCAAGTGAAACTTAAAAAGAAAAAAAATGTAGGACGAGGACTTAGTTCAATCCATCAGTTGTTGATTGGATGGAGGCAGATCTGAATGCAAGCTACTGTCAATTGGGCTGGTGTTTATGCAGACTAAATGACTGGAGAAGTTCTTGATTAAGAATTACGAGGTTACATTTTTTTATTTATTATTTGATCTAAATACTTATCTAAATATGATTTGTTTTGATGTTAGTTGTGTGTATGTGTGTGTAGTAGCTACCAAATTGTCAAACCACATTCAGAGAACCTCTGACTCTTCTGGAAAAATCAAACAATTGCTTCAAAACCATTTTATCTGAGCTCAAAATCAAACAATGCTATCAGATAATACAGAGGTCGGTAAATATTATAAACACTACAGATCATTCAGTAGACATAGGCTAAGTCAAATAATGGAGAACATAATCCAAAACATGTCTAACTGCCTGAACTAGCAGAAAGAGTGATATTCGAGTAATTTGTTTAGGCTATTGATATTTTGGTTCAGAGAATGTGGTTTAGTGTTTTAGCAATTCAGAAAAAACTTTAACATTATGTAGGCTTATGTTTGTCGCAATAGTAAATAGGCCTAGGCCTATTTTACAAAATGTTTGTGGGCCCATCGATCCACAATTTACCCCAACCTACAAGGCTAGCCAACATATATCACTCACATTTGTAATTATGCGTACAAGAGAAATAAAATAAATATAAACAGCAGAATGTGTATAAAATTCCATTTAGTACAAAAAGGTTCCCATATCACATGTCGCTATTCAACACTCACGCGCGCTCCCGGCCACAGAGCCAGCGCGCAGCTCGTGCACTGTGAATCACGTCCTACGTCAGTCAGAGTCACACTTGCGACGCGCATCAGAGTATGGTTAATGGGTGCCCACGGTTGGGTTGACAGGGTTTGTTTGTTGCTGAGCGCACGCTTTTTCAATAGCAGTAACGTTACATCAGTTCAAGGCAGATGAATCTTGCTTGCTTTAGCGTTATAAACAAACTGTTCTTTGATATCGTTCGCGACGCGTTTATTTGGAAGCTCAAGTGAATCGCTGTGAGCAAGGTGCAGATGAAGAGGATGCTGGAAGGAGTGACGAGTCTCACTTCAGTAGCCTAAAACGCGCGAAAGACTATTTCTAATACTGGGTCGATCCTAAAATAGGAATACGAGTATTTGTTTTCGGACTGATTATAACGCGTTAATTTGTATTTGTAGTAGCCTAAACGGTTTTAATCTATGGTCTGGAATAAGCGCTCTGCTTAAGGGGAAGCTTTTTCTAATTTCTTTGGATTATTTTAGTAACACGTTTGCTTTGCAGGAGTATAACTTTGCTGTTTTATTGTGTAATATGATGCAATGTCAGCTGAGTAACGTTACCCAAATGCACGAGCTGTGAAGTTAACCGTGAACTCTTGAGCATTGACATCATGGATAGACGCGGATGATTTTCATCGAACAGGTGAGTCACATCTCGAATATAATATTTATGTGCACATTATGGCAGGGAATTCGTATTCGTTTACGATTCATTTTGAGTAAGAAATATTTGAAAAAATATTGCATTTACAGTACTGCTCTCAGTAATAACACATTACTATAACATATCAGGCTAACTATTATAAAAGTATCATTCATTATAATTAATTAATTAATTCAAAATGTCACTGAGTCAGTGACTGCCCACAATTGTGACTAAACCCCTTATGAGTCATTTTTTCAGCTTAGGCATTTGTTTTTTTATAATAGGCCATACTTGATGTTTTTAATAAACAAAATGAAACAAACTGTACTATCAACAAGTAAGTAATTATACTACAGCAGCAAACATTAAAGAACAAAAGCCAATTAAGATTAAATAATATCTTCAATCTGGGTGTTCTGTCCACACCTGTGAAGTTAAAGCATGTTTATGGAACTGTAAGTCTAAGTCATAAAAGTCCGATATCGTTTAAGAATTATAAGATCTAGTTCTTGGTTCCCAACCCTCACACAAATGTTCTTAATGATCCCTTAAGTTGATGTGATTGAAAAGCCTAGCTCAGTTTGCATGGTTTTCCTCGCTCACTCAGTTCAGTTCAGACGTTGTTCATGCTAATCTTGAACTGGACTGCTATTTTGAGAACAGATGACCTTTGCCTCTTAGACTGTAACCGCTCTTTCCAGCAGTGTCCATCCAAGCAGCAGACAGAATAATGATAACATGCTTTACACAACACAGCCTTTAGGGTAGTTTAACCTAATAGATTTTCTCATATATTCACTGAACCATATCAAATATGTGTATTCAGAGCAACTCATGTAATTCAAAAATGGATCGAGTTATGTAGTACATCACAAATATGTTGCATTCATGTTAACTGAACCGTGCATTTAATAGGACTGTTTGGATCTGGTATTTTAAAGGAAATTCTAGGCTTAAGAGTATTTTCACTCCTTGAAAGGCAATCGTGTGTGTGTTTTGCTTTCATTTTCTAGAAGTGTGTCATTTATCGATTTCAGTGAACACGTGACCCTGTCAACTTCATATTTTTAGTTCCATGTGATGAAATACACAGTGCATCATGGGAAAATGTACTGTGTGGTGGCCTAGAAAGACTTTGATCTCTGACATAATGACTTCCGCTATGATGTTGTCTTTCAGTAACCATCCCTGAAAATAACCAGAGATTACAGTAATGCTTTCAGAAGTAACATCAGCCTTCTTAAAACATGCCTAAGATGTCGACTTGGGATAAGCCTTTATTAAAAATGCTTTACAGTATATTTTAATGCATGCTAGCTTACTACTGTATGTTTAGAAACGATACAATGAATATGGATTATTTTGCACATCTGAATCAAATTAGTACAAAACATTTATCTGTCATCTTGTCATTTGGCACCAGGTGGGGACACACCACCCACTACACTTGTCATTCTTTCTGATTATAAAGATTGCATAGCTGTCAGTCTGTGCTGATGGTAATGGCCATGAACTGTCAGAGATGCAGACTAGACGGTGTTAAGCCTAAGCATCAACACGCCCTCCTCTCAATATTAAAACTCGTCACTTGGCACTTGTTGACAGGCTATGTGTGTGTCCTTGACAGGTGCAAGGATCTTTTGTTTATTGCTCTAGTTTGCGTGTGTGTTGAATGTTCCAGCAGCTGTCAGCCGTGTGTGTGTTTGTGTTTGTTCACCAGCTGAACACCACTAAACAACTAGTAGCAAAATTCTTCTCAGCTGCTTCGTCCACGTGACTGTCCTAGCGTCAGATATCTCTGGAGGGGTGTTTATTAACAGCAATGGCTGTTAGGTGATCATCCTGAGGCCTGAGCTCCGTTCCATGAGCTAGATTCCCATATTGTATTACAGTCAGTGTAATGTAGTGTAATTTAAATCCAGGCAGCTAAATGTCTGTCCTCAGTGCCAGACAGCTGTTACTTTAGTTGTGTTGAGTTCTACTTGTATTACTGTACACTTACATCATTGATGTGGGATAGTAATATTCAGACCCGAGAAGCCGATAGTTATTTTCATGTTATTATGGCTTATAACTCCTAGATGGCGGATATTAAAAATCTATTTTGTTTTGTCAAAATAAACAAAAAATAAAACACTAAAACTAGAACCAGTTATTTGAAATAAGACCTTGATTAAAATGGAATTTGGGCATCACAACATTATAATGTACAGTATGAAAAATGTATATTCATTTTTGGCTAAAATGTATATTCAGATTGGCTAAAGATCTATATTTAATGCTGTTATTCAATAATTAGTATTTTTAAATATGAACTTTAGTGTGTGTCAGATGAGAGCATAGGACGTCTAAATTTAAAATAGGGAAATTATTTAACAATTTAATTATATCATATTATAAATGATATTGTTATAGTACATATCAATATACACACAGTGTAGGCTAAGAGTAAAACTATATGCAAAATAAGATACACCGGTGTTTTGCCAGATTGAGAAGTTGATTCTATGTATCATCTTTTACTACTTTAATTCATTTTACTCTAATTAATTTTATAACTGTATCATTTATCTCTTTTAATTCCTTTTATAACTGTTTTAATTTCCCTTCCTTTTATTTTGTGCTTATTTTCTATGCAAAGCATTTTGATTTGCCATGTGATATTTTAATTCCTTAGTATGTAAAGAATTTTAAATAACTGTTTTAATTTTCCTTGCTTTTATTTTGTAAAAGAAATTCCTTTCTATGTAAAGCACTTTGAATTGCCATAGTGTATGAAATGTGCTACATAAATAAACGTGCCTTGCCTTGCCTACATTATAACAATTAAGTGCCAAATATTGACCAGTACAATAAAGTAAGACAATCTTTAACACAACGGTGTATGCATGTATGTATGTGTATACCTGTGTATATAAAAATATAATTAAAAATATATTTGGATAATGTAATTTTTTTTAAACCCTGATACAAGTAATACTTTAATTCAGCAAGGATTTATTAAATTGATAAAAAATAAATTTCTAATATTACAAAAGTTTTTTTAAAAATAAATGCTATTCTTTTTATCCATCAAAGAACCTAAAAAGTTTCCACTAAAATGTATTACATTGATAATAATATAAAAATTGTTTCTTAAACACCATATCATATTAGATTGATTTCTGAAGGATCAGAAGAGAAATTGCTGTCAAAAAGTCAGCTTTGCCATCACAGGAATAAAGTACATTTTTAAATATTCAACAGGTAACAGGCGTTATAATGTTTCACAATATTACTGTTTTTGCAGATTTTTTTTAATCCTCTTTCAAAAAACATGTAGAAAAAAAAACAAAAAAACGTTCTGACCCCAAACCTTTAAACGATCGTGCATGTTTAGTACAGTTGTTCATTGGTGGCTGTTATGACAGCAGTTTTGCCACCCATAGTCTAATTGCTCACATTACATCATAGACACTCTTATCAATATCAGTTTTCTTCTGTGTGTCTGGCCTTCCTATGAAGCTCATTCATATTTTTCACTTTTTGATAGTTTTGGGTGTCTGTGGAGGGTCAGCCCATCCTCATGTTTATTTTATGTCTTCTTACTGCCCTACTTTACATATTTTTGTTCATCTATGTAAACACATAGATGTTATAGGGCAAATTAGCATGAGAGCGCAATTACAAAAAAGTGCAGATGGGAGTGAAAAGTTCTGCACATGAACTTTTTCAACCCTAATTTTTCACTGCATGTCTTTAGTAAATCCTGACAGTTGTTTTTTAATACCAAAAGAGAGTTTGCACTTGCGCAAGCTGTTCCTAATCTGGCCCTATATCTGAACAGACATCATCATTTTACGGTGTCCTGGATCCTCTAAAGGTCATATCCCTGTTTGGGAGTCTAATAATCACTCACAATATTATATTCTGATAACGGAGAACTTCAGTGCCTGTTGACATCAAGTTGCATGACTCATTATAGAGTTCCTTTTCAAAAAGAAATTAGCCTGTGATTATTCAGATTGTTTGGATGTCCTCGGTATCTGCTATATTTACTTGTATGACATCATGGTTGGAGAGTCATATTAAAATTTAATTTATGATGGAGCCATGGACCCCCCCTCCCCCCCCCCCCATTATTATCACAACCTAAGTATTAGAACTTTGTGTGTTGAGACAGAGAAAATGACAGAAAGCAGTCTCGACAGATTTTTTTAAAGATGCTTAGTGTAAAAGTGAGCGTTAGCATGAACGGCTAATCACAGCAGCTTTACATGATTGTGTGGATGTGTGTTTGGATTTTTAAAAATCTGTTTTTTTAAAGCTGTGGATGAGTAGTAATGTTTATTTGGGCTCTCTGTTATACAATAACTACATCAGTGCAGCATCTGTTCTTCTGTTTTGTCAACGGTGATGTCATGTTCACCATGACTGAAATTCAAATGGACTTGTTTGCATATTAGGTTTGGCTCGTCTGGTGTGTTCACACAAAACAAACTGAAAGACCTTCACAGAACTTCACAGAAGAGAAATTACTATGGTTTGAAACAATATTGTTTGCTTAATGAAGACACCATCTGACATAATTTAGTTTATCATAATCTTAAAATCTTAAATTATTCTTTGTTGAATATTGTCCTCTGTCACATTAAGTTTGATCACACAGCCATAAGTTGGACATTCGATAAGTTGGAGTTTAAATTAAACTCATTAATTTAAAGAAAATCACAATCATTATTATCCCAGTCATTATGGTATCATATTTTGTATGAATTATAGCATAGTTGTTTTTGTGCAGAGCTGAGTCATTGAACATGGCCACCGTGAATAATGCATCTCTCTCTGTCATTATGTGTGTCTTTTTAAGCAGCTCCTTGTCCTTATGGACCAGGTCATGGGGAATAAAACACAGAACATCCTGTGAATGATGAATGGCTTGGAAAGAAAAAGAACCGTTGACTAAACAGAGACCTGCCAAGTTATAAGACTGAAAACTCTTTATTTTGTTGCTTGCAATAACGGAAAGGACATTTAGCATTCTCGTAAGTGGATTAGGTTTGTTAGGCTGAAAGATGAGATTGAGAAACAAGAAAATGAGGTTCAATTCAGAATTGTTCCATGAGAGATCAGGTTTCACAAAGCCTTGTATTTAGTCTCTTTTGTCTCTCTTATGCTCCTTCTAATATTTTCTGTGTGCATTAAAGTGCAGTATAAATGTTGGTTCATGCTGATCAAATGACTTTGAACTGAAAGTTTTTTTTTCCTCTAGTAATCACTGTGTAATCATGTGCTCATTGTAATGGTTCACGTTACCGTGATTGCTTTTAAGGAATAGCTGTCTGATCCTCTTCTTTGTTGTGTTTAATAAGAAGGTTGAGACTAGAGTATAGTTTTGTCTGCTTATTTCTGATCTAATACTAGACATCAGATTTAGGGTGGAAATCTTGTTGGATGAAGGTTATTTGAGGTTGAATGATTTGAGGAGCTATGTTTTGGAAAACTCAGACTTGCATATTTTCCAATATACCTTTAAAATCCATCTTTATTAAAGCAATTTCTCAAGATTAATAATAATTTGTCCTGGGCAGTAAATTGGTGAGAATGAGCTCTGTGTACTTTTATGTACGATCAGGCTTCTGATCACTGTCAATCAATTTTCTATATGTGGAGTGTTAGCGCTGGCTTACCCCAGGCTTCATGCAGCTGTAGTCTGTTGGATTTCCCATTAACTGCCTGTGCAAAACAACATTGATTTTAAATGAAGAACATTGCTGAAGGCTACTGTAACTAGCATCAATATGTTCTTTAACAAGAGAGTCTGGCTAAAGAGTTGCTAGCTCACATTAAACTAGCAGATGCGAGGCCTAAGTCCAAATCTTTGGAGTGCTAATAAACAAATCTTTACTTTATGGAGAAGAGCATTTTACATGTAATTCAGGGTAGTCAGGAGACTTTTCAAAGATTAACCCCTTTTGCACTCAAGTAAACTATCCTGTCTTATTGTGATTGATCTATCAGTCACACAGTTACCAAAGAAAAAATCATTGGTCTTCCTGATCTCTTCTTTAGAAACAACTTTCTTTTTCTGTTAATGTCACTTCGGAATAATGTTAACCAAAATCCATATCCATAAGTTGCTTTAGCAAACTCTAATTTGGCCTGGAAAAATTCCTGAATCTATTGCCTACATTTTACAATGAATAGAATCAATTAATGAACTATTTAAAAAAAAAATGGAAATCAGTGTTAAAACTATTAATAACTGTTTTTTGTTAATTAAAATAAAGCTTAAATATTAAAGAATATATGATAAAATGTATTTTGCCAACTTTTAGGAGTACATTAAAGGTAGGGTAGGGAGAGTTTTTCTAACAAAATATGTTTAAACTGTCTATATACCAACACATAATTAAAATGTAAGTACTCTGAAAAAGAAAGTATAAAAATCGAGTGTCTGTAGTCCTCTCAGGGCTGCAATAAACACAGCTACTTATCTCCATTCGGGACGAATGAAGTGATTGGCTGGGTGACTGTCACTCTCCCATGGCAACCACCCCTGCAGCTACAGGAGCTGCCCACATGCGCACATCCGTTTGATTCAAGGAGGGGAAGAGGCACGGACGCTAGGAAGAATCACAATTATGGCCGTGAATTTAGCAGTCAAAATTCCCAGTACCTGCATATACAGTCAGCGAAGGCAAACCAGGCAAGAAAAGGAAGACAGTATTTGAAAAGGCTATGCCCAAAAAGTCTTTGGATAAAGCAAGCAATATCAGGGCTTTCCAGCGGTGGACAACTGAGGGACATCAAGGGGCTGAAAAGTGACGCTAACAGTGCTTTCATCGTGGAAGCTCTTACAATCAAAACACCGTATATGTTATGAATCTTTCACGAAATTCCCCTTCATCACAGTGTAACTGATGGTAACAGGAAAAACGTGTATCAATGCAACCTGTTTTTAGCTTTGAGTTTGCCTTATGTTACTAGCTTGTTACCGAATCAAACTCAATATATTTTAAACTTTACCAGTATCGATATGCTGGCTTGATAGTGAGTACTAACAGCCATGTTAGTTGTTTATATTCATAAAGTTAGGTATTTTATTACATGTGATTCTGACATGATGTCACTCTATGCACTGCTCGTCTCCGCTCAGCGCTGGTAAATGCGTCCTTCAGATGAGCGCGGACGGCATCGCGCGGTCATGTGTTTTGGAGGCGTGGCTTTGGAAGGAGCCCAGACGGGAGGGTGTGGGTGTCAATGGAA
Organism: Semotilus atromaculatus; assembly: GCA_031834385.1. Lineage (NCBI taxonomy): Eukaryota > Metazoa > Chordata > Actinopteri > Cypriniformes > Leuciscidae > Semotilus > Semotilus atromaculatus. The sequence goes on along the minus strand of JAULUF010000028.1, from coordinate 17,325,429 downwards.
TAAGTAGCTGTGTTTATTGCAGCCCTGAGAGGACTACAGACACTCGATTTTTAAAATCTCTTTTTCAGAGTACTTACATTTTAATTATGTATTGGTATATAAAGACAGTTTAAACAAATTTGAGAATTGTTATTTTTTTTAAAAATCCTGCTGAGGATTTGAATTACACCTTTAACTTTACCCTCAAAGCTAACAGACATGAACTTGAAGTTACGAAGTTACAGACCCTGTTTGATGTGGTAGAAATATATTTTGTATTTACATTTGTTTTGTGAGTGTGTGGCGGATGGTGGTTATCTTAATTAGTTTAGTTCCTTAGTGCCATACAAATGAGAAACAAGCTTCTGTTTTACTAGTGCCAACTTTGAAATAAAACAATCCTTTAGATCACTGTGGCTTGAACAATAAACACATGCCTTTTCAAAATGCAAGACGTTGTTATATGCATGAAGATCCTGACTGAGATTCTGTTTTGGGTTTCCACCTTCATTTTGCATCAATCAAATATTAACAGACTCTGAGTGCCCACTGCTCTCCTCCAGACATATAGCTGTGTGTATTTTTTCTAGGTGTCTGACCTGAATGTGTCTTGGTCTGGAATAAATGCTTGGTGCGTAGGAGAAAATTGGCCTTAGTCTGTTCTGATGTTACAGTCACCCAATAGAAAGAAATGCTGTTGAGAAATGATGTCAAATGGAGAACGCACTTGGAAACACTGCAAAGACTGTTATCTGTGTTAAGGTGGACTGTAATGCATTTAATTCAGCCCTCAAGCAGATCTGCCTTATTTCAATAAGCTGCTCTCTGTGACAAATCCCAACCTGTGCACACCTGAGGCCAGCTCAGCTGAAGATAGAAACAAACCAGTGTCAGACTCAAACACCAGCTTACCTCATACAGTGTGCTCTGGAGGACTTTTTGCATAACCGCCCCATCAGTAAGGGCAAGCGGATTCAGTACAGAGCTGCAGTCAGACAGAAAGATAACCCTATCTAATTGATTTTAATGTCTGTCCGTCACATGTTGTGCACACATTATGTTAGCTCTCTAGCCGACTGGGATATATCAGAAAAGTGGTCAGCTTGGTAAAAGGTATCGGTCTGTTCTTCCCCCTGCTCTCAACATTTAAATTTTGCCCAAGTGTAGAAATAATTTATACTCCGAAATTGCAAATACGTTCCATAATTAATTTAAAATAAACTGCAAATTACACATTGAATTAAACATGTTTTTTTTAAAGTATAAGGATGGAATTAGTATTTGTAATGTACATAATGTAAAAAAACAAACAAACAAAAAAACACATTCTCCAGTAATCTTTATTTACGATTTTGAAAGATATTTTTTAGTGTGTAAGGTTGGACTGTAGACACAAACAATACCCTCTTGTTTTTGCTGTCATTGGTGGTGGAAATGTGATGAAAGACAATAGTTAATCTGAAGACTCTGGTAGAGGGTTTCTGCTGTGGCCTGAGGTCCATTTAAAAACCAATTTAAAGGGCCCCTATCATGGATTTTTGAAAATGACTGTTCGTGGAGTGTGTAATAAAGCTCTAAGGGAATGAAAACATCCTGCAAAGTTTTATATCTGAAAGTGCACCGTATATAAAGTTATTGTCTTTCAAAAGTGAGAGTCGACTCTGAGTCTATGAAATGAATTGTTTTTGAAACGAGTCATTAGCTGTTTCGTAGTGACGTAGATACGAAACATTAGCATATTGGCCACGCCCAGTTATTGCGCACGCACTCGCAGGGAAACTTAATCCTCAAACTGGAGCTGATTTCTGAACTGGACAGCATCATGTCGAGAAGACGGCGCTGTGCATGATGTGTGAAGGTAAAGCCAGTTATTTTTCACTCCCCCAAGGATGAGCATGTGAAGAATCAGTGGTTAAAATTCATCTTCACCAAGATATCACAGCAGTATAATCCTAAACTATTTCTGTGTTCCCTTTATTTTAGACGACTGCTTCTCAAATCTCGGGAGTTCAATGCAGGATTCACAAACCGCTTGGTCTTGAAAGATGGTGTTCAAAATACTTAGTTTTTAGTTTTATATTGTGTAGGTCTCCTGCTATCTGGCTAACTCTCATTATCACTGTCTAACTGAAATACTTCTGCTGATCAGCTGTGGGCCACTATTATCGAGTCGTCCTTGCGATGGAGGTTGAATAACTAGTTCTAATATTTCATCACCGGACTCGCGCTCGCATGAATATGGTAAAATCGACGTCATTGTTCGTTACTGTGTTTAGTTTACAGTGTAGGAAGCCTCAGGACACGCAGAGCTGTCGGTGTTATACAATGGGCGTTTTTGTTCTCGACGCACTCAGGCTCTGGAGACGCGCTGTACACGGGTAGGCCTATCACAACAGATTGAGCTGTCTGGCCAATCAGAGCAGATAAACTTGCGGGAAGGAGGGATTTAGAGAGATTGATTCATTTGACGAGCCATTTGAGAATCATGGCAAATGTGATGATGTGCAAATGTATATTGTGAGGAAATTAAACAAGTTTTTTTTTTTTTTTACATTTGATGTGTGTAAACATGTTGTAGGAGACTCTACAACAACATCAGGAAACTTTAACATCTCATCAAATTCTACTTTGTTTGATCTGAAGTGACTTGCCTTGTTTCCTTGGCTCTAGTTACCCATAATAATTCTCATCTGGGTGTCTTTTGGAGTCAGAAAGAGGTTTGCTGGTGTGTGTTTGTGTGTATGTGTGTGTGAGTTTGCATGTGTCTTGAGATGCATGTATCCTCACTGTCATTTTCAAGGATTGTTTTAGTGTCTTATTTGTTCTAGATGAGTGAGTTTTGTGTGGGAAGGAGCCAGTTGACAGATGGTCTGAAGTGTTGCCATAGTAACCCCATCTATGACATCATCTGACCCCAGGCTTCAGTTATTACCCTCTTTTGCCCTCTAAATGGGTGCTGTATGTTTATGTAGATTTATGCAGTGTTCAGTACAGTAACTGAAACTTTTCAGAAACTTTTCAAAAAAGCTCTTTCAGTAAAGAGTTCAAAGCCTAAAAACAAAACAATCTCTGAAATGATTCACAACATTGCAATATTCATTTTAAAACAAGAAAATGTTTAAAAATCAGATACAAAGTACTAGACTGTAGTAACATGAAGCATTGCAAATGATATTAAGAAAAAACAGACAACATAACTCTATACACATTGAAGTTAAGTATAAGTAATTGAAGAAGTAATTGATTTTAAGTATAAAATATAAATATTTTTACATTCTACAATATTCAGACAGACTACCATTCAAAAGTCTGGGTCAATAAGAGCTTTTTGATGTTTTTGAAAGTTGTTGAAAGTCTCATTCAATTATACAGCAAATTACTGTAATTAAATTATTACAATTTATATACAATTTATTACAATATCTTAATATATTTTAAAATGTAAAATATTCCTGTTATGAATATGATGACAGCAATTTTCAGCATTATTATTTCAGTCTTCAGTGTCACATGATCCTTCAGAAATCATCCATATTCTGATCTGCTGCTCAAGAAACACTTCTTATTATCAATGTTGAAAACAGTTTATATTTTATACAGTTTATACTGCTTAATATTTTTTGTGGAAATCATACTTTTTTTCATGATGAATGGCATTTCACTTCTGAACAAGAAAGATCTGGTGATAGAATCTACTTGTGTTTTGACTGTTGAAAACATGACATATAATGGCGTCACTGGTGTTGTTTGGTAAAGCGGCTTTGGCGGGGTGTGTTTTGGCTGACCTGATTTGGCAGAATGAAGAGGATTATATAGCATGGCAATCTCTCTCTCTCTGTCCATTCATTTGTGTCGTGTGACTGCTAGTATAATCTCTCGTCACAGAATGTGGGTCAGTGTGTGAATAAAGGTCGCTCTATTCACCCCCATTTCATCCCTTGCTTGCACACTTCCCATTATACTGTCATAAACTCGTAAACCAAAAACTTGATCAACAGATACTAAAAACTGGTGCTCTAATGGACCAAAGTATGTTGTTGTGTATGGATTACTGTTTATCTATATTCTTAATACCTTATCTTTTATCTTTGTACTTTTGTGAAAGAATGAACGAGGCTGATTTTTGTGAATAAAACTGGATTAGAACAAAATTAAGTTAGACATTAAAGACTAGAGGCACTATTTATTTGGCTATAGGATTGGCTTTTAGCCCAGAACCTCTCTCACACACTCTTGAATTAACTTGTTTTGGTTTCCTTTGAGCCTTTGACATAATTCACTGAAAACGAAATAAAAATGGAAGAGAGCGAAATGAAAACTCTCCTCCTTTTTTCCTCTGATACTCTTTCAGCTGCATCTCCTGTCTTGCAACCTTGAAAAGTACACTTTTACAGGTCCATTTTTTTTTTAACTAGTCGTTAAACTGTATTTCATATATATATATATATATATATATATATTTTTTTTTTTAATTAAAGAATTTAGATGATGCACAAGTGATATATTTTCTTGAGTCAATAATATTTTAGGTTATGTCTTTTGATTTGAATTTATTTAAACCATGCGTTATTTTTGCAGTTCTTTAACTGCAAGTAACAATATGGCACTTAATAAGGGTTCATTTTGTTCCCTGCTTGTCAGTCTGCACTCTGCAGAGCAGACTTATTAATTTGTTATTATGAACTTCAATCTCCGAACATGCTTAAATACATCCTGTATGTGAGTTTTAGTTCTGCTCATCCCTTTAAACATCCTCACCCTGATTTAGCTTGCTGTCACGTGCTGTGAAACTTTCCAACCAGATCACCACAAAAAAACTGTAGACGAAGGTTATTCCATTCAAAAGTTACAAAAAAACCCTACCACCTCTTTTTCATGTCCTAATTGTTATAAAACAGGAATTGTTTTTTTGATGTTCATTTGAAAAGCTTTTTTATGTTTGCCTATTTATACAGGAAATATAACACTGTAAGAAAAACATTTGGTAGAAAAACTGAAAAATTACTGGTATTTTTTTGCCAGGACATTATCCGTTAATTTTACTGACATTTTCTTTAACCCTAAAACAGAAGCCCAAATGCAATATGTAATTCAAAATACGGGTAAGGAAGGGAAGGAAAATTCCTTTATTTAAACATTGGGCCCTATTTTGACAGACTTTTCTTTGAGTGAATTGCTAAGATACTATGATGCTCGACTAGAAAAAAAATCATGGACAAAAAAAGCTGGATGTCCACATAAATATCATAATTTACGAGATATGAGCAACTGATTTCTTCTGTTGATTTACTACATTATTTTTGTCTGTTCTGTTCTCTACAAATAAAATGCTTTCAATCCAGTTTTAGCTATTGTCACATTTACTCATTATCATTCATGTTTTGTGATTTTTATACAAAAAAATGTTTTGTCTCTCAAGCAGAAAATCTTTGATTTGTTATAAGGGAAGTTGATGCATTATGTGTTTCTTAGGTCTAATTCTTATAGATTTGTTAAACACATTTTCCCCTTTGACCAGTTCATTTGAAATGATTCTGTTGTGTCACATATGTTAAAAAGTAAATAAACCATGCAGTTTAATTAATGAGGACATAAAATCTTGATGCATAATACTTATTAAAATAAATGTTAAACCATTTCATGCAGCATTTGATATTTAAGTATTGTATAGCATGTCACACCACAGGACAAAAGGATTTAATAATTTATTGTGTTAATGTATTTTTTCTTTTCTTTGTCCATCTCTTTCCTCTTTAGGTGTTCCTTTCATGTTTATCCATGACTCTGCTGTTTGCTGATGGAACAGAAGGTCCTCAGTAAGTCCTCAATGGTTTCCAGACTGCCAAAATTTGGTGCGCGTCCTGTCAATGGTACCCCCTCACCCCTTCCCAATGGTACAACCCAGACTGCGCTCACCCAAGAGAGCAAAAATCCCCCTGCGAGGCCAAACGGAGTGATCAGAGCCTCCTCCTTTTCCATGAAATGGAGGAAGGACAGCGATGGATCAGTGGACCCTTCAAGCTCAGTCGTGGGCAGTAAACCAGAAGAGAAAAAAGAAGTTCGCTCCCTGCATTCTCCAGGAACTAGGGAGTTAAAAAGCCCTTCTACTCCTGCAGCCAAAGTGCGCAGGTCTGCCTCCTCATTGTCCACCGGAAGCCCCAAACCTGTAGCCAAATCCCCTAAATCCATCCCGAGTCCTAAACCGACGCCCAAAAACACTCAGATCACCTCCAAAAGTCAGGACATATCCCAAAAAAACTCAAGCTCCAAGCCAACTCAAAATGGGACATCATCTCTGGGGTCTTCACCAGGTCAAGCAGCCTCTTCGGGGCTCCAGCGACCAAGGGCGAACTCTAGCTCTACTCGAAGCACCTCTAGAGACAGCTTGTCCCAGTCCAACGACAGCCTCTCACGACAGTCTGCCGTGCCTGACTACATGGTGCGTTCTCAGAGCTTCACCCACTTCAAGCAACTGCCCTCACCAACGTCCGCACCCATGACTCGATCCTTTTCTTTCAACAAGGCTGTGGAGCTAGCCAAACCGCTAGCTAATACCCAGCTGCGTCCTCCACGAACACTTGGACTCAAATCTTCCCTGAGCCTCAGCAAGGGCCGGCTAGTGCTCGGTTTAGGGGGCCTGGGGTTTGGAAAGGGGTTAACAGATAGACTATCTACTGGGACTCCTCCTTTAGAGAGCTTGACACCTCCTAATTCCATAAAAAGGCCACTTCTGCCTAACTCTGGGCTGACAAAGCACTCGTTACAGGCCTACAGGCTAAATCGAACAATTGCTGCCAAACCACAATGCCCTCTAGTGGTTGGGAGTTACCCTGTGGAGGGTGATGTTATAACCCCGCCTCTCACTCCAGAGCTGCTCCACTGTGCCAAAAAGAGTGTGAGTGTCTGACTTTATCACTTATATTAACATGCACAATTTCTTGCATCTTGATAATTTTTTTTTTGGATAGTTCAAGAAATAGTTCCTTTTTCTAGACTTTTTCTACTGTGGAACATCAGAGTTCATGAGAGAATTAACAATGTCAGATTGAAATTGTGAACAAATCAATCTTTTCTAATATTTTCAATATTTGAATTTAGTCTTTCATTAACCCGTATTTTTTTTACAGAGATTCACAATTTTAATGTTACTGTTTCTAATTTACTAATTTCATACTGTTATCAGTTCTTTAATTTTGGGACCAACTGTGCATAAAATAATAATATAATATAATAATATAATAAATTATATAATTAGCAATATAGTACAACAATATGAACTAATTAATAATAATTATTATTATATATATATATATATATATATATTTTTTTTTTTTCTTTTTTTTCTCATTAATTAAATTTTTTACAATAACACAACAGTGGTACTGGTATCTCATAACAGCTCGTACAGCCAGATATTATTTTACAATCTTTGGATATACATGTTCATATATATGCTTATTATAATCTTCTTTATATATTATAATTTTCTTCTTCTAATAATAATCTTGTTATCTAATTATTTATTAGTTATTATTGTGTCTCAAATGATTATGCCAAATATGAAACTTATAGTTTTGTATTCAGTTAATGTTTCTTTTCCAATTTTAATAGTATTTGCATAGCTATTAGTAGCTCTACTGGAGCTATACCACAGATAAATGAAACATTGAAACAAGACTGAATTTTCCCATTTTGTGGCTTTGAAAAGGCATCAGCTTGTGCAGTTTCCCCAGAGGAGCATGTGACCGAGCCGGGGTTGGATGGGAACCTCCGCTACTCAGGGGATGGAACGGAGGACATGTCTCTCTCCTCTGCATCTTCTCTTGAGAGGAATGACACCAGTGAGGAGTTCCTTGACGACTTTGACAACATAGGGGACCAATCGCAGAATGGCATCCTGCATAACAAAATTATTTTAGCCACACCCACCCAGACACGCCTGCAGAGCTTCTTGAATGAGACCATGGACTGGACTGGGATTGGGCTAGAAGGTACAGTATAGCTAAGTGTTGTGCCTGCCTTTCTTGCATTTATGTGACAAACAGTACAGAGCTGATAATATTTTCCTATTTGTGGCAAGCATGCACTATTTATGCTGTTATATCATGTCTGCTCTCAGGTGGAAAGGCAGATTTAAGGGGTGGGGTGCTCCGCGCGCGGCCGCCGCCGCTCATGTCCCCTGATGTGGATCGTCATGCGGCCTCGTCTCTGGAGCTCTCCCCCTCTAACAGCTCTGGAGGAACATACATGTGGGATGAGGAGGGCATGGAGCCACTGGGACACAACACGCATATACACCGTTGCAGCAGTTATGAGTCAGATCTCAACAGTATAGTGAGTACACAGTTGTCCTCCCAAAATTAGTTTGCGGTCCCCTTAGAGTGCATTTTAAAATCTCAAAGATTTATTTGTCAAATATTCAACAACATGTGTATTACTGATATAAAAATAAACTATATAAAGTATTAGTATATAAAGACTAAGTAGCGAATAAAAAATAAGTACCACTAACAAGTAGTAACAGTTGTTAATTACGTTTTTTTCAATTTTTTGTTGTTGCTGATAACATCAATAATAATGCTACTGATAATAATTTGTAATAAACATTTTTGATGTTTCTGATGATACATTTATTTTTTTGTTGCTTGTAATAAAATAAAAATAATAAAAATAATAACATTAATTGTTGCTAATCATTTTTGTTTTCTTATAATAATAATAATAATAATAATAATAATAATAATATTATTATTATTATTATTATATTAAAATAATATTTGTAATACTGTGTTGTTGGGCATTTTATTTGTTTTTTTACATAGATTTTACAATCCTTTTTTGGGATTTGGACCTACAACTTTTGTGTTACCAGCCCATATATTTAACCACGCCCATTCTCGCGACTGTATAAAAACCTTTTTCTGAGATTGTGGCTTCTGCAAGTCCCACAGAATGCCGTTCAATTCTTTGTGGGTGTTCGTAATCTTTCCTATTCTGTGTGTGTTTCGATAAACCTATCGTTCCTGTACTGCTTATTGCTGGTTTCTATATGTGTGCTTGACCGGATCTCTCCTTCCCTATCCTGCTAATTATTTCCTTGCTAATTAGGGATTAGCCCCTGTGGCTCTTACTCGTGACTCTGAGTCCTGCCGTTCTGAACAGAGGTCCTGTTCTGTCTCGGCTGTTTTTCAAAGCCCCTGATCGAGTGGGAATGCGGAACGGTGCCGCTTAACATTCCAGCTTTTGATCCCAGTGAAGCAGGCTGTGACATTGTCCTTCATTTTCTTTTTTGTTTGTTTGTTCTGATTCACAATGTCAGATTGGCTCTGTTGAATACAAAACGAGTTAGGCTGGATTTGAAACAGTAATCAAATGTAAAATACCAGCGTTCTCTTGTAGTATATAGACAAATGCACCCCCACACACAGACATGCTGACTTGACTGTGACTTCAGATATTATGTAATAGCAGCATGTATACATTAGAGCACGGCTAAGTCATTGTTCTTCATATTTGAGTGGGTTGTTCCTCTGAAGTTGTATAGAGAGGAGCAGGCGTTCATTTTATGTAATTGACTGTGCTTCAGGTTGAGCTGGGCTTTGAGTGACATCTAGTGGTCTACTGTTGGTACTAAATAAATTCCAATATTTCGCCTGTGTTTGGGGTGGCTCCTAAAACAAGCATAATAGTTATTGCTCATTCATAATTAGGGTTAGAGATTTTATCAAACCCCTTCTGAAGTATTCAAGTTCAATGCTTTTCCTGGATGTTTATGGAAGTGTCTTTGCTAAAGCCAGTTTTATCCTGTTACATGTAAATCAGTGGCTTGCCACACACATGCACAGTAATTGAGTGATTAACTCTCCCTCCTGACGGCAGTGGATCTCCTCTAGATCCCCGCGTTGTGTCTATCTTTAGTTTTAAGACTCCTGTGCTCTCACGGATAATGAAATGTAGGTTTGGCTTTATTTAGATATCATCTGATCTTGCATTAGCGAGTGATGTAACAAGTTATCTTTAGTTTATTAAATACTACTACTTCAAAGTTGTGCTGTGCTTTATTACAGCCACACAGAACTGTTACATTTACTGATATAAAAATAAATTATAGAAAGAACAAGTAGTATATAGAAAATAAAGAAATACTAATAACAAGTAGTAATAACAGTTGTTAATAATAATAATAATAATAATCATAAAAATAATAAAATAATAAAATAATAAAAAATTTTGTTGTTGCTGATAACTATGATGATGATAATAATTTATAATAAACATTTTTGTTTTCATAATTATTGCACAAATATTTAGTACCAAAAAACAACATATTAATAAGCATTATTGATCTAAAATATAGTACATTTATTTAATTGATAAAAATGTACACTTATGATGTTCAGTCATGATATTACCTATACACGCTGTCGAATAGGGCACTCCAGAATAACTCGTATGTTTCTGTTAACGGGTGAAGATGCCAAAATCCATTATCACTGAAGCATATTTTGATGGACTGTGATAGATTAAACTCTTAGAATTCTTTATTTTCTGTTGACTCCTATGTAAAGATTTTTAATGAAGTAATACCAGATCTAGTTACTGTAATAGACTACTGTAATAGTCGTCAGCATAGTAATCAATTGCTGCAAATATAGTTAAACTGCTGTCTATCGTGCTTAAACACATTGAAACCGATTGACAGCGTGAGTTGTTTGGAACTAATGAATCATGTGACTGCATGGTTCATGGACCGCGTCAAGTATGTTGCAACTGTTTTTCAACGGCTCTGGCTCAAACGTGTTGCGTAACACATGCTAATTAACCATATTAGTTCTTGCACGTCAAGCAAGCATACTTCCGTCTACCATGTGTGCATTTATGAATATTTATATGTGAATAAAAGCCTAAATTAAATAAAGCCTAAATTTAATATGTTCGTCATATAAAGCGATCTTTTCTCTTCAGGAAATTTCAGAAAAACCACTCAATTCATATGGATTAGTTGTACGATCTCTTAATTAACTTTTTGAAGCATCAAAGTGGTAGTTGCATAGCTGTCAATGGAGGGACAGAAATCTCTCAAATGAATGGGAAGTCTTTGGACTTTCTGGGACAGGTTTGGAACGACATGAAGGTAATAATGACAGAGTAAATTAATAATTTTGGGGGGAACTAAATTTTTAAGTGAACTAACTAAACATGTACTTTACTTAAGACCACAAGGGGGCAGTATGGATTCAAGAGACAAAATAAATGTTTTTAACATCTTCCTGTCTCTCTTTCCTTACATTTTGCACTTGTGTGTTTGTGCGTGTAGTCCCTCAGTTGACTTCTGCAGTTCCCTGTTAGGCTCATTTAAGAGTTGTTTATTTGTTCTAAATATAGTCTGTCTTGCAGGAGGCATTTACAGGCCAATTCATTAGCTGCTAAATGATCTAGGTGCATAAGCCTTTGTTTTCAACACAGTAAGTGATTCTGAGACGTGCTTTTATCTGCTGCTGTTTCAGTATTAATTAGCTGAGAGGTATAGACTAGCATTGTTTACTCTTTATCATTTGCTGACATTACTAAGACTGTAAACAGGATTTGTTTAATTTTTTATAAATATTTAACCTCTCTAATCGGCTCTCAATTTATTAAGCTAACTGGTTTATTGACTCTTTCTTATTTTGCTTAATCTCTTTGAGACCTGCAATTCCTAATGGCTTTTGAGAGCCTTTTCACACATGTACACATCCACCAAAGAGGCCTTTGCAACAGTCGTCCCACCCCCACACAAATCTTAAAATATTGTATGCAATGCGACAGCAATTACTTTGTCTGTGATATTTAACAATGTTAAAGGATTAGTTCACTTCAAAATTATTGTGAAAATTCTGTCATAATTTACTCAGCCTCAAGCTGTTTCAAACCTGTATTTGACGATTTTTTACGGTATTTGACTGTAACAAACGATTTTTTGAAGAATGTTGGTGTGGTGAGCAGGACGAGGCCGAGGGCCGCGGGAGAACGGCGCAAGGCCGGTGGCGTGATTACTAATGAGCGACACCTGCGCGACGCACCGGTCTCGTATCTCTCACGGAGGAGCGGAAGCATAAAAGGAGGAGTGACGACAGTGGAGATCGAGAGAGGCCAGGCCTGGACTTTATTTGATGTTTTGTTTTATTGTGTGTGGCGGCAGTCGCCCGTGAGGGACTGCCATCTTTACTTTCGTTTTGTATTTGTTTTATTTATTATTAAATTGTGTTGGTTGTTCGCCGGTTCCCGCCTCCTCCTTCCCATAACATCTAACTCTGCTACATAGGGATGTAACGGTATGAACCACTATACACTGTGTGCAGAATTATTAGGCAAGTGAGTATTTTGACCATATCCTCATTTTAATTATTTTTTCCAACTCCAAGCTGTATAAACTTGAATCCTTATTGGATTTAAGCATTTCAGGTGATATGTATTTGTGTAATGAGGGAGGGTGTGGCCTAAGGAGATCAACACCCTATATCAAGGTGTGCATAATTATTAGGCAGCTTCTTTTCCTCAGGCAAAATGGGCCAAAAAAGAGATTTAACTGACTCTGAAAAGTCAAAAATTGTAAAAAGTCTTTCAGAGGGATGCAGCACTCTTGAAATTGCTAAGATATTGGGGCGTGATCACAGAACCATCAAACGTTTTGTAGCAAATGCTCAACAGAGTCGCAAGAAACGTGTTGAGAAAAAAAAACGCAAATTAACTGCCAAAGATTTGAGAAGAATCAAACGTGAGGCTACCAGGAACCCATTATCCTCCAGTGCTGTCATATTCCAGAACTGCAACCTAACTGGAGTGCCCAGAAGTACAAGGTGTTCAGTGCTCAGAAGTAGTTATTAGCCGGCAGCTTATGTCAAGATGATTGATGGTGACCTTTGACCTTGCCCCTCCCTCTCCCCCCCCTCCTGCCCTTCCTGTTTCCGGGGTCATGTATTAACCTTTGACCTCCCCCTCCCCGTTTCCGGGGTTGATGGATTAACCTTTGACCTAGCCCTTCCCGTTTCCGGGATTGATGGATTAACCTTTGCCCTAATGAGCGATCGATCATTTGGTTGACAGAAAGTTTTGACAGGTAGATTTGATGGATGATTTGACCCATTGACCGAGGGGTATAAATATGTCATTGTTTTGGCTTTGATGGTGGCAGATGTTTTTTGAAATCCGGGGTTCCCTCCCACCCACTCTCACAATGCTAAAAAAGATCACAGATCGTGTGACACGATCCCTCCCACAAATATCTCTTAAAAGTGTATAAAATAAATAGGATTTATTTGTTTGTGTGTGTGTGTGTGTGTGTGTGTGTGTGTGTGTGTGTGTGTGCGTGCGTGCGTGTATGTGTGTGTGTGTGTGTGTGTGTGTGTGTGCGTGTGTGTGTCACCCAATTCCTCACTCACCCCCTCTCACCCTCCCTAAATAACTAAAGTTAAAAAGCATTGATCTATAAATGAAATGTTTCTAAAATAAATATCTTACTAAATAACTAAAGTTGAAAACTATATAAATGAAATGTTTATTAAATTACAGAAGTTGAAAACCATCCGCTTCTTTAAAATACACATCTTAGCGATCCAAATATTTTCAAAACCACAAAAGAGATAAAAAATCATACGACATGTTTTAGATAAATAAAAATGATCTTACTTTTTCAGAGAGATGAAAAACTCCTAAGAGGTCCATAGGTGTAAAAATCCCCCGATTCCCTCTCACCAGCATCTGACAGTCCCTGAACCAGAGTGTGTTTGACACATGTTAGCTTTCACATTCCTGAGCTCATTGCTGGGAAAGTGAGAAAAAGAGATTTTATAATAATGCAGTATATTTCGCATTAGCTAGAGTTGAAAAAAACATATTTTAAAACTATATAAATGAAATGTTTATCAAATAAATATCTTTTAACTAAAAAAAAAAAGATCAGAGAGCGTACATGCTATATTTGTGGTTGGGTGTGTGTGTGTGTGTGTGTGTGTGTGTGTTTGTGTGTGTGTGTGTGTCACACTATCCCTCCCTCCCTCCCTCCCTCCCTCCCTCCCTTAGGTAGGTAAAATGGTAAAATAGGTAAAATATCATTGATCATTTGAATCAAAATAGCATTGCTCATTTAAAACTATATAAACCAGATAAAATCATCTATTTCATCATGTTGAAAAACATGTGTTTTTCCCCTTAAATTTCGCACTCCCCTGCCCCGCTTGACCTAGGGTCTTGTGTGTATGTGTGCTTGTCTATGTACCGGTAATGAGCGTGAGAAAACAGATGTCATTAGCGTTTTATTACTCTTTGAAAAATACAACTGGTGAACATAACAGGGATTGTCCTATCTTCAAAACAGGACAACCGCTCACACTTGCACCATAGAAACATGGTTCTAATTAAAAACTTAGAAAGGTCGATACGGTTGGAAGAGCGTGACTTGTCTGTGCCTGATTAGTGTTAATCTTATTTTATAGTATAATCATTAAAAGTTTAAATTATATCTTTTAAAAATACAAGATGTTTTAAATTAAATTAATTCATAAAACAAATATGCTACATCGGCGGTCTGTGGAAAAACTTGACTATATTTTTATTTATCAGGGTGCATGTAAAGAAATTTGGGGCTCGCACACATTGTGTGAAATGTTCAATAATTCCTTATCTGTGCGGAAATCACCACAAAGGCCTATCTTTAGTGCGAGAGCACCAATGAAGACATTTAGAATCTTTGATGCCACAGGCCGGCCCCCATTAGCTTCTGGATATAGGGTGACAGAGCAGATGAGTCTCTGTGCGTTGTGCAATGTTAGTCTGCTAACGCTTTTCCAGAGTCAAAGTTTTGTTCGTACTAAAATGATTTCAAATCATAATCGTAAAAGTTTAAAATGAAAAGATTGTTTAAATTAAATCTTTATAGTTTTAATACATGCGTATCTTCTATTTATCTTTTAGAAGATTACTGTAATGATTTTGTTTAACAGTGACCTAAATTATAATTTTTATTAATATAGCCATAACGATTTTTGTACTGCAACAGCATATTCTATCCCGTACATCTAAAACACGACCTAACAGAAAATTGCATTTTTAGATTTTCAATAAATAAATAAATCATTTAATATAATTTCCAAGCAGTTTTGCACTCACAAACCATAAAATCTCTATTTTAGATTAAATGATTATAAATAAAGTATATAACTCTATAATGAATAATAACAAAAATGTTACTAAAATGTATTCATACAAATTTAAACATAGTTTTAGCTATATATATAAAATATTATATAAATATAAAAACTCCTTACATTTTCATAGAACTGAAGAAGTAGTTCTTTATGCAATGATTAAAAAAAATAAATAAAGAAAAAGCAAATAGCTTAAGTTGTCATAAGCAAACCCACCCAGATCCGTCAGTGATAGGGCGAGATGAAGCTTCACACTCGAGAGGAGTCACAGGGGCTCAATGCCACAGCGTATGTACAGTTGCTCTGCTTTCCAGGGTTTATTCATGTAAAAAGCATAATCTTAAAAGTTTGAATGAGATCTTTTAAAATCAAAAGACTGTTTAAATCAAATCTTTAAAATCGTATATTTTATTTATCTTCTACTTTAGTACGATATAAATGATTGTGCATACATTTAACCTAAGCTATTTTTTTTTTTTACTAAACAACGCCTGTTCAAAAATAAAATTAAAAATGTTTAAAGCAAAAACTGCTCTTTGGCGACTTAGATCTTATTTCAAACAGTATTTTTGTCCATGCTCCATGAAATATGTTTGTCACAACTCTATACAGCCCAGAACTCTACATAACTCTTATTTAGATTAAGTTCACATGTTCAGAGACGCGATGTGCCTCTGGGGTCCTTACAGCATAAGTAAAGCATAAGTAAAGTTTGTCTCGAGTGAATATTTAATTTTACTCGTCTTAATTCAAAGCATGATCTTACTTTATCTACGGTAGCGATGATCTATTGCGCGTATAAGATGTATATATATAATTTTTACTTTTATTTTATCTCCCAAACTATCCTTATTCATTGTGGAAACACACAGGGTGAAACCCTTCACTGAGAATATCTACTCAAAATATATGTAGAATTTTAAAATGGCAGCATGTGTTGATGCAACAGTTGGCCGCATGAACAGACTTCGGGGAGTACCGATGATACTCCAGCAGGAAGCATGCCCTTTGACCTCCTCCACTTTGGAGGCTTTTTTGTCAATCACCCTACATGGTGGTCCTTAAAGGTACGCTGTGTAGGAATTTCTCCCATCTAGCGGTGAAACTGTATTTTGCATTCAAGCGAATAATGCTCTCCAGCGTCTCGCTATTTCAAATGAGTGCTGCATCTACGGTAGCCGTTATGTGCCATTCATCGAGTTTAACTATACATTTGAGATACAGTACTAGAACAGTACCGTCGTGCTGCCTAAATAATGAATTACACAACCAAGCGATGAAAAAGCTTGTAATTTAGACCGTAACCTGTCGAGAAGAAATCAGGGCTTCAGAGTCCCTTTCAAAGTCGTTCTCCTTCATTAGCTCTATCCACCTGGGAAAAGCTATCCCGATATTCACCCTAGGTTTGAATTCGCCGGTCACGTTTCCTTTAAAACATTTTTTTTTTTGCTTTTTGGCCGCGAGGATTCCTCCTCCTGTGCCTCGTCATAAATATGGTCCTGCATCATGAAGTACTGTGCGCAGCCAGCTCAGACTTTCAAATTTGGCGGGGGAGTGGCAAGCGACTCTCACGGATCCCCTTGTGTCCGCTACTTTACAGACACTCTCTCATCTGACCACCTCATCAAAAGACATGTCTAAAAGTAAGTATTGGCTCTATAAATATTTTATGCAACGGTGTTTTATTTAAACAATGTTTATCTGCTGTAACCGCTCAATGTACTGTAATGCACTGCGTTACTGACTATAGGATGATTGCATGATTTTTGCCATTTAAAATAACACGGTCTTTCCTTTTCTCTCGCTCTCTCTCTAGAGACAGCAAACACTGCAGGACAATCGGGCATCCAAGTAACATGTTAGTGTGGTTTATATTTATTTTTAATGAGAAATATTATAGAGTGCAACAGGGCGATTTTCTGGAAGTAAAAACACTTCCGGTAACCAGCAACGGTGAAAAAAAGAGGACAGGGTGTATATTGGGTGTATAATGAACAATTGACAGATGAACTGACAGATATTTAATGTAAACAGGCAAAATCTCTACATCTGATGGTGGCCATGTGTTTTCGCCCATCATAACTGGTTCAACTTGTGGCTCCATTGAGATCAACATGACTTCTGCCAAATCAAATGTGCCGGCAAATTGTAAGTGTAATACATGAGAAACTATTAAAACAGCTTTCGCCTATGTAATGTATAAAATTAAGCAGTCGGACTTAACTATTTGGGACCCATTTTAAGTAAGGCTACATTCTGGTCTAACAGCGTCATGTGCAAATTTGGAATACCGAAAATGTTTATGTTTTGGCACTATTGGATCGAGTTTTGTAGAATATGACTCTATTGGGTGTATAATGAACAATTGACAGATGAACTGACAGATATTTTATGTAAACAGGCAAAAGCTCTACATCTGATGGTGGCCATGTGTTTTCTCCTATCATAACTGGTTCAACTCCTGGCTCCTTTGAGATCAATATGACTTCTGCCGAATCAAATGTGGCGGCAAATTGTAAGTGTAATACATGAGAAACTATTAAAACGGCTTTCGCCTATGTAATGTAATCTTAATTAAGCAGTCGGACTTAACTATTTGGGACCAATTTTAAGCAATATCTATGTTTGTTCCTATTGAACAATATCTATTTATGTGCAATATGTATGTTTTTGGTACTATTGAATCGAGTTTTGTAGAATTTGCCAAGATTCATTTATTTTATGCGGTGTCATGCTCCTGGATTATTCAGACTCAGAATTGTAACTATTACTATAGCCTTTATCAGCCATTTACTTTACT
This sequence comes from Semotilus atromaculatus, assembly GCA_031834385.1. NCBI lineage: Eukaryota > Metazoa > Chordata > Actinopteri > Cypriniformes > Leuciscidae > Semotilus > Semotilus atromaculatus. Next base: position 17,307,465 of record JAULUF010000028.1, on the reverse strand, counting down.
GCAGACTTATCAAACGTATTTATTTACTGCAGATTTGCGTATTTATTTACTGCAGATTTGATCAAAGCCAAATACTGCCCAAAAGGGGGCACTAGGAAAGAAGAGAAACAGGTTAATACAAGGTTAGATTCAATCTTTATATTCTTTCCCATTTTGCCTTCATTTTCCTGTTATTGTTTTAATTTTTCAATTTTTATATTCTCAGATCATCAAAGGTTTCTGAAAGCAAACACCAGTCAGTTGGTTAAAAAATAGTGAAGAACATTGATCCAATCAGCATGAAGAATCTCTCATGTAGGAACTGCAACAACAACTGTTTTATTGTTTAAACGGTTTAAAAAAAATGTTTTTAATAATTGATTGGTGATGGAGTTTTAAATTTTTTGTATTGATAATCAAGTATATTGTACATGTAAGAAGAAATCAAACTGGGGACATAATAAACAGTGGCAAAGATTATATTTCTGAAAAGTTTTAAGCTTAGATATATTTAAATACATTTTAATGTGATTTTTAATGTTTTCATTCTACTTGACCTTATGATTATAATAAAAGATTATAATAATCAAATATAATGTATTTTTTATGACCATCAAATGAGAAACAACTTAACATCACATCAAGCTTTGACGTAATTTTTACTGCTTCCTAAAGACAACACTTAATTGCATTTACAGGTTAGTTTTTTAACAAATGATTGGTCAATAATTGAACAATTGCATGATACCATCCGCTGTGAACTAACGCAAATGCACTAACATTAAGAGCCTTTACGGAGTAAAGATTTTGTAAAAGGTTTTTCTTATTAGATAACAATTTTTACAACCTTAACAAATGGTGAACGCATTCACTAAATAATCAAATAAATTGAACTTAATAGTTTGGACAAAAATAAGAACGTTAACCTGATTCGACTAAATGCCATTGAATTAAAATTATGTAATAAACTTAAGATTACTGAAATAAACAATGTTTATTAAATGCAACATAACTCAGTTACGTGGGGCCTGTTGACATAAAAAAGTTAAGTAAATCCAACATATATTTTTGATTTTCCAAATAAATTTGATTAAACATTACAAGGGCAAAAACATCTGCATGTGTGAATTGTTCACAATAGATCCATAACACAGATTTAGAAAGTAGATAGGTTGGAATTTCTTTTGTGCATACTTTAAGTTAACAATTACCAAAGTTCTGTCCCTGAAGCGTTTATTAAATTGTCTAGAGTAAAATTAAAACATGATATAAATATCACATTAAGCACGTCATTACCGAATTCCTGGGTTGTTTATTAACTTCAATAGTTATTAACCATCGGCTGATTTAAGTTTTTCTTCAAAGTGACAATGGTAATTTTCTGATAAATCACCGTACACATACACACGGTGTTTTGCTGTATGCGGATTTTGAGGGTAACTTATATAATGTTTAATGGTTGAAAAGAATCATTTACATAAGTAAATTGAATAAGCATCAAATATTGTTTTTGGTCTAATTAACTGAAACATGTTCTTTCGACACGAAAATATTGAGTTAAGCCAAAACGCAGCTGTTTTCCAGTCGGTTTAATACAATGAAATTGTGTTTGAATGAGAAAGCTGATACAATGGTGTTAAATGAAAAATATTTTTCATAAACTGACCAGTATCGTAAAATAATTTTGAGTCAATTCATTTTGCTTGCATTTCTTCTGAAACACCCTGTTTTAAAATTGTGTAGCAATTTTTAAACGTTACCATTCTCAATCTATTGCAGCGTGTCTATTTTCCTTACACTTTGAAAAATGACTGTTTTCCTAGAATGTTGTCAGCAACCAGACAATGTTCCTTCGACTTTCGATCGATGCAGTAGCACACCCGTCGCGACTATTAGAGCTAGACCCCTTCAGTTAGGAAAACCGGGGATGTGTGCGATAACTGAGGCTGAGCTTTGTGTAGAGTTTATAAGGACGACTATGGGTCTCCGCCCTATCCACCGCTATAGGGGTTGTATAGGGGCGTCGTCGTCATGACGTTGTAAACGGCTATATAGGATTAAAGCCAAATTGTATCAGAGGTAGCATCATGGAGATGTTATGCATATGACGCCAGAGAGATGTCCGATAATGTGGATGTGGATAATATACTATTTAAATGAATACCGCGGTTTAATGCATATCAAGTGTTGTATACGAGCAAAGAGATGCAGAGACATCCAAGAGCTTGCTAGCATCACGGCTAAATGTAGGAAGCATTGTTTTCCTGACAAAGGCAAATATTTTTTCTTAATCCAGTAATTATATTTTCATTAAAGATTAAGAGGTGAATTGTTCGCAATAAGTTCCGTAAAAAGCATTTTGAAAGTAAGGCTTTAAGTTAACTTTCACCAAATATTAAGATTATAGACCTTTAGCGCATTCAAATATATTGAGTTTAAATTTAAAAACGCGATATTGCATAAAACACGTCACCACCACATTCCCAACTCTTGTAAATGTTTTCTTTAGGTGTAGATTAGGCGGTGCAGGCAACACCTACGCTTGCTGTGAGATAGACGTACGCAGGAAATGTCTGGCTGCTGACAACATTCTAGGTAAACAGTCATTTTTCAAAGTGTAAGGAAAATAGACACGCTGCAATAGATTGAGAATGGTAACGTTTAAAAATTGCTACACAATTTTAAAACAGGGTGTTTCAGAAGAAATGCAAGCAAAATGAATTGACTCAAAATTATTTTACGATACTGGTCAGTTTATGAAAAATATTTTTCATTTAACACCATTGTATCAGCTTTCTCATTCAAACACAATTTCATTGTATTAAACCGACTGGAAAACAGCTGCGTTTTGGCTTAACTCAATATTTTCGTGTCGAAAGAACATGTTTCAGTTAATTAGACCAAAAACAATATTTGATGCTTATTCAATTTACTTATGTAAATGATTCTTTTCAACCATTAAACATTATATAAGTTACCCTCAAAATCCGCATACAGCAAAACACCGTGTGTATGTGTACGGTGATTTATCAGAAAATTACCATTGTCACTTTGAAGAAAAACTTAAATCAGCCGATGGTTAATAACTATTGAAGTTAATAAACAACCCAGGAATTCGGTAATGACGTGCTTAATGTGATATTTATATCATGTTTTAATTTTACTCTAGACAATTTAATAAACGCTTCAGGGACAGAACTTTGGTAATTGTTAACTTAAAGTATGCACAAAAGAAATTCCAACCTATCTACTTTCTAAATCTGTGTTATGGATCTATTGTGAACAATTCACACATGCAGATGTTTTTGCCCTTGTAATGTTTAATCAAATTTATTTGGAAAATCAAAAATATATGTTGGATTTACTTAACTTTTTTATGTCAACAGGCCCCACGTAACTGAGTTATGTTGCATTTAATAAACATTGTTTATTTCAGTAATCTTAAGTTTATTACATAATTTTAATTCAATGGCATTTAGTCGAATCAGGTTAACGTTCTTATTTTTGTCCAAACTATTAAGTTCAATTTATTTGATTATTTAGTGAATGCGTTCACCATTTGTTAAGGTTGTAAAAATTGTTATCTAATAAGAAAAACCTTTTACAAAATCTTTACTCCGTAAAGGCTCTTAATGTTAGTGCATTTGCGTTAGTTCACAGCGGATGGTATCATGCAATTGTTCAATTATTGACCAATCATTTGTTAAAAAACTAACCTGTAAATGCAATTAAGTGTTGTCTTTAGGAAGCAGTAAAAATTACGTCAAAGCTTGATGTGATGTTAAGTTGTTTCTCATTTGATGGTCATAAAAAATACATTATATTTGATTATTATAATCTTTTATTATAATCATAAGGTCAAGTAGAATGAAAACATTAAAAATCACATTAAAATGTATTTAAATATATCTAAGCTTAAAACTTTTCAGAAATATAATCTTTGCCACTGTTTATTATGTCCCCAGTTTGATTTCTTCTTACATGTACAATATACTTGATTATCAATACAAAAAATTTAAAACTCCATCACCAATCAATTATTAAAAACATTTTTTTTAAACCGTTTAAACAATAAAACAGTTGTTGTTGCAGTTCCTACATGAGAGATTCTTCATGCTGATTGGATCAATGTTCTTCACTATTTTTTAACCAACTGACTGGTGTTTGCTTTCAGAAACCTTTGATGATCTGAGAATATAAAAATTGAAAAATTAAAACAATAACAGGAAAATGAAGGCAAAATGGGAAAGAATATAAAGATTGAATCTAACCTTGTATTAACCTGTTTCTCTTCTTTCCTAGTGCCCCCTTTTGGGCAGTATTTGGCTTTGATCAAATCTGCAGTAAATAAATACGCAAATCTGCAGTAAATAAATACGTTTGATAAGTCTGCAGTAAAGTAAATGGCTGATAAAGGCTATAGTAATAGTTACAATTCTGAGTCTGAATAATCCAGGAGCATGACACCGCATAAAATAAATGAATCTTGGCAAATTCTACAAAACTCGATTCAATAGTACCAAAAACATACATATTGCACATAAATAGATATTGTTCAATAGGAACAAACATAGATATTGCTTAAAATTGGTCCCAAATAGTTAAGTCCGACTGCTTAATTAAGATTACATTACATAGGCGAAAGCCGTTTTAATAGTTTCTCATGTATTACACTTACAATTTGCCGCCACATTTGATTCGGCAGAAGTCATATTGATCTCAAAGGAGCCAGGAGTTGAACCAGTTATGATAGGAGAAAACACATGGCCACCATCAGATGTAGAGCTTTTGCCTGTTTACATAAAATATCTGTCAGTTCATCTGTCAATTGTTCATTATACACCCAATAGAGTCATATTCTACAAAACTCGATCCAATAGTGCCAAAACATAAACATTTTCGGTATTCCAAATTTGCACATGACGCTGTTAGACCAGAATGTAGCCTTACTTAAAATGGGTCCCAAATAGTTAAGTCCGACTGCTTAATTTTATACATTACATAGGCGAAAGCTGTTTTAATAGTTTCTCATGTATTACACTTACAATTTGCCGGCACATTTGATTTGGCAGAAGTCATGTTGATCTCAATGGAGCCACAAGTTGAACCAGTTATGATGGGCGAAAACACATGGCCACCATCAGATGTAGAGATTTTGCCTGTTTACATTAAATATCTGTCAGTTCATCTGTCAATTGTTCATTATACACCCAATATACACCCTGTCCTCTTTTTTTCACCGTTGCTGGTTACCGGAAGTGTTTTTACTTCCAGAAAATCGCCCTGTTGCACTCTATAATATTTCTCATTAAAAATAAATATAAACCACACTAACATGTTACTTGGATGCCCGATTGTCCTGCAGTGTTTGCTGTCTCTAGAGAGAGAGCGAGAGAAAAGGAAAGACCGTGTTATTTTAAATGGCAAAAATCATGCAATCATCCTATAGTCAGTAACGCAGTGCATTACAGTACATTGAGCGGTTACAGCAGATAAACATTGTTTAAATAAAACACCGTTGCATAAAATATTTATAGAGCCAATACTTACTTTTAGACATGTCTTTTGATGAGGTGGTCAGATGAGAGAGTGTCTGTAAAGTAGCGGACACAAGGGGATCCGTGAGAGTCGCTTGCCACTCCCCCGCCAAATTTGAAAGTCTGAGCTGGCTGCGCACAGTACTTCATGATGCAGGACCATATTTATGACGAGGCACAGGAGGAGGAATCCTCGCGGCCAAAAAGCAAAAAAAAAAATGTTTTAAAGGAAACGTGACCGGCGAATTCAAACCTAGGGTGAATATCGGGATAGCTTTTCCCAGGTGGATAGAGCTAATGAAGGAGAACGACTTTGAAAGGGACTCTGAAGCCCTGATTTCTTCTCGACAGGTTACGGTCTAAATTACAAGCTTTTTCATCGCTTGGTTGTGTAATTCATTATTTAGGCAGCACGACGGTACTGTTCTAGTACTGTATCTCAAATGTATAGTTAAACTCGATGAATGGCACATAACGGCTACCGTAGATGCAGCACTCATTTGAAATAGCGAGACGCTGGAGAGCATTATTCGCTTGAATGCAAAATACAGTTTCACCGCTAGATGGGAGAAATTCCTACACAGCGTACCTTTAAGGACCACCATGTAGGGTGATTGACAAAAAAGCCTCCAAAGTGGAGGAGGTCAAAGGGCATGCTTCCTGCTGGAGTATCATCGGTACTCCCCGAAGTCTGTTCATGCGGCCAACTGTTGCATCAACACATGCTGCCATTTTAAAATTCTACATATATTTTGAGTAGATATTCTCAGTGAAGGGTTTCACCCTGTGTGTTTCCACAATGAATAAGGATAGTTTGGGAGATAAAATAAAAGTAAAAATTATATATATACATCTTATACGCGCAATAGATCATCGCTACCGTAGATAAAGTAAGATCATGCTTTGAATTAAGACGAGTAAAATTAAATATTCACTCGAGACAAACTTTACTTATGCTTTACTTATGCTGTAAGGACCCCAGAGGCACATCGCGTCTCTGAACATGTGAACTTAATCTAAATAAGAGTTATGTAGAGTTCTGGGCTGTATAGAGTTGTGACAAACATATTTCATGGAGCATGGACAAAAATACTGTTTGAAATAAGATCTAAGTCGCCAAAGAGCAGTTTTTGCTTTAAACATTTTTAATTTTATTTTTGAACAGGCGTTGTTTAGTAAAAAAAAAAAATAGCTTAGGTTAAATGTATGCACAATCATTTATATCGTACTAAAGTAGAAGATAAATAAAATATACGATTTTAAAGATTTGATTTAAACAGTCTTTTGATTTTAAAAGATCTCATTCAAACTTTTAAGATTATGCTTTTTACATGAATAAACCCTGGAAAGCAGAGCAACTGTACATACGCTGTGGCATTGAGCCCCTGTGACTCCTCTCGAGTGTGAAGCTTCATCTCGCCCTATCACTGACGGATCTGGGTGGGTTTGCTTATGACAACTTAAGCTATTTGCTTTTTCTTTATTTATTTTTTTTAATCATTGCATAAAGAACTACTTCTTCAGTTCTATGAAAATGTAAGGAGTTTTTATATTTATATAATATTTTATATATATAGCTAAAACTATGTTTAAATTTGTATGAATACATTTTAGTAACATTTTTGTTATTATTCATTATAGAGTTATATACTTTATTTATAATCATTTAATCTAAAATAGAGATTTTATGGTTTGTGAGTGCAAAACTGCTTGGAAATTATATTAAATGATTTATTTATTTATTGAAAATCTAAAAATGCAATTTTCTGTTAGGTCGTGTTTTAGATGTACGGGATAGAATATGCTGTTGCAGTACAAAAATCGTTATGGCTATATTAATAAAAATTATAATTTAGGTCACTGTTAAACAAAATCATTACAGTAATCTTCTAAAAGATAAATAGAAGATACGCATGTATTAAAACTATAAAGATTTAATTTAAACAATCTTTTCATTTTAAACTTTTACGATTATGATTTGAAATCATTTTAGTACGAACAAAACTTTGACTCTGGAAAAGCGTTAGCAGACTAACATTGCACAACGCACAGAGACTCATCTGCTCTGTCACCCTATATCCAGAAGCTAATGGGGGCCGGCCTGTGGCATCAAAGATTCTAAATGTCTTCATTGGTGCTCTCGCACTAAAGATAGGCCTTTGTGGTGATTTCCGCACAGATAAGGAATTATTGAACATTTCACACAATGTGTGCGAGCCCCAAATTTCTTTACATGCACCCTGATAAATAAAAATATAGTCAAGTTTTTCCACAGACCGCCGATGTAGCATATTTGTTTTATGAATTAATTTAATTTAAAACATCTTGTATTTTTAAAAGATATAATTTAAACTTTTAATGATTATACTATAAAATAAGATTAACACTAATCAGGCACAGACAAGTCACGCTCTTCCAACCGTATCGACCTTTCTAAGTTTTTAATTAGAACCATGTTTCTATGGTGCAAGTGTGAGCGGTTGTCCTGTTTTGAAGATAGGACAATCCCTGTTATGTTCACCAGTTGTATTTTTCAAAGAGTAATAAAACGCTAATGACATCTGTTTTCTCACGCTCATTACCGGTACATAGACAAGCACACATACACACAAGACCCTAGGTCAAGCGGGGCAGGGGAGTGCGAAATTTAAGGGGAAAAACACATGTTTTTCAACATGATGAAATAGATGATTTTATCTGGTTTATATAGTTTTAAATGAGCAATGCTATTTTGATTCAAATGATCAATGATATTTTACCTATTTTACCATTTTACCTACCTAAGGGAGGGAGGGAGGGAGGGAGGGAGGGAGGGATAGTGTGACACACACACACACACAAACACACACACACACACACACACACACACACCCAACCACAAATATAGCATGTACGCTCTCTGATCTTTTTTTTTTTAGTTAAAAGATATTTATTTGATAAACATTTCATTTATATAGTTTTAAAATATGTTTTTTTCAACTCTAGCTAATGCGAAATATACTGCATTATTATAAAATCTCTTTTTCTCACTTTCCCAGCAATGAGCTCAGGAATGTGAAAGCTAACATGTGTCAAACACACTCTGGTTCAGGGACTGTCAGATGCTGGTGAGAGGGAATCGGGGGATTTTTACACCTATGGACCTCTTAGGAGTTTTTCATCTCTCTGAAAAAGTAAGATCATTTTTATTTATCTAAAACATGTCGTATGATTTTTTATCTCTTTTGTGGTTTTGAAAATATTTGGATCGCTAAGATGTGTATTTTAAAGAAGCGGATGGTTTTCAACTTCTGTAATTTAATAAACATTTCATTTATATAGTTTTCAACTTTAGTTATTTAGTAAGATATTTATTTTAGAAACATTTCATTTATAGATCAATGCTTTTTAACTTTAGTTATTTAGGGAGGGTGAGAGGGGGTGAGTGAGGAATTGGGTGACACACACACGCACACACACACACACACACACACACACACACACACATACACGCACGCACGCACACACACACACACACACACACACACACACACACACACACACACACAAACAAATAAATCCTATTTATTTTATACACTTTTAAGAGATATTTGTGGGAGGGATCGTGTCACACGATCTGTGATCTTTTTTAGCATTGTGAGAGTGGGTGGGAGGGAACCCCGGATTTCAAAAAACATCTGCCACCATCAAAGCCAAAACAATGACATATTTATACCCCTCGGTCAATGGGTCAAATCATCCATCAAATCTACCTGTCAAAACTTTCTGTCAACCAAATGATCGATCGCTCATTAGGGCAAAGGTTAATCCATCAATCCCGGAAACGGGAAGGGCTAGGTCAAAGGTTAATCCATCAACCCCGGAAACGGGGAGGGGGAGGTCAAAGGTTAATACATGACCCCGGAAACAGGAAGGGCAGGAGGGGGGGGAGAGGGAGGGGCAAGGTCAAAGGTCACCATCAATCATCTTGACATAAGCTGCCGGCTAATAACTACTCTCAGAGACATGGCCAAGGTAAGGAAGGCTGAAATCCGACCACCACTGAACAAGAAACATAAGTTGAAACGTCAAGACTGGGCCAGGAAATATCTGAAGACAGATTTTTCAAAGGTTTTATGGACTGATGAGATGAGAGTGACTCTTGACGGACCAGATGGATGGGCCCGTGGCTGGATCAGTAATGGGCACAGAGCTCCACTTCGACTCAGACGACAGCAAGGTGGAGGTGGGGTAATGGTATGGGCTGGTATTATTAAAGATGAGCTAGTTGGACCTTTTCGGGTTGAAGATGGACTTAAAATGAACTCCCAAACCTACTGCCAGTTTTTAGAAGATACTTTCTTCAAGCAGTGGTACAGGAAAAAGTCTGCATCTTTCAAGAAGACCATGATTTTTATGCAGGACAATGCTCCATCGCATGCATCAAAGTACTCCACTGCGTGGCTAGCCAGTAAAGGCCTTAAAGATGAAAGAATTATGACATGGCCCCCTTCGTCACCTGATTTAAACCATATTGAGAACTTGTGGGCCCTTCTGAAACGGGAGATTTATGGTGGAGGAAAACAGTACACCTCTCTGAACAGTGTATGGGAGGCTGTGGAGGCAGCTGCACAAAAAGTTGATCATCAACAGATCAAGAAACTGACAGACTCCATGAATGGAAGGCTAATAACTGTTGAAGGGTGGCTATATTGGTCACTGATTTTTTTTATTTTTTTTTTTATGTCAGATGTTTATTTGTAAATTGAGTTGTTTGTTTATCATTCTCATTTTAACAGATTCAAATAAACAAGTGAGATGGGAAAATTTTCATTTTTCATTTTGCTGCATAATAATTCTGCACACTAAGAGTTGCCCAATAATTGTGCACACATAGATATTCTCCTAAGAAAGCCAAAACCTCACTTTTGCTTCCTTAAATATTCAAGATTGAGGTTTATTAACATTTTGGATTAACTGAGAGCACTGTAGTTGTTCAATAATAAAATTAATCCTCAAAAATACAACTTGCCTAATAATTCTGCACACAGTGTACTAGGGACTCTATATTTTAGATGAGCCCCCAGCGTGACCATTATTTTAGACATTATTTTATTGGCGATGCATCATGCAGCCATACAGACAGATAGCCTATGTATCGCGTTTACTTCGTTTTTTCTTTTTTATTCAAAATATTCACAAACTTGTTAACTATATCATGAATTATGATATATTCCGATTGTCAAATATGTGGAATTGAATGTTGTGTCGTTTAAACACCTTTATAATGATCATGTTAGTTATTAGTGTAATTCGTGATTAGTTTGCATGGCAATTCAGAGGATCTGGCGGATTTGCATCATGTAAATGCATCAATTTTGGCCGGTTAACTGGGACAAGAATAGAGTGAACTGTATTGTTTCATACCCAATGTGTATCTGATACGAGTAAAACACTTCGTCATATTATAATTGAAAGGATTATTATTGCAGCTTCCATTGACATCAGTGCCTAAATCTACTCAAATATTATGTGATTGAAAAAAATAATGAGGGCCCTATTTTAACGATCTAAGTGCATGGTCTAAAGCGCATGGTGCAAGTGCACTTAGGGCATTTCCGAATCCACTTTTGCTAGTTTAACGTTCCCGGCTTATGGTCTAAACTAAAGGGTTGTCCCTATTTTCTTAATGGCTGTGTTTTGGGCATAATATGCAAGTTGTTTAAGGTCTTAAGGGGTGTGGGGGAATTGTGACTTTAATCTTTTGTACGTAATGTTAAGAGGCACATGGAAATGTACTGGTTGTACAGTCTGTACTGGTTCAGTTCCGTGACAGAGGTCAGAGGTCATTTGAAGATCTGAACTATATTTGATATTTAATTAATCATGAAACATAACAGTTTATTTTATTTTCTAGATTTTACAAGTCTCTTACACCTTGTTCTAAGAAGACATGACGCAACGTCTCGATCCGATAAAAGGAATCTTTGCCATGTTAACTAGAGGCTGTGTTCAAAATCGCCCCCTATACCCTCATTCACTACTCCCTACATTACTCCACGAATAAAATGCTATTCTTTTGAAAATTATCATAAAGGAATCCTGAAAAAAACATATATATAAACTTTGTAAGAAAGAGGAGAATTGAAATTTAAATATTTGAACCCCATGCATATTGACCTCTTTTCTAAATCGCCATTGAAAAGTTTGGCTCTGTTCAAAGAACTTTTGTAGATGTTTGATTAATCTTGTCCTGGATGTAATATTGTTCAGTAATTCAAATACATTTCTTTTGATCCCCCAAATATGATGTTTCACTCCTGAGCAGAAAGTTTAGATTGTGTGAAATGTGATCAGGATTCTGGGCTTGTCTGATAGGACCTTTCTTAAATGTTATCTGAGGTTCTGTCTGTATCGGTCTGGTTCTGAAGGGATCTTTAATGCGATCTTCCCGGCTGATTCGAGCAGGCCTATGTGAAATGGGGTGCATTATTTCAGCTCTTTCAGCGCAGGAGGAGAGTGCTGATGGGGCTTGGACTGCGTGTCTAAGCTGGCGCCCGTCACAGTGAAATGTCATTTCCTCTGAAGCAACCTGCCGTGACTAAGCCTATAATACATGGAGAGATTCAGAGCGAGGAGAACCTGAGAGACTATGTGTATAGGTGAACTAAGTGTATAAACTCTGGCTGCTTTGTAGACACTTGTAAGATGGTATGGTGTGTACAATATGTGTATTAATGTCCAGTAGAGGGGCCTGCCTCTGTTTAAGTGCATATCTTAGTGCACATCTCAAGAGAGAATGACACATAGTGCACATCTGGTCAACTTTGATGACTTGAAAATATGTTTTGTTCTGTGAATGTATCACAGTTGCATGATTGATAATGTTTTGTAAAGTATGCTGAAAGCATATTTGTACTGTGGTTCTCTCCCCAGCTGCCTGCTGAATATGAAAGATGGAACATTATACAGAAACTTTCATTGTGTACTGTTTTTTACGAGGCAAGAAGTCCCCCATTTAGAAAAGCCAATGTATTTCACATAGTAGCTTGAAGGGAGAGTTCAGCCAAAATGAAAATTCTGTCATAATTTACTCTAAACATCATTTATCTCTTCCACGGAACACAAATGAATAATTTTTGAAGAATATCCTGGCTACAAAATAAGGAAAATTAATGTTGAGTTGACGCCAAAATGACGAAATAAAAAGCACTACATGCAGTCTTCCAGCCATTTGATAATTTTGTGTAATAAAAAGGCATACATTTAAGTTATATACTACACTGTAAAAAATATATTTTTCATTTGTAAATAAAAACGAATATTGGAGTATATTTCAGTTTTTCTATTTCAGAATTTTCATGTTCAATTCAATGTGTTACTTGCTCTTTTTTGTAATTGTGAAATTTACTAGAAATGTCAGGGAAAATAGAGGGAAAAGTGCTTCTACAAATTTTTTTTAGTCTATGAAAATCTTGACTTTGCTCTAGCCCACTTTAGACAGTTATTGATGGGCAATACTGGTTAAAAGTAATGTTGGGTAAGTTACAAGTAATTAAAAGTAACTAATTAAAAGTAATTCATTACTAGTTACTAATTACTTCCTAATTACTAATCTTCAACAGTGTAATTAGACTATTGTACTAATTGCTCACTCTAAAAAGTATTGGATTACTTATTACTAATTACTTTCTAAATCCCATATCAACCTTGACCAGTTGAACAATACAAGGACAGATACAAAACTGCACTTTTGGGGTCTGTAGGTTTATTAGTAAGTCTCATATTCAAACTAACACTGAATTTATTTGACCAAAAATACAGTAAACCATAATTTAAAATGGCTGTTTCCTATTTCAATATATTTTTTTAAAGAAATATATTTCTGTCATGGCAGTCTTCAGTCTTTGGTGTCACGTGATCTTTCAGAATTTCTCATCACAGTTGAAAAATTGTATTCAAAGATGACACTGGGTTAATTCAAATGTTAATCACTGGGCTGGCAACACAAAGGGCACAGGTATGAACCAAAGTGGGGCATGAACCATTTAACTGAAGTGATACCGAGATTCATTACCAGCATTGTGCCCTTCAGTGAGACACTTAACCCTGCATTGATTTATAGTAAATGTCCCTGCAATTAATGCAACATTAAGTATTTGTTAAATGTCAAGTAACTAATTAAAAAACAAAACATTGTTTTCAAGCTGTCCTACTTCCACAAGAGTAAGTTTAATTTATGTAAATTTATCACCAAGAAGCAATTTCACTCTCCATGTTGGACACAAGTGATTAAATGACCATAGGCAAATGACAGTAATATGCAGTATTTCAACTAGTATGTTTTGGAAATGATTAATTAAATGAGCGAAATATCCCTTCTATTGGTTCCACCTCTGTAAGATACTCTCAACCTCGAAATCAATTCAGAGCGTTCATTGAGAAAGACTCTTTTAAGATGACTTACATCAGAGTCATTTCTTTGCTGGGTACAAATCAAGACTGAGCCGTGAGGCCTTGTTTTATGGTATTTCTTAACAATATTTTTTACACATAGAAATGTGGAGAACAACTTCCTTCAAAGAGCTTATTTTCTTTTGAACTCTCCACGCCAGACTCAATGTTCAGAATCTCTTTAAAATGCATTAAAAAGCGCCCCAATAGCTGATAACTGCCCCCTTTTGCGTCTGCCACACAGACAGAAAATGCAAGAGGACGTTTCAGGCTGAGGACAAATTGAGGTTTTGTTGAGGCGTATTGATTTTCACCTTGGCATGCTTTTGCATTTTCAAATAATCAGGTGGCCCGAGAAGTCTACGGTTTTATATACACTTCATGTTCAGTGAATGTTTTCTTTTCTTTTACGCCCTTTCCTTTATGCGATCATCTGTACATAAACGGTGTGAATGTAATACCACAGTTGTATTTTTTTGAAAAATGTAATCCAGTTTTCCATCTCTATTTTTCTCTATTGGTCTTTTCTCATGTACAGGACATTCTGAACAACTTTGATAACACTGGCTCATGTGACCTGGAAGATGATGACCTCATGCTTGATGTTGATCTGCCAGAAGACGGGGCCTTACACAATGGTTAGTACACACACACACACACACACACACACACACACACACAAACAAACACACACACACACACACACACACACACACAAACAAACACACAAACACGCAGAAATGAAAATGATTAATAGAATCATGTCTGCATCACTGTTTTCTTAAAGCTTGTAGATATGGCTAATAAATGACTAAATAAATTAAATGAAAGTCTCTCTCATTCTTTTCAACCCCAGTGCATGAAATGACCCACAATAGTCATTCTGAATTGAATTAGTAATATTTGCAGTGGATTTATCTTGATCTATTAATTCATTTTCAATTTGCATAGATAATGATTGCTGATTAGGTTTAATCATTGTTGATTGATCACACTTTGAATGTGAATTACCTTTCTAAGGATGAGTTTCCTGCAGATTAGTATTTGTTTTTAATTCGTTCAAATTGATGAAGGGATTCTGTAGGGTTGAATACTGTATATCATTTTATATTTTAATTATTTGTTTTGAGGAATGTAAATTGTTATAGTGATCTGACAACATGGCTTTTGACATGATTTTCAGCAGCTTCTATATATATATTTAAAGGGCTTTTTTATTATTAGTTACTACACGACTGCTGGCGGTTGTTTGGAGTTTTGTTCATGTTTTTTTATATGTTTGATAGATGAATTATGAGTTCAAAAGCTTTAGTAAGTATGGTTTGTTAAACAATAACAAATTAGGTTATGTTAAAATAACCAAAAATAATGTTAAAATAATGATTTCATATAAATGTGCAAGTATTTTAAGTGTTTCTCCATTTGTATTTACCTTTTGTGCTGTTAATTTAATACTGCTGTTACATGAATTTTTAAATGTATAAATATTTCATGTAGTCTCTGAATTTGAGGTCATAAAATGCATGTGTAATGATCAAAATGAGAAAAATGTCTACAAAGGTTTTAGATTAAGTAGAGCATGTTGCACTGAAAGGGCCATTGCTGTCACTGCTTGACTAGTCATTTCAACTGCCAAATACAGTCAAAATAAAGAATTTGTATTTGTTATTAGTGCAACTTTTTTGTATGCTTTCATTCCTCAAGGATATGGGCATTAAATAGTTCACAAGTGACATTTGTAATGTTACAAAAGATTAATCAAATATTAAGAATTATTAAGCAGCACCAATTTCAACATAAATAATGATACTTTTTTTTTTTTTTTTTTAGCACTGTAACAGCATATTAAAATTATTTGTGAAGGATCACATGACACTGAAGACTACTCCTTTTGAGCATCTTTTTTTTACTTGTTTTTGTGTGTTTTGTCATGTTATTCAGTATTTTGGCCTGCGCCATCAGCAGGAATCAGTTTTACACCGCTGTGTATGTGTGTGGTATGTGTGTGTGCTGTATTTATAGCCTCGGGCATCATGCCCTGCAGTCATGTGAGGAGGGTTACAGAGCCAGAGGAGGGAATAGATGACTTCAGTCCCCCTCCCCCTTTCTCTCCCCTCCCTGTCTTTTTGTCTCCTTCATTCCTTCCATGGTCGATCTGTCTGCTTGGCAGGCAGGAAGGCCTGCTGTTTTGACACTGCTTCCCGAAACCAGAGGGAAGACTCTGCCCGAGGGCTGTGTCTCGTCCTGGCTGAAAACGCCACCGCCAGTTCCTCTTCTCTTCAGAAGACCCCTCGGCTCAGGGAATTACAGCTGTGTGTCTGTTTCTGGTCAAAGCTCCCAGGGAGTTCCCAGAACTCACAAACTCATACACACAACCTCGTTCCAACAGGGTGGAAAAGTTATTGGATTTGCAGATTCTCGGGTGGCCAGTGAGAAATTCGTAGGTAGTTTGACACTTTTTCAAAGTTTTATACATACTTTGAGTTATACATCATACAACTGTGGAATTTTTAACCTTGGGGACCTTGTCCAACAATATTTCAACTTTTTTTAGTCAAAACAGACCATCTCTGCTCTTAGTTCTAAGGTTATTTGTATTCGTGTCAGTGAGTTTTGGACTGTTTGAGTTTTTGAGGCTCTGGCTGTGAACCGGACAGCAAGGACAAGAGGAATATAGCATGTCTGTTTTGGAGCTTAGTTTTCTGTCTGTTCTGCTTGCTGTCTTACTCTGTACTGTGTGAGAAGTGTATAGAAAGATTGAGGGAGTGCTTGTGTGAGACAGAGATTTCATATGCGAGTGTTTTAGTGCGAGTTTGCCCTGATATCTCGCCTCAGGCAGTGTGAGTGCTGTGTATCGAAACTCTAAAGAGCTCTGCGTTTGGAAGGACCCTCCTCAACTACCCAAAGAAAGATGACCTTCTTTTTTCAAGAAGTGTGTGTTTGTTTCGGAGTATGTCTAGGAGACTAACTGAATGTGTAATTGTGTTTAAAAGTGAGTTGGGTTTGTTTATTTGTCATTGAATGCAGATGGGATGGCCCACTTTGAGCGCTCTGAGAGGGGGGGCCGACCGGCTCAATGGAGGAGGAGACAGCAGAGATGGAGTGGAATGGATCATGCTCATAATGACAACAGGTAAATGCAGGTGTTTCACGTCAGAGGCTATGGTAACACTTTATTTGAAGGGGTGTGCATAAGACTGACATGACACTGTCATAAACATGACATACCTTCATGTTCATGACAGGTGTTGTCTTTATGAATGTTTATGACTGTTGTCATTAAGTGTCATTCGGTAAACTATGACACTTTTAATGCAAAGTTGACCTTGTTTAAAATGTCTTTGTTATGACAACTTGACATTAACAAAGACAAAAATGTCTTGATTATGACAACTTGACATTAACAAAGACAGAAATGTCTTTGTTATGACAACTTGACATTACCCAAGACAAAAATGTCTTGATTATGACAACTTGACATTAACAAAGACAGAAATGTCTTTATTATGACAACTTGACATTAACCAAGAAATCAGAACCTGTCAACCTGTCACAAATATGTCATAACAGGTCTAATTATCAAACTTACAGCATTTGACAGTGTAATAACCCTTAATGACATCTTTATAACTAGTACAATGTGTTCCACTTTACTTGAGGACAAGTAAAATATTCATGACACAGTTATAATGGTGTCATGACGGCCAAAGTTGTGACAGGTTGACAGGTTATGATTTCTTGGTTAATGTCAAGTTGTCATAACAAAGACATTTCTGTCTTTGTTAATGTCAAGTTGTCATAATCAAGACATTTCTGTCTTTGTTAATGTCAAGTTGTCATAACAAAGACATTTTAAACAATGTCAACTTCGCATTAAAAGTGTCATAATTTACCGAATGACACTTAATGACAACAGTCATAAACATTCATAAAGACTCCTTCATGTTCATGACAGGTGTTATGTCATGTTTATGACAGTGTCATGTCAGTCTTATGCACACCCCTTCAAATAAAGTGTTACCGAGGCTATTATACAAATATGTGTATATTATAAAAGTTTATATTATTATCTATTATTTTGTAATTTATTATAAATTATATTTGAGCAAAACTGGAATAATATATTCAGCATTCAGGAATAGAGCTATACATTTTATAATAGGAGGGTTGTATTAAATCTCTTTAAAAAAAATTCTGTCTTGAGGTCTATTCATAATATTATTATTTTTTTGCATCAAAAGAACATTATTCAGTTAATGTAATTTATTCTTAATAATTTTCACCTTCTCTCTGAGCCTCAGAATGAAATTATCTTTATATTATTCTTATTTATTTATTGTTTATTAAACTTTTTGCTGCCATGCCTTTGAGACATCTGTGTATGCTGTGCTGCTTATTTTCTGTCAGGTCCATTGTAGTTTGTGCTCCACCATCTTTAATTAACAGGCACTGAATTGCACACAAATCACAAACAAGTGATGGCAAAGCTGAATTTACAGCAGTCTTCAGTGTCACATGATCCTTCAGAAGTTCAAAAGAACAGCATTTATTTAAAAAGAAAACGTTTGTAACATAAATGTTTAAATGTCACTTTTGGTCAATTTAATGCACTCTTGCTGAATACAATTATTAATATCTTTTTCTTTTTTTTAAAAACTAAACAACTTAACATGTTTGCACTATACTGTACATTATGACAAGTTAACAAAACAACCACACTGAAATATGCCACACAGACTAATGGTCAGACTAATGGCATGAGAGACAAATAGACTTCAGCCACCCATTCCTAACGCTTTAAGGATACTTTTATTTCCAGATATATACAAACTGGAATAACAATGTCTTCTGTTGATTTTGAAATGGCAGTATCTGTTCAACTTCATCCTAATGACCTCGCCATGACTGAATGAGCCAAGTTCTTGAACACTGAATAGCCGTTGTTGATTTGTAAATATTGGTAGTCAAGTAATCAGTGTATATTGGTTAATGTCATACAGTTGGGAAGAAGCTGTTCCTATTCAGTCAGTCACGTCAAACATGACTGACTAAATGGGAATGACTAGGTTACTAACGTAACCCCAGGGAACATAGACGTTACGTCCCTCTTGCCACAGCCCTGAACCAGCGCTGAAAGGTTGGATCCCTGTCTCGCCTCCTCAGCTAAACATAAATGAGAAGTGACTGCCGGCCATGTTTATACCCGTATGTCCGGGTAGGAGTGCCTGGGCATGGAAATATTGTTGGCCAATTTCCATTGGCTCATTTAGTTACCACTTGAAGGTGATTGTGCTCCCAGACGAGACCCCAATACGTCAGTATCGACGTAATGTCTCCGTTCCCTCCTTCAGAGAGCGGGGGTTACATTAGTAACCTAGATGCCTGTTTTCTGAGACACCTTATATAATAATATAATATAATAATAATATATAAATTATATTAAATCTGAACTCTTTCTTTTAGGCTGGCTGGGTTTCATTACGATGCCTGTCGTACAGGCCATCGGCCCCTCCATCCCACAGTTCAGCATGACAGTCACACGGTGGTGCTAGATGAGCTCACTTTCAAGCACGTGGCAGAAGACTGTTCGTCTGTCAAATCACAGCTGCTCAAACTCAAGAGTCTGCTGCAGGTACCATACACACACGCACACAGCTGGATGAGTCATATTTGCACTTACCTATGCAAACACATCTGTTAGCCTCTGAGTAGCTTTTAGTATACATGTAGTTGTAAAACAAAAAAGATTAAAAGAAAGGGATGAGTTGTAAACTTGAGAGATGCATCTTCTGAATAAATTGCCATTTTATATAGATGGATGATGGTGAGATTACTCCAGAGAGTTTGGATTCCAGCGAAGATGACAGCAGAGCCAAGCAGGTCCATAACATCTCATAAACACCTACCTGAATAAAGCTATTCAACTTGCAGTCTTAAAACCTGAAAAGAAATTGATCATTTTCAAGCCATGGGCTCCCTCGGGAATTTCTAATGTGTTTTTAGAGAAGTGTTTTTCAAATGCTGGATGCTTAATCTGGAAGAGACTTCCGTGGTTTATTCAACTGCATAATTAGTACAGTCATATCTTAACAACAGCTTCAAAGTTCATATGTAACCCTTGACTAGAAAACCAGTCACATGGGTAATTTTTGTGAAATTGAGATTTACAGTATATATCACATGAAAGCTGAATAAATAAGCCTTCCATTGATGTATGGTTTAATAGAATAGGACAACTGTTGGCCGAGATACAACTATTTGAAAATCTGGAATCTGAGGGTGATTCCAGAAGTTTTGCGATTGTGCAGCATTCTCTCTCTCTCACAATTTTTTATTTTTATATATATTTATGGTAGCAAATTTACAAAATATTTTCATGGAACATGATCTTTACGTAATATCCTAATGATTTTTGGCATAAAGAAAAAACTATAATTTTGACCCATACAATGTATTGTTGGCCTTTTGCCACAAATATACCCATGCTACTTGTGATCCAGGGTCACATGGTTTAAGCAAGTTGCTACATAAAGACTAAAACTATAAGTGCATGAGAATCCTCATATAGCAGCTTGTGTTTTTAAAGTTTCAGAAGTAGAACGAAACCTTAATATATTTCAAGTAATGTTTACCACAGAACTACTTATACTCAATTGCAAACTGCTATTCCAAAAAGTCATTAGTAATTCCTTAGGGTACATGTGGTGAATTAGCATTCTGTTTTGGCCTACAAATTGACATCAACAGCTCTATGCCCCCTTTTTCAATTCTGTACACATGCATTATTTATGTGTAGACAATATAGTTTCTTATTATTTGTGTGCATTTATTATTTGTTTTATATTTGTGTGTCAGATGGAGGAACTGATGAAGGAGGTGGCGCATCTCAGGGAAGAGCTGAAAAATAAAGATAAAATCATCACACGGCTCACTCATCAACAGCATCAAGAATCTGTGAGCCATCACCATTGCTGACACATTCAAACTGTCGCTCATTTTGAGCATTTTGTATTGATTGAATATACATAATACATGAGTGGTTAATCAGAGCCTGCAGCGTCTGCTGGAAGATACTACAGCCAAGCTAAATCCATGTCTGCATGAATGAGATGAAATTAGGACGGGATGTTCTCAGAACAAACCCACATCTCATACTGTTCATTAACTTCACTGCTCCAAGCCCCCCCCCAAAAGAAACCCAGCAAATGGCATCAACACATGCACTTTAACCTCTAATCCCAATTACTGTCACCTTCGGTGAGCAATTATATCATTAGCGCTAATAAACTCACCTCTTTTGCATTACACTGATTGCAAAGCAAAGATGAAAGCAAATGAGATTTCTTTACATTAGAACAAGAGTACTTGCTTAAGGCAAGCTTCAATATTACTTATATATTGGTTAGGGAATTTAGCAAACACTTTACTACTTGTGCTACTGGCATAAATTATACCTCAAATTGTGCAGCTTGTTGAGAAGTGCTGTTACTAGCAACCTGATTTTTGCCTAGTGAACAATAAAACTTCTTTTATAATCAATATCAATAATCAATATAATAAAATGGTTCTAGAAAATCAGTTCTACATCCTTTGCATAAATTTAACAAAATAATAATTTAGTATGAATAATGTATTCAAAAAATTAATAATAGTAATTTGCAATGGATTGTTTTTGTAGTTTTGTAGGTTAATTTATTATGATTGTTAATAATAAAAATAATAAGCCATGCTTTTATTGTAGTTTTCATGATTTCTTTAGTTATGTCACGTGTCAAAAATAAAACATTTAATAATCAATTCTTAATATTGGTTACCGCTTAAAAATGTTGAGCTAACATGAAGATTTGGTGTAGTTGTTGGTCATAAAAACGGATCAATTTCTCTCCACTAGTAATACCCTGGAAACTACTCCAAGCAATCTAGCATTGTGGGAGCAAGTTTTGAATGGCCAAGACACACAAACCACTTTTTAGAAAGTGTAAAAATCTAATTTTTATTGCTTTTATTCTCTCTCTCCCTTTCAGCCGGTGAGATGTCAGTGTCATCAGCTGAAGTCAGGGGCCAAAGGTGAGAGAAGAAAGCATCATGATAAATCCACTCAGACGGTGTGGCGACCGCCCCATCATCACCCCGCTGTGAGTTATTTCTCACTCTCTGGCTAGAAACATGCATGTCAACTTGATCGCATCATGGAGGCACCCTAAACTTTCCCAAAATGTCAGTGTATTGTGACTGGTGTATCTGTGTGTGTCCTTGGTGAGCCGTCTGCCTCGTTTCCTTAAAACTCTCTAGGCTTTATAGGTGGCCAGTTGTTTACAAAAGGGGGAAGCAAATGTGTTGTCAGGGTGACAAATCAGACAACACATTCCTTCTGTTCTTTTTCTTTCCTCCAGCCTTACCTCCCTCTTGTTAGTTTTTTCGTGGTGAAATAGCCCGACGGTCTCGTGGGACGCCCTGAGCTGAGGCTCGTTTGCCGAGGTGCCGATTTGGCCAATTTGCAGCTGCTATGGGAAAACGGGCATCTACTACAGAGTGCAGAATGATTGTCATATCCTATTTAAGTGAAGCTGCGCAGCACCCACTCCGGTGGTTTAGCTTTCAGAGCCCCAGCCTGGGATGTTCACCAGGGGACATGTTCTTATTGAAGACCGGCACACAATCAGTAAAGCCAACAGCACACAGAGAAAGACTGGAGTCAGGAGAGATTACAGGGAGGAGAGAGATGAGGGAGGTAACAAGAGATGGATGAGAATTTGAAAGTGGAAATGAGGAAGAGAGAGAAACAGAGTTATTGGGGATCGGGAACAATAGGACTGGTGTTCAGTTTGCATGTTAGTGTTTGAAAAATAAAGGGATACTTCAGTTTCTTTTTCCAAACCTGTATGAATTATTTTATTCTGTGGGATATTGAAGATATTTAGTAGAATGTTCTGCTGCTCTTTTCCATATAATGGAAGTTAAGTGACCATGCCTGTCAAGCAAGATTAACTGTCATTAGCACTTACAATGTCTGTTCCTCACACTAAGCTGTCATATGGATTTAGAAGACTTGGTATGTAGGGACCTTTACTGCTTAGACATTGAAATAATCTTCTTTTGTGTTTTTTATGAACAAAAGCTATACAGGTTTGGAACGAAGTAAGGGTAAATAAATGACAGAATTTTCATTTTTTAGGTTAACCATCCCTGATGTTAAAAGTTACATTTGCATGACTTAAATAAGTTATCAGTTATCTGTTATTAATGTCACAAAGCTGCAAACAATGTAAAATTTGTATTGCATGTTAATTATAACTCAAACACTAAAATATTTGTTCTCCTTAACACAAGTGTGACATGTTCATGGATGGTTCACTGGGTTCATGGACTTCCTTTGTTGTTCTTGGAACAACATTCCTCTTATCCATTCATAGACCTAACTCTTACCCTAATGCTGAACGGATAACTAAAATTAGCAGGCAGTGACTGGTTGATGGGATTTGTTCCTGTACCAGGAACAGCAAAAGATGAACCTGAAATCAGTTATACTTGAATAAATTGTAAATTCAAAATAATGCCACAGATTTTTTCTACAAATGTGACCCTGGATCACAAAACCAGTCACAAGTAGCATTGGTATATCTGTGGCAATAGCCAACAATACATTGTATGGGTCAAAATGATCGTTTTTTCTTTTAAGCCAAAAATCATTAGGATATTAAGTAAAGATCATGTTCCATGAAGATATATTGTAAATTTCCTTCCGTAAATATATATAAAAAACAATTTTTAAATGCAGCACAATCGCGAACATAAATGGACAACTTTAAAGGCGATTTTCTCAATGTTTTTTTTTTTTTTTTTTGCACCCTCAGATTCCAGATTTTCAAATAGTTGTATCTTGGCCAAATATTGTCCTATCCTAACAAACCATACATCAATGGAAATCGTATTTATTCAGCTTTCATATGATGTATAAATCTTTATTGAATTCTTTTACCCATGTGACTGGTTTTGTGGACCAGGGTCACATGGTTCTGTCAGTTCAAAAGTACAATTAGTCTCAAAGACATAAGTTCCCATTTACTTGCTGCTAAACTCTTCAAACCTATATTGTTCAATTTCAGTAAAACTAAAACATTAATTCATCAAGTTTTTGCGAAGTCGGTTTAACAGACCTACACATAATGCATATATTGCTTTATTTTTGCCAGCATGTACATACGGCGCAAACGTTTAGGGTCGGTAAGATTTGTTAATATTTTTGAAGTCTCATGCTCGCAATGGCTGCAATTATTTGATAAAAAATATAATAAAAACAGTAACATTCTAAAATATTAAAATAACCATTTTCTGTTTCATTATATTTTAAAATGCAGTTTCCTGTGATGGCAAAGCTGAATTACTAACCATGTTAATTGGATTGCAGTTGCCCTTAGTGTTGTACACTTGCTCCAAATGATCCTTCATATATTTTTGCGCATTTTTTGGTCATGTCTACAGTATTTGGACAGACAGATAAACAATCGCTCGACTAGGCAGAAAAAAAGCTATATATGTAATATCACAGGGCAGCAAGACCATGCACACTTTCTGGGTATCAGGTATGTAATCAGTTTTCAAGATAAGGCTTGTATGTTTACGAACATTATGGTTCAGCGTGACAAAATATTAGAGGTAAATGTACATATAACCTAAGAACATTTGATTTCCTTATCTCAGAAATTTCCCCAGTGCATGTGCCGTTCAGGCTAGGAATATTGCATGCACGTATTGTGTTGTGGCTCGTGTATTCACGGCTTGTTGTTCGCTGGTATTTTAGTCTGATGTTCAGACATTGATGGTAGTTTGTCTTCTCAGAGGAGATGTGCACCGTTTCTCTGTGTGATGTGCTTGCAAAAGAGTTTTTCTTTCTAAACTGTGTGTTTGTCTAGATTCACTGGGGTTTGTCTCTCTCCGCAGCTGTGCGTGTGCCGTGTGTGCGTCACGGTTTTTCTGTGTGTTGCAGGCTGTACCCACTCCTCTCCTCTCTCCCTGGCAGTGCCAGTACCAGGCTACACCTCGTGCCAGCATGCCTCAACGCCGACAAAGTGAGTCATTAACCCCCTGACCTCTGACCCCGTTCCTTTTGGCAATATGTTCAGCTTTCTTTCCTCCCCCTGACTCTTCATCTCTGCTCCCTTCTCTTTCATATGCTGGCATCCTGTTGGTTTATGAATATATATGCACAATATAGTTACATCATGGAGTGAGTCAGGGATGTGTAATTAAGATATCAGTCTGAGTGAGAGGAGGAGGAGAGGTGGTGTGAGAGAGATGAAAGAGAAAGCGGTTTAAGAGGTTATACAAAGTCAGTAGTTCCCCGCTGGGCAGTTTTGAAATGTCTCTCAGGTCTAGGTTGGTCACTGCGCTGGTTGGACCACATCGGCTGTAACACTGTGTGTGGCCATGGCTTTTGTGTAGATGGCCATGCTTCGAGCCCTGTCTTCAGGTAATTCTGTGTGCGGATTTTGGAATTTTGCAGTTAAATGAATTTGCTTTGGCAAAATTAAAATTTCTGAATATTTTTCTGAATATATTTAATTAAAAAATAAACAGGTAGCCCTGCCTCAAACTCATCTCATGAGCTAGAAGTTGACATGTCAGACCAAACAAACAGAGTTGCAAAAGCCTCAGGGAAGTCAACCTACTAATGATATTTATTTATATTTGTCTCAGCGCATTAACCTGGGATGGGCATGGAAGCCTATATTGGTCTCAGAGTAAAAAAAATAAAATGGGTAATTGTGAGAATTTTTTTTAAATAATAATAGGAAATGTTTCCTGAACAGCAGATCAGCATGTTATAATGATTTGTGAAGGATCATGTGACACTGAAGACTGGAGTAATGATGCTGAAAATTCAGCTGTCATCACAGGAATAAATTACATTTTTAAATTGTTAGATTTAAAATGAAAGTACAAAATGCATTATAAAATTGAAGTTTTAAATTGTAATGATATTTTACAATATTACTGTTTTTACTGCATTTGTGATCAAATAAATCCAACCTGGGTGAGGATCTAAAGTTTTGAACAGTAGTGCATATAATAATAGTAAAATGTACATTTTAGTAAAATTCAATTTGCAGTTCAACAGGCAGAAGGAAAGGCAGCAAAGGAAGGCAGGCAGAAAGCAGTGGCTCAAAATGCAAGAAGTTTTAATAAATAAAAAGAGCAAAACAAGAAACCAGAATCAAGGAACAAACCGAGGTTACAATACCAAAAACTGACAAAACACAAAGAAAACCATAGGGGTATTTATACACAAGGGCTAATCCACAGCAAAACTACAAGGGGACTAAAAAATGCCAACTAGAAGACATGACAGCAGTAATTGTTTGCAGTAAATTACAGATATTGTAACTGCACACAGTCACTTTAATTTAGCAAGAATAGAGCTGTGATCATCTGAGAGAATGTGTGTTTTACATGATTGTAAACATGGCTGTAGTTATAGAGCAGATGTCAGACTAGGTTCAGTCTCTTTATCAACAGACCTTCCTTCCTCTACTCTTCCTTTCTTCTCTTTCAGTTTTACTCCACTGCTTTGCCAGTTCTATCTTCTTCTTTCCTTGTCCTCCCGTCGTTTCTCTTTCTCTTTCCTTTTCCTGTTTCCTGATTGGATGAACTTGTGCTCTGTGTTATTTCTCCCCCTCTGCCTATCCGATAATACCTCGGGACAGGGGTGGAGCATCTTGTGCATTACTTCCGCGACACAGCGTGGTACAGTAACCTCTACTAAAAGCTTCACCCTTTGCATGGTCACATGACGTGAATGACCAATGCATGCTTGTTTGAATTTTATTTTTAAAGCATGGATTCCAATTTTTTCACACATGCATGAGACTTGGCATGAGACTTTTTTCCCCTTAATCTTTGGCCCCAACCACCTGTCTGAAATCCTAATGTTTCTGCTCATCTCTTCCTCCATGGGCTGTGATTGCTGTGGTTGTGTCAGATCTTTCTTTGCTGTAATGGAGCTACACAGTGTATACTGATGTGTTCTGGAAGACTCACCGCTTCTCTCAGCCCGCTCCCAGAGACTTTATCCAAACAGACATCAGTCTGCACAGGTGGACCAGGGTTTAACCATCTCAAACACACACACAAGCAGGGAATTATCCCATGGTGCAATTGTCCTTGGTCTTGTGACTGCACAGGGAGACGCTGAACAGTTTTAGAGGACAATTAAAATAAAATGATCCAATAACTCCTTCGGGATTCACATTATAACCTCCACTTCTACAAACTCAGGATATTAAAAACCTTCTCTATTATCAAAATGGCCACATTTCATCAGCCAAATCTTATAGTAAGATGAATGACTGAATTAGAGCCAGACTTTATTACAGCTCTTTCTGTTGTAATATCTAGCAATCGTGTTACGAATGTTATCTTGAGAAACGTTTCAGAGGCAGTTGATTCTCTCTGCGCTTCTGTGAAATCTAGGTGTTTAGTAGAGCTCAATAATGATTGTTTTCTTCTAGGCCAAAAGTTCAGATTTGTTTGGACCCCACCACAAAAGATTATACATTTTTCTTTAAAGGTCCCCTGACATGGGGTTATTTTATTATTTTATAATGATTAATGGGTTGCCCTTATAATGTTAGTATGTTTTTTAGATCAAAAATAGTCATAATTTAGAAATAAAAGGCATTTTTCCTAGCCTGATTTTAGCCCTGAGCCCAAACGCTCTGTTTGGAGGGGCGTGTCTGTGTGTAACCGGCCTCTGCTGTGATTGGCTGACATGCGTGCATATGAAATAGCTACGTATTACATGTGAAACTCTCTCGAATACTTTTACTACAGCTATTATACGTTTACTAATACAGCTATCGAGATTAACGAATCGTGAGAAGTTTTTAAAGTCTTTAGATCTATTCCCATCACATAAAATGTTGCCGTGATGAGCATTGAGCAAGCAGATGACTGTCTGTTGTCGATCGCGAGAATAAAGATCTTATCATTGCAACGCAGTTTCTGCACTCTCTCTAATGCTTTCACCAATGCAAACACGATGATGTATTGAACGATTTTGAGAGAAAGATTACCTGTCTGAACTTGAACTTGAATTGTTGCCTGCCTGGTAGCTCGATCGATTTATTTTCAGACGTTCATCGAGGCCAGCTCTGTATTGTAAGTTGAGGAAACAGTCGTCGGTGAAATGTTTGGACCATCCAAAACTTTGGGAAGTTGTGTCGGCGCATTTCCAGAGAAAATAAAATTAACCCATTGTTTCTTCAGAGGCTCGGATGAAGGAACTAAAAAATACTTTTGTGTTCACATCCGAACACTGATCAACTGCCATGCTTCGCTCGTTTGCAAGCCATTATATCTCTCTATTCAACTTTTGTGCTTCGATCGGTCACACGCCATGATATCTCTCGAGGATAAACTAAAATCGCGCGCGCGCGTTCGTACTTCCTGTTCCTAGCTCGTTTTCTCATGGGCGGGCCAAATTCTACGGGCGGGCAAAGCAGAGAAGGGGGAGGTAACCTTTCCTCGTTATGACGTAATAACGAGGAGATTCAAGATCAGCGCGTCTGAGCTGCAGAGAAGAGAAAGATAGCCAAAGCTCGGTTTACACCGATTGAAAATTCTAGACACGAGGGGACCAAATACAGGCTAGGGGAACTAATATTAATGTTAAAAAACCTCAGAAAGTAAAAATTTCATGTCAGGTGACCTTTAAAATCCTTTTACTTGGTTCAGAAAAATATATTTCCATGTTCAATTCAATCAGGAAAGGTTTCTTTACAAGAAAAAGCTATTATTGCAACAATAGTTGTAATTTCCAGCTATTATTGCAATTTTAAAAAATTATAAATAATTTAATAATTTATTAGGATTTATGATAGTCTTGCAAGCATCCTGCAAGCCATTGTTACAATTTTAGCACATGTATAGCGGTGTTATAAAACCCCTATAAACACCAGTCCACAATGTCAGAGCAGCATAGAATCTGTTCAACATCTTTGTTTTTCTTTTTACTGTCTTGTTGCTGTTGTTTTTTTGGTGCTGCATGATTGGATTCATTTGTTTTAATGATGTTAATACTGTATTATAAAACAGATATGTTCAACTTTAATTTGTAATTAGATGTCATGAGCCTTGTTCAAAGCCGATAAAAACACACCTGTGATGAATTCTGTAGTTTCTAAGTTTCTATGTTGCTTGGCAACCCCAAAACCGCCTAGAGTTAGTATAATGAACTATT
Source organism: Semotilus atromaculatus (assembly GCA_031834385.1). NCBI lineage: Eukaryota > Metazoa > Chordata > Actinopteri > Cypriniformes > Leuciscidae > Semotilus > Semotilus atromaculatus. Next base: position 17,278,278 of record JAULUF010000028.1, on the reverse strand, counting down.
ATCTTTTGGCAGAAGAATGGTTTATCGTGTGCAAATGGTTTATTGAAAATTGGTGTAATTTATCATAATGCTGTTGTTTAATAAAAGTAATAAGGTTGTGAGGCTGTGTTCATTACAGTAATTTTACCACAGTTAAGGGGTTACCACCGTTAATCCTTGCATTATGCTTAAGAACATACCTTAACCATAGTAAAATGACTGTAAAAGTGGCGTTGGGTGGCTTATTGCTTTTATGACATTGCAGAAACACCAGTATGACCAGTAAACAGCACAATGAGATAACAATACACCACTGTTCAATTAATATTTTATACATTATAAACAATAAATCTGGCAAGTAATATTGATCTTTCTTTTTCTTTTTTTAAATGGGATAGTCATCCTCTGGAACTGGGGGTTTCAACATTAAAGCAACATTAACATTTATTTTTAAAGAAAAAATGCATGGAAAATAATGTCATAAATTATCTGCATTTGGAGTGACAAACTCGTGATTAAAAACGATGTCAGTGTGAACGGAGATTTATGTTGTCACAGGGTTTAAAAGGTTACAGTCTCTGCAACTGAGTCTGTTCTCTCAAAGAGACAGAGATTAATGCATTATGGATGTTATCTGCAGGTGTCCGCTGACGTCTCTCCACCCCAGAGATTTTGTGACGTCACGTAGAGGATGTGACTGTACTGTCTCACGCCACTGACAACTCTCCTGCACACATGCACAAACCCTTGCTCACACTTTTATTCCCTTGTTCCCACACTGCACTCTTATTCTGTATTCTTAAAGTGAGAAACGATCATGTTGTTTTTCAGCTGTTGTTTTTTTGCACTCTCTAGTGGTGTTTTAAATTGTAATGCTTTACCTCTCTTCAATCTGACATTTTCTCAACCCTGTGTGGTCGGGCATGTGATAAAATTGTTTTGTGATCGTATCTGGAGATAATACACACCTTACAAATGGTCTCTAGCTGAATAGAAATGTGGCAGGTTGCATTAAACCACTGTTAGCCAGTAGGGGGTGGTGTGGTTTCAGTAGAGCTGTGCTATTCAGCAAAAACAGCCCATGAGAGACAGAGTAAATGAGAAGGAAACAAGGACGTGTGCCTCTGTCATGGTGCACAGTTTAGTTTTGTTTACTGAAACTCACCTGTATACATGCTCATCCTTTCAAATCCACCTTTACAGTCACACTCTGTTTGAAACTGAACAGTCGACAGGACGTCTGACCACTAACGTTTCATCAACCTGGCGAGGTTCAGAATTGAAGAATCTGCCTCACCCCCCGAGAAGTTGATTTGGAATTTGAATTACAGGAAGAGGAATTTACTGAATTGTAATAGTGCAAAATTCAGGTTCCAGAAGTAAAATTCCCATTCATTATTCAATATTTCTCGATATGTGAATATTTTTGGGAATTGATATATGCTTTTGTTGAAGCCGCCAGCCCACTTTATTTCATCTTTTTAAATTTTTTTTTTAAATTATGTTTAACATTTGAATTCCTGATGAAAAACTACATTACCCATTATTCTGCAAAGAAATCTACTCTGATCAGTGAATCACTACAAGTAAACAAATAAAAGACAACTCCCTGCTAATGATGACTCGCAACAAAGAGTGAATTTGACTGACTGTTGCTGTGTGAATGAAACTAGTGAACAGCAGTTCCTGTCAGTTAAAAATAAAACGTGATGCTGCTGTTGTTTATTTAAGATTTGATGGATGAACCTCAATAGGAGTTTTTTCCTCTCAAATTTGTGAATACTTTCCGATGTCATAGAAGTCTCTATCTTTGACATTTACTTAAGTCACTTTTGTTTTCCACAGCTATCACATTAGTTATCCCTTCATACAGTGCTTCTGTAACTGCTCCTGTAAGCTGTTCTATGAATCTGACCATTCGAGGGTCACAGCTGTTTTCAATCACAAACACCACAAATTTCAGTCCCAAACTATCATATCCACTGATCGCAGATCTATGTTCTAGTTTATTGTGTTAAATACTGTTCTTTTTTGTCCTCCACAGCCTCAAATACTTCAGCCCATCAGTCACATCCCCAACAAGCCCCACATCCAGCGAAAACTAGCAAGAACAGTCCCCACCGGGGGCCACAATGATGCCTGCACCGATGGAGAACGGCCTTCTACGTCCTGTCCTCCAGTCCCTTCCACCGACCCAATTCTTCCTCCTGCTGGAGATCCTCACGTGGAGTCTAAATCTCTTCCTGACCCAGAGGAGCTGAGTTGGTTGCTTAGCACCCACCTTCGCATACAAGACAACAATGAGAGTGACTCACAGTGGGCTGGAGAACAGATTGTGAGACCGACCCCAGAAAGTCATAAAAAAAAACTCCTGCAAACACCTCATACCATGTCCTTCAGCCCGCGTGTCCTGCAGCCTCCACGTCTACACAAACGGGTAACTCTCCCTGCTCTGCCTATAGGGGGCAGTAGTGGGTCAAACCCAAAACCAGGACCCTCAATGAACCACAAGGCCCATCAGCTTCTTCCACCTCCGTCCAGAGGTTTGCCATGCTACAGTGCAGGGAACGTCGCCGTGACTCGCGGCCGGCTATCCCAACCTTGGCCAGCAGTGGTCAGGAGAGAGGGTGACCCAGAACACAACGCTTCGGTACCACTCGGTATCTCCACAAGACTTGAAAAGCCAAAGATCCACTGAGCGTCAGCTGCAGCCATAAACACTGATAAGGCTACCTCCCTGAACGCATGATCACACATGCGGCTTGCACTAGATGGTGTTGTTAGTGGCTAGACAAACTTTTAAGCTAAACAAAGAAGCTAAGCTATCGCATCTAACTATGCAACAAAAAAGTAGTGTCACAATCAGCGCTTCTGTCGCACCACTCTTTTGATTCAGACTAAAAGTCATTGATCATCATTCCATAACCACTGAGAAACCTTTACCACTCACAATTACATCATCCACACATAACCATTGACAAACTGGAGAAAAGGATGACTGACAGGAATTCAGACTGAAAGAAAGGGCAAAATCTGAGAAAACAAGCAATGGAAAGCACTAGAGATCTATTTTTTTTTTTACCGTTACTCAACAAACGTCAAAAGAAGACAAAGTGCCATAGACTGCCTGCGGAGCTTTTTCAAGGCCCTCAGTGTCTGAATATTTTCCCATGCGGCTTGCCCTCTGGACGCCCACTCATTTAGTGGGTGAATCTGACATTTGCATCACCAACCTCCCGAGGCTTAACTGCGAAAACACATATTATTGTCTACGCAACCTCCCAGAGCTTGTCGTACAGACAGAGAAGTCAGTGTCTCTTGACCCAAGTCTCATCTTCAGGTTCCACAGAGAAAACCTGTCAGTCTGCTGTGATTTGATCTGTATGTATATTACTTCATGCCTCATTTCATATCAATGTCTGTGTTCACCACATAAACACGAAGTCCAAGCTACAATTTTTTTTTTCCCATCCTTGTTCCTATGTCTTGTCTCTCAGTGCTAAAGACTTGCTTTGACACAAAGACACAGTGTTTTGTCAGGAAGGCGCACATGCCGCTGTCAGTGCTTCCTTTATTTTCACCTTGGCTTCAGTCGTGATCAGCAGTTTTTCATTTTAATTAGGCTCATGCCTCCTGTATTAATAAGGTTATTTTTCTTGATTATGGATTATGGCATGCTCAAAGCATAAACTTGCCTTCTCACCCCTCATTAGTTGCATACAAAATTTTTATAATGCTTTTTAATTATTTATACATTATAAAGATGTTTACAGTTAAAATGGCTTTATTAAGCGGTTCAGTCTGCTCCAATGCTGCAGGATTAACATTTTTGCTTTGTTTTTGGCACAGAAATACTATTGCAGAGACTTGAATGATTTCTTAATTTTTGGAAAGGTTTTTCATCTTGATTTTGCACTAACTTATTTTTGGCTTTGCAAGCAGTGATAAATAAAAAAACAAACCAAAAGCAAAGTTCCATTTATGGCAAAATGTTGAAGACTGAGATAAATTGGACCGTTTGTCTCTGTTGCCGTAAGTTGCTTTTGATCCACCGTAGGTTTTTTTTAAGGACATTCGGGATGGTTTTGTTTAGTTTTTTTTTTTATTAAAGAAAGGTTTACTGTTCTTGAGATTGTGTTTTTTGTTCTTAAGATTACATAAGTATGTCTCAGAAGGTTGATGAGGTTGTCGGTAATTTGCTTTTGTCATGCCTTGATACATAAGACACACTGTAATACATAAATATACAGCAATATGCACTGCATGGAAGCACATGGACTTATCCGTACAATGATTTTAAATATGCAAGAACCTCCCTCCCATGTTTATGTGCAATATATCAGAGTATATATTAGTATATACAGATACTTTACCCTAAACTTTTACGGTGGATGTTTAATCCAAAGCGAAAGTGATTTTACATTTTCCCAGAATATGAGGGGTTTTGGGTATTACAACACACTCTTATGTGGGTCGCACACTTCTATACACACCCTAAGCAGTGATGGGCAGTCATGTCTAAAACCAACTAAAGAAAATCAATAGAAGAATGATATTTGTGTGTATGTTTCTCTCTCACCCAACTCTGTGGTTATACTAAGCAGAAAATCAATGGAGGGCTTGTTTTGTAATGCTCTGGAGACCCTTTGTTTGTATTTCTTTCTCTACATCTGTCTCTCGTTGTGTCGTATACGTGTGCAGAAAGACTGTAGTCTTGCTATTGCAAAGTCACAGAAGAACATTAATTCCATTGTGTCAGTGATGTGTCCATTTAAAGCTATAGGAACATATTTTCTTTCATTTGACTGTTAACAGGCCAAAATTGTTATGACCCATAATTAAAGGGACCGTTCAATCAAAAATGAAAATGTTGTCATCAATTGTTCACCCTCACTTTGTTCCAAAGAATTAATTACTTTCTTCTGTGGAACGTAACATCAGATATTTTGCTAAATGTCTAAGTCCATACAATGAAAATCAATGGGGTCCAAGATAGTTGTTCAACAACGTGTCTTGGACCTTTGACTTTCACAGAATTGACAAAACATATTCTTTAAAATATCTTTGTGTTCCACAAAAGAAAGACATATACATGTTTGGAGTGACAAGAGGTGACGACATTTTTTTTATGAACTATGCCTCTAAACAGATAAATCAGTAAAGAAGCATTAAGTTTTATTTAAAAATGATTGTAAACCATTCATCCAGGCATTTCTTGCTTTAATAGAGGGTTTAAATTTGAGGCTTCCTACAGTACATCTCTTTTCATGCTGTAAAAACACTGTTTGATGAATATCTGCAACTCAAAGATGCTGTTTCCTTTAACAAATCATCATTGAGGTTCTCCAGCGAGAAAAAAAAAAACAATCAAAAAAGTTAACTAAGTCTAGTTTTTAGATTTCCAAATTGCTCAAATAAATGCACTCACACAAAGACCTCCTACTGTTGTGTAAAATACATTTATGACTTGCTGCCCATGTGTGTATGCCTTCCTCTGGGTTCTTTTCACCTGGATGATTCTTTGATAGCATGAAAATGTCTGAAACAATAAACACTTGCCATGAATTCCTTGCCAATGAAATCTTCCATATATAGTTCATGTCTTGCCGTGTTTTTCACCTATTGTGACACGACAGTATGCAGCATTGTCAGAACACTACCATTGGACAGAAACGATGTTTACTAACAGAGGAATGAATTCAAGCACTTTAAATTACCCATTTCAATCTCCACGATGGAGAGACTGTGGTCTTTTTGACCTGATCTGTTTGATTTGCTGTCATTTCATTGTGTGCAACTTCTTTTATTTGGCTGTTTGTGTGTTGATGTTCTGTCCCTGGTCCAGTGGAAGGTTTGAGACTTCAATAAAGTGAAGGAATAAGATTCACACTCTCTGTTGCTTTTTCTCTGTGTCAGAGCCATTCATTTGTGCGGCTTCCTGCAGCTGTTCCAATATTTTACACTCTGCAGTGTTGCACTGCAGATCCTAATACATTATGTTTAGGGCTGCTTTATGCCACCATGTTCATTATACTGTAAATCCACACATTCTGGAAGAATTGTCTAATATTCTCAGTCTGCCACAAACAACACTGTATAAACAGCATTGACAATATGAAGATAAATAAGAACTGAACTTTAGCACTTTCTAAAGAAAAGTTTCAGCTTTGTTTTTGTTTTGTTTTGTTTTTCGAACATTAGATGTATACATAGAAAGGAAATGCTATTCCTCCAGTTTCATGGTGCAATTATATTTAAGATTAATTCAAGTTTGTCATTGTTGGCATCTGGATGGATGGGTAGATATAGATAGATGGAAGACATCTGCTTTTGTCTTTCTCAAATGTCTTGTTGCTGTCAGCCTATATCCACTTCCAGGGTGTTGATGATTGTGTGAAGATTGTTTGAAGGGCAGAGATCCAGGCATATCACGCTGCTGCCAATGAGTCATTCTCGTTTCTCAGTGCACTGAACTGAAGATGCTGCGTCCTCCAATCCCCTGCAGCGGTTCAGGGCTCAATGCAAGTGGTTTTGACGTACAGCCCGAATGAGTGTTCTGCAGGGAACTGTTCTGCATTCCTTGCTTAGAAACTCAGAGGCTTTTATTTATTGATTTATTTAATTTTGGGGGGACTTTTTTCAGTTACTTTTTGCAAAAAGTCAAGTTTTTCACTTTTGATCTACTGGGAAGTGTCGGAGGGGCCTGCTCAGGTGAGATTGGGCTGCACGGTCAGCCAGTAGGAGAGTATATATGTGCGTTTGAAGTGTATTTGGCTTTAAGTTCAGTGTAGGAGTGTTAACTCCAACCAGGACAGTGATCGCTATTGTAGCACAGAGAGGGAATTGAATGTATGCCTTATCTGGACTCTTGCTAACCAAAGTGTTGACCTTCTGCCCACATCTGCCCCATCAATCATGTTTTCTAGCTGTAATCTGGAGGTCAAGAAAGTAGATGGGTACCTTTGCAGTCAGTGCTGAGTGTGTCTAATGGTCTCTTGACTGGGTAAATTGTGTGTGCGTGAGAGAGAGAGAGAGACAAAGGCGAGAAGAGATATTGGAGAATGCATTGTGAAAGAAATTAATTACATAATTGTTGTCTGTAATTATCCAGACCTCCAGAGCGTGTTTGTTTTTCTGTTGTTCATTTGTTTATTTCAGCCCAAAACAAAGGCACTGACAGTCTTTTAATTTCTATATAATAAACCTCGAAAGAAAGGATGGTTTGGAAGAGCAGATTAAAGAAAAGGAAACAACACTGTCCACTTTTTCTCTTTCCATCCTTCCTATTCTCTCTATAAGTCGGATCAATGAACCACGGAGGTCCATAACTGCATGCCAAGGGTAATATCTTAATACGAATCGAACTTATATAAAAATGATTACTTTAAAAAGGTTTTTTATCACACACACACACACACACACACACACACACACACACAATATTATATTATATTAAAATTATATATAAATATTATAAAAAATTATATAACCAGCAAAGAGTAACCCTCTGGGGTTGACGCATGTGCCGGCACGTTCACTTGGATTTTTTTCCTCATAACAGTGGAAAGAAGTGCATTTTTGGTCAGATGAAAACCTGCATCACCATGCAATCAGTGAGCAATTAAACCTATGTAAACTGCAAAGTTTGTAATAATTCTCATGGCTGTTAATGAAAAAAATTGCTCATTGTATAACCCAGATATCAATGTAGAGACGCAGCTCTAATGCTGTCTGCATGAAAGCACAGGACCGCTGTCGCAGTTACAACGCAGTGCTGCAGATGCAGGATGTGTGAAACAGCAAACTGGACACTATGGTACGTATAAAGCAATATCTATTATTCTTCAGGATCTTTGCTATTTTCTAGAGATCATCTCTGAGATCATAAACAATCCTATGTATACATTTTAATTTTTTTTTTTACTAGTTTACAGTTCATCTAGCAATATTCTGTTTACCAGCCCTTGGCTTTAACAACTAGTTTGTTTCAAGTCAGTCTCTTTGATCCCATCTCTAAACCTGTTGCATGTATTCAGTGAAGTGCACTGCCATCCTTTAAAAAGCACACACCGTGTCTGTATTTTTTACAGGATGGCAGTTTGCCAGATGCCTTTGTTTTTTGGATTATTAACCTGTGAAATTCTAGACAGACCAGCATTGATGTATGTCAGTGCTTTGGTTCATTATGAATTCATTGTTTTTAGGAATTCATGACTGATACATTTTACGATAGTTCTCAAAGCGTGGGTCGCAACCCAAAAATGGGACATAAGAAAAAAACACAATCTGCAAATAATAATAATAATAATATTCAATGAATTATGCTAGGAAGGCAAAGTAAATGGTTTAATAAAGGGAAAAATTAAGATTAATTTTAAAATGTATTCAAATGTAGGCTATATAATTTTTTGGTACACAAGCATGAAACCATCAAAATTCGAGAGACATTTAGAAATTAAATTAGTTTATTTAGCTTTTTTAGCTATGTCATGATAAAAGTTTGGTATATTGTTAGCAGTTTATTATTATATTGATGAATTTAGGTGTTTGAGAATTTAGAGACATTTTCATTCGCAGTTGTATGATTAACAGTTTTGGCTCTTGTTGAGTCACTTAATGTTCAATGTAAACCTGTCTTTAAGCAAAACCAGTTGAGAAATACTAATCTATTACACCGACCAGTCCGAAATGTGTTTGAATCAGCCACAGACCCAGTACACAATCCCAACATTACTTGCTTGAAAAATACATATTTGAATGAGTTAAATATTTATATAGCAAATTCATGTTTACAATGGACACAAACTACCTCCGCTGCCTGTCATGCCTCATACTTTATTTATAAATCGTTATTAATGATTATCTCTGTATTTCTGTTGCATAATCTATTTTTAATGGCTGTTTTGTCAGATTAATCCCTGATGAATCAACCGTCCTTGTTAAAACCTTTTGTATCAGTGTTTGATGAAACATTAATGCGCTTTTGTCCATCAGTAACCATTGAATTAATATTTTAGTGGTTGTAAGCTCAAATCAAAATTTTGGATGAATAACAATTGATGATTGTCTGCTTCACACTTTTTCCTATACAAAGACTTGTTTGGGATATATTTGTTCATATAGCTTTTGTAATATCCTCTAGGAATACAGAAATTATTATTTAAGTCTGGTGAGGATGTTTTTTTTCTTTAAACAAAGATAGATAGACACTATGAAAACCTTTAAGACAATTAACAATTTTGCACAATACAATATCAGTCATGCACAGCTTGTCCAATCAGACAAGCTTTCAATCTCTCTTCATGAGAAACAGGTTTTCCCTTCAAAAAGAATATGGTGTAATATTTATACTGCTCTAGGCATCAATTGGATTTAAAATGTCCTGCAGAAATCTAGTGAGAGTTGAAATGGTACAAGCACAACTCCAAAGCCACAAGTACATTAAAATACATTTAAAGGGATACTTCACCTCTGGAAAGATGAATTTGTATTTAAAATTGGTCATTTATGTAGAAGATATGTGAAATAATTTTTTAATTTGGAGCTGTCTAGACAGAAAAGCCAGAAGATGTATTTTTGGCTTATGTGGATGAAAGATAACAACTCCCAGAATGCACTTGCTTCGTTGCCCTAGGAGGCCACGCCTACCGGTAACAGAGTGCAGTAGTTAAACAACAAGTCTAGGCTACTAGTGAGTCTCCGTGATGAGTCTGCCCGGGATTCGGCTTTTGCATTCTACAGTCGCCATTCATCATGTTTACTGTGGTGAACAGGACGAGACTGAGGGCCGCGGGAGAACGGCGCGAGGCCGGTGGCGTGATTACTGATGAGCGACACCTGTGAGATGCACTGGTCTCGTATCTCTCACGGAGGAGCGGGAATTTTCTTAGCAATGTTAAAACGCACATCAACCGATCACTTGTTTAGCGTTCACGTAAACACTACATTCAGATTCACTAATCGGAATGAATTCAGTTAGATTGAAACAAAAGGTGTGCATGTAAACAATTAACTGCAACTGCAGAAAGCAAAAGCTGAATCCCTTACATTTTGGACAATCTCCACGTCTTGCTGGAATGAGATTCATGAGTTCACATCTACATATAATTATTATGGTTATGCGTACTTGGCGTGCTGTCCGGGTGGAGGGCTCCGAGCTCGGAATTTCTGCCCGAACCCAGAGCACTCCCCCCGTTTGGTAAGAGTAGATGGAACTAGAAGTGAGGAGATGGAACTAAAGTGAGGAGATGGGGTGGAGGAGGGATGCTGATAAACTGTCATGGAACAACGGTGGGTTCTGCTGTTATTTATCCTATCCTGAGTTGATTACAGATTGAACTCCACTCGTGCTGATTGGGTTAATTATCTGCACCTGCTCCTCCCGAACCTTGTTAATAAAACATCATTTATTTGCTGCACGGATGAGGTTTATCAGCGCTTCATGCGTTTGAGGGCTCTGTCACTTTAAGAGACAGACATTTTCCCTCTGGCAGTTTGCTTAGGGATGGATTCTGCTGTAGGCTAAATGAATTAAAGAAAAAATAAAATCCGCAAATCCACCAAGCACAGGTATAATCCACTACCTCGACAGAACTGAATTGGTTTCGTAACCGAGCAAGTGGAGAAAATGGTATAGCGTGAAAGAGTCGTTTTAATCAAATTTGACACTTATGTTTCTTACCAATCCCCTGAAAACAATTTCTGATATTCATTCATGGTAAATACAACAACAAAAATATGAAGGGGAGCTGAACAGGATGATGAAAGCAATGATGAAAAAACAAACCATAACATTAACCAAACCGCTCAGTCTAGACTAGAGTTTATGTGAAGCTTATATTGAAATGTATTTGAAATTAAACCTATTGTCTTCTACTTGACCTTATTATTTGTGGTGCAAAAGGGTATCAATATCTGAAATGAAGGACAGAGACATGAGTCAAATCAACAGTATTTAATCAACATCTGTTACTTTTACAGTGTTTAATAGAAGCCGAGTAACTTATTTTACTGTGAATGAAAAATGGGCTGTTTTCCTCTGCAGAAAACCTCATGAAATTAGTTTCAACTCAAGAGATTTTATTAAATTGGTGGCTGCATGGTGTATAAATATTTGTGGGAATGGGTTATTTATTTAAAATTCCATTTGCCAGAAGCCTGTGGGGATTTGCAATGGTGTAAATATTTGAAAAGGTCTTGTTTATACACTGTCCAACACTCTTCTTTGGCAGTTCAAAACTCAAAACTTTTTCTATTTCCTTACTACATATTTATTGGAAGAAATGGAAATCTCGCTGTAAACATTAAACCCTGTACATGCAGCATTTATTTATCACAGAAATGGTTCGATGATGTTAGGAACTTCAGCAGATGTGTTCACCTAAAAAAAAAATCACAATTCTGTCATCATTTTCTTATCTTCACTTTCTTCCACATGTCACATGTGATACTTTTGTGTGAGAAACAGGCCTACAATTAAGTGATTACTGATTGAAAGTCATGACATAAACCTTCAATGTTCCTTGGCATATTCATGAGAGAGGTAGTGTATGATTAATAAAGGATTTTTTTAATATATATATTTTTTGGTGAGTCAGATCTTTACAATGAATTGGTTGATTTGGTTCACAAAAAAGGTCTGTTTGATTAAAACAATTTTTTTGGGGGGTGGGGGTTGGTACAAGTGTCCTGTTTTAGAATTACATCATATTTTGTAGATCTGTGAAGGTATGAATACGATCCACTTTCATCAAAGACCCTTGTTGGAGGATCAGGGTATATTTGAGTCTCTACCTCTGAAATATTTGTTCTGTCCTCAGGAGCTCTTTCTTTCCCATAGTTTACCAAAGCTATTCTTTACTTATAATTGGTTTCCACTCTCTTTAGTTACCTTTTCTTTCTGCCTCAGACGTGCACAGTGAGCTTCTGTTTAATCCTGCACTTGCCAAAGGCAGATTACAAAGCCTGTGGCAAAAGCCCCTACAGGCAAAATTTCTGCTTATTTATGTTTCAATTTTTCCTTAGCCACTTAGTTCTTTTTCTTCCAAAGCACCTAAAAGCACATAATCATTCACTGTTTTTATATGAACGATGTTTTTTTAAACAAGAGCTGCAGGCTTTGTGTATGCTTTGATGGCTTCATAGAGGGAGGTCTGCAATACCTGGAGAGAGCCATCCATTAGCATTCAAAGCTAAAATAAGTGGCTTAAAGTGGAGAAACAAACTTTTTAAAATCCAACAATAATGTTTTTATATCAGGTGAGACATGTATGGATTGTAGATTTGCTTGCTAGTTTAATCCGATCATAGGTTTTTGGATAATCAATGGCAGCAACCAGTAACCAGGTTCCTCTTGAGCACACTTGGCTCTCATACAGAACTGGTCAATCTCTATATACGCTCTGCTGCATCTGAGTCTATAGTCCAATAATTGCAAGTTATACTTTTCATTGCTGTTCATAAGAGAGGCTGATTCAGTGCTGATGGTTTTAGTTTGTTTGCTTCAAAGGTGCTGTCCTCTTTCTTTATGGATATATTGTGTCGATTTTGGAAGTTTTACCCCATCCATTCAGAGATGCTGCAGTGAACAACATAAACACAGGCTCTAAGTGGAGGCTGTGCAAAGAGTTCTCTGTCTTCTAATGTAGGTTATAAGTTCATCAATAAGTTCAGAATTGCAGCATAAATGAAGTATTTTAATCTGCCCCCTAGGTAATAAATACTCACAGATAGAGAGTACAAATGAAACTAATGGTTCTAAAAACTGTGGAGAACCTAGCGCAAGAGATGATCTTATTTTATTTATTTATTTATTTGTTTATTTTTTTTCTCTTCCACAGCGAGTGCTATAGTGCATACGATTGACAGCTTTTATGACACTTTCTTATTAATTTAGGATTAGTCTTTTTTTCTTGTTCAGTGGTTAGGGGTAGGCTTAGGGTTTGGGGTATGAAAAATATCCCCATGAAATTATAATCTAATTATACGACTATATTTATAATAAAATAAATATATTAAAACCTATTGCAGTTGAATCCACTTCAGTGTTTCGTGTCATTTAACCACATAATGATATCCAAATGTTAACACAAACAGACTTACAGAGACGATTTCTCTCGTCAACCCGAAAATTCCCTTGTTTTGCCTTTAATTTTCCCATCCCCAAACACAACAACCACTGTGGATTGTTTGTTAGGTGTGGAATCATTTGCATGAAAACCAACAGGACCAAAACCAACAGGACCAAAATAATAATCTAGATTGATCATATATGATTATACTATTCAAAGGTACACTGTCAAGTTTTTATTTATTTAAATAATGGCTCAAAACATCATTAATATGGTAAGCCTATTATACTGTAAGTGTTTATATTTTAGACCTAACGGGATGGTTTTCGCGGGAAATTGTGTACATATACGTCACTCTCTCGTGCGTGTCTCTTCATATCCGTAAACAGAGAAAACTTGCTCCGACTACTTAGATGCGTGAATGGTGTGGGAGTGGCATAGGTTAGTTGTCACAAGGTGCAAGAAAGGTTGACATGGAGCATGCTACATCTGGAACCACCGGAGAATCGCCCATTTTAAAGGCGACAGCCACAGAGCTCGTAATAAAACGAGAATCAACATTTTTGGTTTACATTTGGTTTACATTAGGCACACTGATATTACGCAGTGTCTGAAAATAGTCCCCAGCTATATAACTTCCAACGTGAACGGAACTAAGTTTCAGGCGCTGCATGATACCGTTGCGCCTGCTGCACCCATGGTACTGCAGCAAAGTTCCTTGATTATTACGCAGGAATGAGAGTATAGTTCCTTGCCATACTGTCCTAGAAAATCTCAACTTTTCATTTTCTGTCGACCTTAGTACACGATGTACAGTAACTACAGATGAGTCAAGTTTTAAATAGGAAAAATATCAAAACTCTTTGATAAATTTTTTTTGAGAGATGCTAACGGTCTAATCAGATTCAATGATCTATGCTAAGATATGCTAAAAGTGCTACCGCCAGACTCAGAGATCGGCTGATTGGATTCGAAACCGGTCCAACTCAACTGTTTAACTCTAGGGGAGTTTGGAAAATGAACCTATTTAAAAAAAAAAAAAAAAGTGGAATGTGCCTTTAAGCACATTCCACAAACAATACAGTATGTATACTATCGTTATAACACCAAATATAGAACATAAATTCACAAGACCAACGTGCTAATCCACAAGAAACTGATTAACGTAAACTGTAATTGACTGTCATAATACTTTGAACCTATTATGCCCTTTTTGAATACTTTCAAAAGGGCATAATAGGACCCCTTTAACCTTTAAATGCTGTTTATTTATTTTTATTTGTTTATTATTATTATTAATAATTCATTCACTCAAATATTTTATATTATTATTTTGGTGTGTTTTTTCCATGACAGTCACAAACCTCTGTATGACTTTGATGAATTGCCAATGTTTGGCTTAGTGAGTTTGGCTCTATTACAGATATACAGTAGATTTCCTCCTCCTCCTCACGGAGGCTGTGATAAATGAATATTTTTACCATTTCAAAGGCTTCTGCTATAGATTTTATAGCTACTATTGACCTAAAGCAGTGGATGCTGCTTAAGTGCATATTCAGAGGAAATCTTCAAACAGTGTTAGTGCCTTCAGTGAACTGAAAGCCAGACAAACACCATCACCCAGGAAACACACTTGGTTCTCCATAAGAATAAGATCTCCGTCCTTTTTATAAACAATCTAAACAATCAAGGGAACACAAGCTGAGCCAATAAAGTGAATAGAAGTAACAGAGATAAAGACAATGATACCCTCCAAACACAGTTCTCTTCTGAGCCCTTCCTAATCGAATGCTTGGCCCCCAATTAGTAGCTTCAGCAGGAGGATTCAAAGTGAGAGTTCAAACGCCAGGCAGGGCATTCTGAAGTGCGACAGAAACGGGTCCCAGCCACTGAAAAAGTCTGTGTTCCTGAGCGCTTCTGAAGAGATCAATAAGAGTTTATAAAAGACTCTACACACATCTAGGGTGTGTGATAATGGCAGGCTTCTGAAACTCTACTGATTTTTTTTCTTCTTTTTTATCACTGCTGTAAAGCTTTGCTCTGTACAAGTGTGCAGTCGGTGTAATCCACATCACAGGAATATCTCCCCACACTTAGCAATGGATGGACATTCCTGTGTGTGTATATTGTGTCCATTTAACTTTATGTCAGGATATAGCAGAGATGTGCAGTAAAACATTCACTGCGTTTGGAAGTCAAGTTTTCTGTTCATATAGTCAAAAGAGTCAAAGCTCATTTCATGCTTTTCATTGTTATTTGTCTGTCTGTCTCTTTGTCTCACTCAATATATGTCCACATACTCAGCTGTCAATGCACCCTTTAGTGCTTAATCCCGTAGATCTATTTATCTATCTATCTATCTGGGGTTTTTTTTGGACTGAAAACTCTCTCCTTTTGTCCCTCTCAGATATATATAGGCTATAGATATATATATATATATATATATATTTTTTTTTTTTTTGCTGATGCGAACTTGGGGAATTCAACAGCTAGCCTCAGAATATGACATTTAGTGCATCCAGCTCTTTCCACATATCTGAAATATCTTCTTACTCTCAGAGGGTGTTCGTGAATTGTGGCAGTTATATGAGCCAGCGAGAGACAGACAGCACAGCTGCTCTCAGGCTCCCTGTGAAGTGATTCAGCCTTCTGATAAACACCAAAAAATAACCAACCGCTGAGCTCCTCTCCTCTCTGATCATTTAACACACCCCAAACCTGTGACAGGCTGTGAACTCGCCGGTGAGACCGAGCCCTGTCGCCCATTCATGTGTCAGAGCCCCTGAACCCTGCGCAGTGATGGAGAAACCTCCACTTCCTCCAACCCTCAGGACCAGAAAGGCTCAGGTGTTGACTGAACTCCCGTGACAGAATATCATTTTGGGCATCGCTGAGCGAAAGCAGACAGCTGCAGAATCATATACGCTTCCCGAATACCCCACGCTAAGACATGACTAATCGATATCTCACTCTGCATGCGGCTGTTCCTGCTTTCTGTAATGGGTTTATAGGTGATGGGACCCATCACTAAATCCAGATGGCCTCTGGAGCAGACTGACTGACAGTACACAGCCTGCACAGTAAATGTGGCATTAATGGCGTGGCTGTATGCTGCTGTGATGGTCATATTTAGAAATGAGAGCTGCATGGTACTGCCACAAAAAAAAAAAAAAAAGAACCCTGCTCTCATGGCTCAGTCCCATTATAATTAAAGCATCACACTGTAAGTAAAATTATAGCAGGTTACAGTAGTTATGAACACTTCTCTATCAGATCGTTTATCAGATGTTTGTCGGTGCTGATATTTTTTCTTTAGTTTCCTGTCATTTTTGACATAGTTTGTTTTTGGCACAAAATAGGCAGAAATTACAGTCCATCCGACATCATTTTAGACACTAGATAATAGAGAAAAATTATTTGATTGTTTAAATGCTTTATTAGTCTCAGAAAACTATTTTAATACTACAACAACCACTAGAAAGCCCATACAAAAAACAACTTCACATTCTCAATGTATTTGTTATAATACTTTGTTGTCATGTTTGTTATTGTCAATCCTGCTTTTATATGATTTTTGTCTTTCTCTTGTCATTCCATTTTTAGTAATGTTGTTGCTTCATTATATGAAAGAAATGTTATGTAAGGAAGGATGGATGGATGGATGGATGGATGGCAGAGTGAACGAAAATAAGAAAGAAAGAAAAAAGAAAGAAAGAAAGAAAGAAAGAAAGAAAGAAAGGTTAGGAAGAAAATAAAAGAAATTATAAGGAAAAAAAGCAAACACAATTACAGCTCACATTTGCAATTCTCTGGCTGATTTTGTGTGTAATTTTGTATTAAGTATTAAGTATTTGGGCAGAACACTGGCTCTCTAACAAATGTCCCAGTAAGCATTTTAATCTTTAATGATTTTAAATGCTCCTCGAATGTGGATAAACCCTTTAAATGTGGAAAATGTTCAGCATGGCCAGCTCTGAATACTTATTTCAATATAGAGTCAAGTCAAGTATATTTATATAGCACTTTTCACAATACAGAATTGTATCAAAGCAGCTTCACAGTATCAATCAAAACAACATAACAATGTTTGTTTATTAGTGGAAAAAAGACATCCACGTTTGGTAGGGCTGATCAATGGTATTAATGATTGGTTAATTAATTTGAATATCCCCAACTGAGCAAGCCAAAAGGCAACAGTGGCAAGGAACCGAAAAACTCCATCAAGTGACCTAATGGTGTCCTAAAACTCCATCAGGTGACCCAATGGTGTCCTAAAACTCCATCAGGTGACCCAATGGAGAAAAAAAAACCTTGGGAGAACCCAGGCTCAGTCGGGGGCCAGTTCTCCTCTGGCGTTTATGAACTAGAGGCCGGATTTACAGTAACTGTAAGATAAAAAATTTATATGAATGCCTGGCTGAATAGATGCGTCTTATAGTTTTAAACTGGGAGAGCGAGTCTGAGCAACGAACAATATCAGGAAGGCTATTCCAGAGCTTCGGAGCTAAATGTGAAAATGCTCTCCCTCCTTTGGTGGATCTGGATATCCTAGGTATGACCAGAAGCCTCGAATTTAGTGATCTTAAAGAGCGCGATGGATTATAGGGCGATAGAAGATCCGTTAAATAGACTGGAGCTAAACCATTTAGGGCTTTATAAGTCAGAAGCAATACCTTGTAATTAATACGGAACTTTATAGGTAACCAATGAAGTGATGATAAAATCGGTGTTATATGATTATATTTTCTTGATCTAGTAAGAACTCTAGCGGCTGCATTTTGGACTAACTGTAGCTTGTTTATTGAAGATGCAGGACAACCAGCTAATAAAGCATTACAGTAATCTAGTCTCGAGGTCATGAATGCATGAACTAACTTTCTGCATCAGAGACTGATAGCATATTACGTAGCTTAGCAATGTTTCTATGGTGGAAAAAGGCTGTTTTTGTAACATATGAAATATGCTTTTCAAAAGACAGGTTGCAGTCTAATATAACACCCAGATCTTTTACTGTAGTGGATAAAGTAACAGGGCATCCTATATGTTAAAGTTGTGTTGTGAGAGGTTTTGTGGACGGTTTTTAGAACCGATAAGTATTACCTCTGTCTTGTCTGGATTTAATAAAAGAAAATTACGCGTCATCCAATCTTTTATATCTTTAACCTGTCCAATCTGTCAATTTGGATAATTTAGCGTATTCATCTGGCCGTGATTAAATATATATTTGACTGTCATCAGAATAACAATGGAAACTAATTCCATGTTTCCTTATAATATTACCAAGTGGCAGCATATATATTGAGAATAATAAAGGGCCTAACACAGATCCCTGCGGCACTCCATAGTTTGCCGAAGTTATGATCAATTTTTCTCCATTTAAATAGACAAAATGGTAGCGGTCAGATAAGTATTACCTGAACCAGCTTAATGCTTGTCCTTGAACACCAGTATAATTTTGTAGTCGATCTAAGAGTATTGTGTGATCCATGGTATTGAAAGCCGCACTAAGATCAAGTGAAACTAGTTTTGAGATACAGCCTTGGTCCGAAGCTAAAAGTAAATCATTTGTGATTCTAACAAGCGCAGTTTCAGTGCTATGATGTGGCCTGAATCCAGACTGAAACTTTTCATAGATGTCATTTTCTTGCAAGAAAGAGCCCAGTTGAGCGGACACAACTTTTTCTAGTATTTTAGACATAAATGGAAGATTTGAAATGGGTCTGTAATTTGCTAGGTTATTTGGATCTAATTGTGGTTTCTTAATAAGAGGTTTTATAACTGCCAGCTTGAACGTTCTTGGAACATGACCTAAAGATAAAGATGAGTTAATAATATTGAGAAGAGGCTCTTCCACTATAGGTAACACTTCTTTCAGTAGTTTAGTTGGTATAGGATCTAATAAACATGTTGTTGTTTTAGATGAAGTGATAAGTTTGTTTAACTCTAAAGAGGCACTGACCAACATATTTAGAGCTACAGGACGGTTCACTCACCAAAGTGTCTCATATAGGCCCTACCTGTGTTTCCTGATAGGCCCATGAATTCATGCCAAACCCGTGCACAAGCACCCCCTATACGCCCCAATCCCAGCGGGGTAGATGAGAGTAAATGAATGTGGTCTGAGGTGTGTGTGTCAGATATGAATAAGCGCAGTCCTCCCAGGTGTCATGTCCTCCATCATCACAGTGGAGGGCTCCCCTATCTGGGGCAGTTCTGCTCCAGGACTTGCCCACCTAGGTAAGACTGAGAGGGTGTGAGGAGATGCCCTGCTGTGCTACGCTGGCGCTCTGACAGTATTCAGATGAAATGCTCTCAGACAAACCCAACTTACTGAGGAGGAGTATGCTGAATAGGACAAGTTAATAATAATAATAATAATCTCTTACATTTATATGGCATTTTTCTAGGTACTCAAAGCGCTTTACATATGGAAGGGGGAATCTCCTCAACCACCACCAATGTGTAGCATCCACCTGGATGATGCGACGACGGCCATACACTTCGCCAGAACGCCCACCACACACCAGCTTACTGGTGGAGAGGAGACAGTGATGAAGCCAATCAGTATATATATATATATATATGAAGAGTTCAGATGCAAAAGCCTCTAAGTGCCATTTGAAATGTTCTTCTAGAATGATAATTTTTATCAAGCTCGTATATTAAAGTTAAATAATTTAACTTAAATGACAATTAACAGGTAATCTTCATTGCTTTTTAAGTGAAATTACTGAACTTAAGTATACGAGCTTGATCAAAATTATCATTCTAGAAGAAAATTTAAAATGGCACTTAGAGGCTTTTGCATCTGAACTCTTCATATATATATATATATATATATATATATATATATATACACTCACCTTAAGGATTATTAGGAACACCATACTAATACTGTGTTTGACCCCCTTTCGCCTTCAGAACTGCCTTAATTTTACGTGGCATTGATTCAACAAGGTGCTGAAAGGATTCTTTAGAAATGTTGGCCCATATTGATAGGATAGCATCTTGCAGTTGATGGAGATTTGTGGGATGCACATCCAGGGCAGGAAGCTCCCGTTCCACCACATCCCAAAGATGCTCTATTGGGTTGAGATCTGGTGACTGTGGGGGCCATTTTAGTACAGTGAACTCATTGGCATGTTCAAGAAACCAATTTGAAATGATTCAAGCTTTGTGACATGGTGCATTATACTGCTGGAAGTAGCCATCAGAGGATGAGTACATGGTGGCCATAAAGGGATGGACATGGTCAGAAACAATGCTCAGGTAGGCCGTGGCATTTAAACGATGCCCAATTGGCACTAAGGGGCCTAAAGTGTGCCAAGAAAACATCCCCCACACCATTACACCACCACCACCAGGCTAGCCTGCACAGTGGTAACAAGGCATGATGGATCCATGTTCTCATTCTGTTTACGCCAAATTCTGACTCTACCATCTGAATGTCTCAACAGAAATTGAGACTCATCAGACCAGGCCACATTTTTCCAGTCTTCAACTGTCCAATTTTGGTGAGCTCTTGCAAATTGTAGCCTCTTTTTCCTATTTGTAGTGGAGATGAGTGGTACCCGGTGGGGTCTTCTGCTGTTGTAGCCCATCCGCCTCAAGGTTGTGCATGTTGTGGCTTCACAAATGCTTTGCTGCATACCTCGGTTGTAACGAGTGGTTATTTCAGTCAAAGTTGCTCTTCTATCAGCTTGAATCAGTCGGCCCATTATCCTCTGACCTCTAGCATCAACAAGGCATTTTCGCCCACAGGACTGCCGCATACTGGATGTTTTTCCCTTTTCACACCATTCTTTGTAAACCCTAGAAATGGTTGTGCGTGAAAATCCCAGTAACTGAGCAGATTGTGAAATACTCAGAACGGCCCGTCTGGCATCAACAACCATGCAATGCTCAAAATTGCTTAAATCACCTTTCTTTCCCATTCTGACATTCAGTTTGGAGTTCAGGAGATTGTCTTGACCAGGACCACACCCCTAAATGCATTGAAGCAACTGTCATGTGATTGGTTGATTAGATAATTGCATTAATGAGAATTTGAACAGGTGTTCCTAATAATCCTTTAGGTGAGTGTATATATGGGGATGATTAGGAGTCCATAATGGACAGAGGCCAATGGGCAAGTTTGGCCAGGATGCCGGGGTTACACCCCTACTCTTTTTCCGAAGGACATCCTGGGATTTTTAATGACCACAGAGAGTCAAGACCTCGGTTTAACGTCTCATCCGGAGTACGGTGCTCTTTGACGGTATAGTGTCCCCGCCACTATACTGGGGTGTTATGACCCATACAGACCACAGAGTGAGCGCACCCTGCTGGCCTCACTAACACCTCTTCCAGCAGCAACCTGGTTTCCCAGTAGTCTCCCATCAAGGTACTAAGTCTCAACCCTGCTTAGCTTCAGTGGGCAACCAGTCTTGGGCTACAGGGTGACATGGCTGCTGACCATAGTCTAATAGATGCGCTTTGACTCTAACATTATTTTTCACTGCTTATTTTAATAAATTTTACCACATACTGTATTCATAGTCATGTATTAGAAGCATTTGTTATTAAATTCTTTCACTTTATTTTAATTTATGTCTACAATAAATTAGGTCTACAAACATAAATCAGTTTAAAATAATATGGTATAAAGATATGGTCTTCAAGGGATACAGGGATGAAGAAGGGGGTGAATAATCAACGAGTTTTTGGGGCTAGTAATTATCTTCAGTTTCATTGTGTTGTTATTATTACTTTATTTTTTCTGAGCTGCTGAAATTTATAATTTATTCTTTCATATTATTTATTTAACTATTTTTTCCTTGTTTAAATAATGTACTTTTTGCATTGCTTTGAGGTATAACAAAGTAGATGTATGAATATTTGAAACGCAGGTTGATTATTTGTAAGCTTTTGATTGGTGGATATGGATGGGATGGGATTAATTTATTTTTCTTCTTCTTCCCACTCCTTTTCGAATATGTAATGGACATTGACAAGAGTTAAAAAGTCTTTGGCTGTAACTATTGTTAATTAATTAGTTTTTATTCATTTCGATTTGTCTACTTGATTTCATTTTCTCGTCAGATGTTCTTTTTGCATAAATTCGAAATAAACAATACTAACTACAATGAGTGTAAGCATTCAGTGAAAAAGCAAAGGGCCGCTAAAGGATAAAATGTGCAATTTGTGTGTATTTTTATTTTGGAAATGGGAAAAGGGCAAAATCTTACAGCAAAACAAGTTATGGGAGGTTAGTAGGACTGTAGTTATAAATATGCATGCAGTTGCCCAGTGATGAATATGCATATTTTATCTTATTGATGAATATGCATATTTTAGACCTCTCAGTCACTCTTTCTGAAAGCAGTGGGGTCTTCTTCAGAAGAACAGGTGCTCCCGGGGTGAGTCTGATAGGAAAGCTGAGCAAGCTTCTGCCACCTGTGGAGATCGAAGAGCTCGATAAAATCTCTCTAACCTTGGTTTACAGCAACAGGCGCAAGATTCTCCACTCTCAGTGCCGCTCTCTTTTTAACTTCCCTTTACAGTAACTTCCCGTTACTTCCCTTACAAAAAGTTCATTTTATTACATTTACATTTAACCATTTAGTAGATGCTTTTAGCAACTCACAAATGAGGAGAACAATAAGAGCAATCAAACCAACAACAAGACAACAATATGCAAGTGCTGTGACTAGTCCCAGTTAGTCTAGCACAGTACACGTAGCAGTACACACGCAAAGTACACATAACGGTAAGTTAAAACAATAGATATACAGAATAGAATAGTGAGTTTTAGTATCAATGAATTAATGAAAAAAAAAAAAGCTTCTTCTTCTTGAAATTGGCTAAACACTCAGCTGCTCTGGTTAAGTTAGGCAGGTTATTCCACCAGCATGGAACAGTCAAGGTTAAGATCTGTGAAAGTGATTTTGTGCCTCTTTGGGGTGGCACCACAAGACGCTCACTTGCAGAACAGACGTCTGAAGTATAGTGAGTTTAGTATAGGGGTTCAGAGCCAGTGGTTGTTCTGTAGGAGAACATCAGTTCCTTAAGTATACTTTATGTCTAATTTCACTTTTAAGTGGACTAGTTCAATACTACTTGGGACTAAATTGGCCCACTTTTTAGTCTATACAAGTATACTTTACAGTGTTACAGTAGTAAACTTTGAGTACACAACAAATTTGTAATGCAACTATACAACAAGTGAACTTAGGTATATAGACATACTAGTTAAATACTTGTAGAACATTTTTTAGCAGACCTTGAAGTTTTATCCTTGTATGTTTTAAGTAAGTTGTAAGTGAACTTAACATCATTCTTGGTTTACTGTTTATATATTATATTGGCACTTAAGGTATACTACTACAGTATGTTTCTATTTAGGTATTAATTTTTATACTTTAAATAATATTCCTTTAACTGTACTTTAACTATTTCCCTGCCAGCATTTTTTACAATGTGTTGTCAGCCAGCGTCAGTATTTTTTAT
The DNA here is from genome assembly GCA_031834385.1 of Semotilus atromaculatus. Classification (NCBI taxonomy): domain Eukaryota; kingdom Metazoa; phylum Chordata; class Actinopteri; order Cypriniformes; family Leuciscidae; genus Semotilus; species Semotilus atromaculatus. The sequence continues at coordinate 17,254,741 of JAULUF010000028.1, read as the reverse complement.
CATTTTCATAAGACTTTAATGGCCCCCAGACAATTTTGAATGTCTGAACATGCAATACAGCAAAATACAGAACAATGTATTTCTAAAAAATCTATCTTTATGCATTCTTTTTTTTTCAGCACTTGAATTTGGGTAAGTTTCATTTTAAAAAAAGCTGAGAAAATCACCTTAAAAAAAACAAACATCAAAAATCAAAGGCTATGTCCAGATGGGATTCAGAATGATGATCAAAACACTGATGAAGTAGATCATGTCCATCAACACCTCCAAAGCATCACAGTCGTTCCTCATCCTGGGTCTACATTTCCTTGGGTAACATTAGGCAGTTTTGATTTATTTGAACACATTAAATTACATGCACGTAAGCAATGATTCTACATACGAGAAGTACATAAAAAGTGGACAAAGTATACTTAGTTTTTAGTTTAAAAGAAGTACAGTATACTTATACTTAAAAAGAATAAACTTCTTTTTGCAAGGGTTGCCTGGTTCGCCTCGTTCGTTTGCACTGTTACATTTCATTTAAATAATTTGCCTTTGGCTGTATTCTGCATTTCTTTGATAATACAGAATGGATTGTGAAGTATGTAATGCATTTAAGTGTGAAAAATGGGGTGTTTTTGTGTGTGTGCATATATAGCATAAATATATATTCATATTTTAAATGTTATTATTATTTTATTTTATTGTTTTATATTATTATATTTTTAAAATGGTATAATCAAATATATATTAATTGTATACATTTACCCAGTCAGCAACTCAAGTATGTCTTTCCCCTGTTATTGCTCTGCAGATAGTAAAAAAGTTAAAAAAGACAGGCGTTACTCTGGGCACCTCAGCACACATTTCGGGTCCTTTATCCAGAAATCATCTCAATAGAGTTCTGCCGGGATGACATATCTTTGAGGCCAAATTCAGCAACGAGGTAACATTTTAGCACTTGTTTTTTTTATGTCAATATTTATTTATTTTTTAATCCTGAATTAATGTCTGTGGTTAACACAAGCTAATGATATTTTCAAGTAAATTATTTTTTATTTTTTTTTAAATCATAAACCTTTTTTAGGACCCAGAGCTTATTTTCTGCAGTATTCTCCAAAGGATATATGAATATGAAGCCAATGTTTTGCAGGGGGGTGTTAACTTCCTGGTAGAATTATAAAAATACGTCATCATCACTGCAGCATTTACTATGCTTGCTATCTGCAGTCTACTCATGGTCTCTCTATGTGCTCAGTACGGCCATCAGGTTGTTTTGAGGTTCTTGCCAATCAAGCAATATAAAAGCAATGTAACTAATTACTTAGACAAACATAGACAGACAAATACGTCATAACAATGCTGATTGAATGATGCCGCCAATAACTCACAAGGCATAATTGGCATAAGTTAAAGGTGAAATCTTTGTTACATTGGTTGCTTTAACTTTAAATGAGGTGTGGAATATTTAAAAATGTGGTGACACATTCTATCCAGCCTTCGTGTGAAAGAAATAGAAACATTTAGCTTCCCATCATTTCGCAGCTTCCCACACACCAGAAGATCTTTTGTCCTCGCATTAAATCCCTGGCACTGTGTGATAGAGTGACTAAATGTTTGTATAGTCTATATCTGTGTGCCTCTGCAGCATAATGGCTTGTACAGTATTGTCATGTATTCAGTCATGTTTGCAGTGTCCAGCTCGTATTGATTGGATGCTATAACCACAGGCACTAAAGGAACAATCCATGCACAGCCACAAAGACTTGCCAAAATCTCACAAAGCAAAACACTTTTGACCTTCTTTTTTTAACCCTACCGAGTCATGGAGGGCTCTATGAGGCTGCTTTCCTATATTATTAAGATATTTAAAAAGTTTTCAGCACATTTTTATATGAAAAATGAAACCACAGAATACACATGACAATATATGAGGGAAAGAAAGCAAAGAATGAATGAATGAGGTATTTATATAGCGCTTTCATATGTACTACTGTACATCCAAAGCGCTTTAGGGGATTTCTCCTCAACCACCACCAGTGTGCAGAATCCACTTGGAGAAGACAATCATTGACGATGGGTGTTATCCAAGAATATGTGACGCGTAATGTATATAGCAATGTATATATCTCTTTAGTTAGAAGAGTATATCACTAAAAACTTGAATTATTGTTACATATTTGCTCTATTATAAAAATGTTCTTTTAAAATTAAGCCTGTGTCTGTGCACTTAAAAGCCAAGAGCCAAGAAGGCCTTGTTCGTTGATATCTCAGTGGCTATTTCTCTTTCACTTTTTCATCTTAGAGTGAAGCTGTCCTCCCAGAAGATATGTCTTATCTGTGAATGTTCAAGCAATAATGTCAAACAACGCTGACCAAAGAGTTGCCCTATGTTTGAAAGAATATGTATTCTAGTCCACAAGGGGAGTCAGGGCTACCTCACAGTGAAGCAATAGATCAGGAGGAGCAGCAGCGACAGATATGACGCTGGTGATCAGCTTCCACTGCGGCTCCAGCTCCGTCCAATTAGAGCACTTGGTAAAGGTGTTATCTTTCAATCCCGCTTTCATCTTGCTGAATGAGGTGATGAAGAAGGGACAGAGAGAAAGGCACAATGTGATAAAGGTTGATGGAAGTTTAATGAGACAGAAAGTTCACATTCAGCAAAGAACGAAAAAGCAAAAATCTCTGAATGCAAAGACATGGCCATTTTAAAGGGAAGGGGAATTGTTACATGAAAATGTGAGTATTTTCACTGTATTCAAAAAGAGATTCATTGATTTTTGTGAGACCATCCTTAAACTGTCTTTGAGGAAAACCTGTTAATTAACCAGACTACTGCATCTGGTCTGCCTGAATTATGATTAACACAGCTATGAAATTATGTTTTTAGTCCACCATTTTAGAGCAAGGCAATTCAGGTAATTAAAGGTACAATATGTAGGATTTTTGCAGGAAAATATCCAAAAACCACTAGACCAATGTTATATATTTTGTTTAGTTGATTACTTACAATATCCCAAATGTTTCCAATTATTTGTAAATCGTGAGAAAATTGCGATTTCTTCGAATGCGATTAGTTCTGGTGGACTATGCCTTCAGTGTCCTCTAAATGAGCAGGAAGTAGATTGAGTCGATTATGAGCTAATATTGCTCATATTAATATACTAATATTGCTCATAATATTGCTCAATATTGCTAACTGTAAGTATAGGCTAAGTAACTAAAATGTGTGTATATAGGCCTGTATTTACTTATATCTTACTTATCACTTTCTAAAATGTGACTTTAAGTAGAAAATGGAGGAGAGGTTTAGGGGAATGCTGTTATCTAGACTAAACAGAGTGGTGCTGTGGTTTTTGGATAAATTAATTAAGGTTGGTAAAGCCTAAATTTAAAAAGACCAAAGCTATTATAAACCACAGAATGTGAAATCACGGAATACATGAAAGACATATCTAATTCACAGAAGGAACATTTCATGGGCGAAGTGCATTTCGTGACATGCTAAATCATGAAATGTAATGTACTTCAAAGTACATTTTGTGATCTAGACAGCCCCTTTGGTGGAAATGAAAAGTGTACAAGGAACAACATTTTGTCATGAAGTGCTGCATTTTGTGTCCTATATTCATTCAGTCCAAGAAATGAGTCTGGTTGCACCCATCATTTTAATCACAGGTTTATTTTAACCAGAAGTATCCAGCCCTCTCAATCTGAGAGTGTGTGTATGTAGAATTTAAATGCAAATATATTTGATTTGATCCGATCAAAATTAAGTTTCATTATTATTGTTTAAAATATGTTAACACTTTATTTCGATGGTCCACTTTAGATTCTACTAACTATAAGTAACTTTGCAACCACATGTCAACTACCAGTCATTAGAGTATTGGTAAAATGAGCATATCAATACTGAGCATACTTTGCAAGTTGTAACTGTCACCAGCTGGAGTGCCCTTGAGAGCATTCCACATTAGAATATTGTCATTCCCTCACAAACTACATCTCCCATAATTATCTGCCTGGACTTTTAAGCGCTCATTGTTTTCAGCTGTGTCTCATTGCCTTACTATCCTAGCCTGGTTTTCACATTCGTTCCCTGCAAAGTCTTGTTTATTGTCTCTACTGCATTTCTGAGCGTGTTTGTATCCTGTTTCTCCCGTGTCCTTGTTCTCTTGATTCTCTGCCTGTTCCCTCTGACTTCTCTCTTTGCCCTGATCTGTTATTGTTTGGACCTGGATTACGTTTTTGGATTACCCTGTTCAATAAATACTGCATTTGGATCCTCAACCTTTGTCTCATAGCAGTTCGTGACTAGCCAAGGTTTCCCCATTCTGCCTTGCACGCAGCGCGATTTTATTCACGCTGCTAGGTAGCCTGGATTCCATGGACCAAATTTTCACCTCAGCTAGGGAACCAATCACAGAATGGGGAGGGAGCAGCAAGACGATGACGACGTCTATGCAACACACCGAAGCAGTTGGTTTATATCTACACTGTAAAAATTAATTTTGATGATTTGTTATCACAACTTTTTATATTTTGTCAAATCAACTTAGATAATTAATGTAGTTCAGATAACATCATATTTTGAGTTTCTATTTATTAAACCAATCTCCTTTGTTGTATTAACTAAAATTTTTGATTTCAATGAACTCAAAATTTTAAGGCAACCAGGTAACTTACTTTTTTAAGTTAATCCAACTTTTTTTTTTGACAGTGTATGGATCCAACATGGTAGCAGACGCGAAGTTACCTTTCGATCCAGCCTTAGATATTGTTCTAAGTAGTTTAGAACACAATTTCAATTTTTGTTTCGTCATCTAATTTCTGTCGCTCTACATACGTCATCTGGTATAATTGAAACGATTGGCTATGAGCTACTTAGGCGCATTTGATAGACATTCATAGCACCCAATAAACGGCTCTGGGCATTCGTAAACCACGCCTCAAATACGAGAAAATGAACATGTGGTTCCCAGACCCACGTCTCAATGAGACTAGGTCTGACGTTAGCCAGGCTAGTTCGTGACACAAGTAAATGTCTAAATTATTTTACTAACCTGAACCTAAAAGTCTACAGTCTATTAATACTAATACTAATAGTTGACATGTATTTGCAAATGTACTTATAGTTCTGTCAGGTCCATTAAGTCAAGAACACACAGACAAAAAAAATAATTTAAGAATTTTTATTGAATGGATTGCAAACAAGTTGATGTTCCTGAATTGAAATTTGGCGGTATGGCTCTGTTCAGGGAGTCCTCTGACCTTTCTTGAGCACCATGAAATAGCAGGGAGTCAGAGGACAGCAGCAGCAGCATTTGGGAACGCTCACACAGTTTAGGACTGTGAGAGCTAAAATATCCCCCGTGAACAGAGCAGCAACATGACATAAGCAAATGCCACGTTATGCCTAAGGAGGAGCTGGGGAGGTGGTGGGCAGGAGAAGCGAGCAGGTAGGGCGCCTTGTTAAATAGGGCGCCTTGTTTGAGCTTTGGCCATTGAGCAGCGAGGGGAGTTACCCAGCTAATGCAGCTCAGCTGGAGCAGATCAGCTTACGGGATGGTGTTTTATAGCAAATAGCATTAGCAGCGTCTTGACTACCTGGCCTGCCAGAACTGACGCTGACGCTCAATTTAGTAGAATGTCTAAAGTGGATAATTGAAACAAAAGTGTAACCAAAGATGTTATTAGAAATATTATTATTTACTTAACTATTTACTTGTCTAGCTACATTTCAGTCTTATCATGCAACAAATAATGTATTGCTGGACAATTCTGCCTTACAATTATTTAAGGAACCATTTAACCATTTAAAAGTCAAGACTATTGTCCCCCCCAAAAATAAATAAATTAAAAAAGAAAAATAAATACATCTTTAGTATACAGTTTACATTTTCATATCTTTGTGAAGTTAGCCTCACATGGACATAGTTTATGAAACCCATATAAATGCAACATATCCAGCACACTCCCATGACATCATCTGAGGGCTGATAAGCAAGTATTGATATCAACAGTTGTGTTCAGCCAATAATCGAGCAGCTGTCCATTAAAACCTTGAAAATGGTTTATGCTAATAATTGGTTTGGCAAAGCCAACTTAATTTCAACTAAACCCTCATGTGGTGTAACTACAGAAATTCTGATTAGTGTGTACAGGATTTGACACAGGAAATGAGTATGAACAGCACAAGCCGCAAATCCTGGAAATCTCCCCGGCTGTTTGTTGTATTCTCAATGAAACAGAATGGCAAACGTTTATGCTTCATATCCAGCAAGGCCCATCGTTCCCAGTGGAGCTAGAGTGTCACTAATGGAATATCTCACAGCCTGACGCTTTTCTGACGAGCCAGGCTCAGCTGAGAGAATAACTGATGGGGTAAGGCCAGTCCCCCTGCACTTCCCGCTCACTGACAGCTAACTCACTGTGCTGTGCTCGCTCACTTTGTTTTCCTCCACCGAGAGATGAATGTTTTGTGATGGGGAGAGGAAAGACTCTATGTGCTGAATATTACAATACTGCATGTTCCAGAAGTGTGGACAGTGCAGAAAATATAGCAACAATATGTGAACATGGAACGTCTTGGTTACATATGGTAACCCTCGTTCCCTGAAGGAGGGAACAGACATGTACGTCGTAACCAACGAATAGGAATCTTGCTAGAGAGGCCAATCTACTTCGAGTGAAACTAAACGAGCCTATGCACATTGGCATGCAATCATTTGCATCAGCTGTTCCAGCCCGTTCTCATCCCAAGGCGTAATATAATGACGCTTTTGCCAAAGCGTCTATATCGAACGCGCATGGTACCCTTTAGCGTCAATATGAGACGCCGAAATATATGGGTCAGAAGGCGCCTCCTAGCGGTCTAACCCTAACCCTACACCATACCTAAACCTACCCATCTCTCTGCGTGTTATATTGACGCTAAAGGGTTCCATGCGCGTTCGATATAGACGCTTTGTCAAAGTGTCAGAATATTACGCCTTGGGATGAGAATGCGTTGGCTGTTCAGCTACGCAGCATGGGTGTATAATGAGCAGCAGATGTGATTGCACTTCAGTTTTTTGCTGAGGGGCCGAGCCGATGAGCTGGCTGCCCCGGCAGGTCGCAGCAGATCTGGCGACGGGACGGACGTCTGGGAACGAGGGTAACCATATGTAACTGAGACGTTCCCTATCAGTCGGTTACTCTCGACGTACGTCGTGACCGACGAATAGGAATCCCTACCAAAGCGCCACAGCTGCTGACCCCATCCAGCGCCCTGTGCGAGCCTCTTGCCCCTTCTTGCCTGGAAGGATGATAGGAGAGGGCTTACACAGAGTGTATCTTTCACTGTTGTTCCGTGATAACCCATACAGTGAGATTATTGGATAACACTGGGAAAGCTTGCCCTTTCTGTTAGTAAGGAGAATGCTACGGAACCCACATTCTTCCCCGAAGGAGTTATGTGAAGAGATACATTTGGACTAACCTAAAGGTTGTACTGCATATGAAATACTGGGTGACTTAGCCCAAGGGAAAGACACAGGTTTCCGTTTAGGAGCAGCCGTGGAAGAAATACACATATGGGATCCCCGCAGGGTCACACATATGGGACCCAGCCTAGACCCGGTTCTCAAGGATTCAACAGATAAAGGCCTGGCGCCGGATACTCCACCACGTCAACAGGACAGTGTCAACAGGTTTTTTCACACTGGAGTAATAAGCGTGCACAGTAGGGTGCAGCAAGCCGACAGAGCCGGGCCTCTCAGTGCTTCTACCCTTTTATGGTGAGAACACGGGAGGAGACCGCCTCTACACGTAGGCTATAATATTTAGGGAACGTGTTAGGTATCGCCCAGCCTGCAGCTCTACAGATATCTGTTAGCGCGGAGCCACGTGCCAGCGCCCATGGAGGATACAACGCCTCTCATGGAGTGAGCATGCAATCTGAGCGGGCAGCAACCTCAGATGCTTCTGACTCCAGAGGAGGAGATGGCGGGCGAGTTGCGACATGCGACGGGATCATAGACCACGTTGTCGGTTGATGTACTCAACGGTCACAGTGTTGTCCGTACGGACCAGCAAGTCCCTGCCCTGTAGCGCCCTTTTTAAGCGGCTCAGAGCGAGACGCACTGCTAGCAACTCGAGGCAGTTGATGTGTCAATGCACCTCGTGGATGGTCCAGCGCGTTCCGTCTGTGACTTTACTGGCTGCGAAGCGTGGGAGGGATGAGGGTTCCCCGAAGGAAGCATGCTCACCATAATCCTCAGGTCACCTGCACCACTGCCTGAAGTAACCCTCTGTGGAGAATTACATTGCGTCAGAGGCTCAGGGACTCAGCCCCTTTGCAGGAACGAGAGTCTCGACAGCTCCGAGATGGTCATCTTTGAATGGGTACATGACTCCTCTACGTTCGTGACCATCCCGCGATCCCAGGTAACGACCGCATCCAGAAACACACAGGTAGAGTGACATCTTTAAAAAGACGCGCTCTACCCGTGTAAGCTCTTTCAGGGGACTCTTCTCATTGGTTCTGATGCACGCGGTGGAACGGTCGTAGTGAACACAGACAGGGTGCAGCCTATCGTGCGCTGTTTCTCTCTCGCGTTGATCTTACCAGCCGTAAGAACGGCCTTTCAGCACTCTTGGTGCACCGTACCAGCTGTAAGAACAGCCTTTTTGTTTTGCTCAGTTTACAAACAACACAAACACAAAAAAACAGAAAGAGAGAGAGATAGAAGTCGACCCCATTGCCACGCTGTATCGCCCGCACCAGACGTGCGCCCACACCTCCTGGAGAGCTTGCTTGTTTAATATAAACAGTTTCACTGAAGAGAACAGCATCGAAACGCTCGGCTCCAAAGCAAAAAGCTGAAGTGCAATTGCACCTTCTGCTCATTATATACCAGTGCAGCGTGGCTGAACAGCTGATGTAAATGATTGCACGCCAAAGTGTATTGCCTCATTATGTTTCAGTTGAAGTAGATTGGCCTGTCTAGATTCCTATTCGTCAAGAGGGACCGACTGATAGGGAACAGCTGGTTTCAAAGTTTAGTTTCATGATGATAATAAAAAAAATGCTCTTCATGCACCAATTCTAAAAGTCTGGCCAATACAGATAAGTTAATAATTATTTTCATGTTATGGGTGATAACCAGTAAATGGCTGAATAAATATTTAAATAAATAAAAAAAATTTTTACAAAAATGTGGGCATCATAACATTATAGTGTGCAGTATGTAAAATGTATATTTTGAGATTTGGTAATGATTACATATAAAAGTGTTTCTAAATTATTAGTATTTTTAAAAGATTAACTTATTGTGATTGTTAAATGACAGCAAAGATAATCTAAATGTAAAAATATGAGAAATGAGCATGAACAATTATATTATTAATATTCTTAAAAAGAAATCTGCTGGAGTGTGACTGAAGTCTAGGGGACAAGATATCTAAAAGAGCTGCCGCCCATCGACGACAGCCAAACATTTGGTACAGTCAGTAAATTAGCTCCAGAGGACCGTGGTGTGTCTCCAGTGGAGTTTTGTGATGTAAGGCTGGGACAAGATTTAAAAGTTAACATTAATATTTTATTCTGCGTGCAGTGTATAAAGCATTTTAAAGCTAATAACAATTTGAAGCCAGAGGAAATGTTTTAGTGTGTGCGAGAATATTAAGTACATTGAAGTAATTGAAGCACGTCGTGAATGAGAATGAAATTAGATGAGTCTCCAAGTAAATCTCAAAAATAATCTCTGAGGGACAGAGCCTAACACAAAACTGGCACTTCTAATCTGATTGGCTAACTTCAATGTAATTTCCGGCAGTCCAGGTGCACCCTCCATCTGGAAACAAAGTTGTGTTTACAAGACTGTAAAAACAAGCACTTATGAGGAAGAACTAATAACAAGGTGTGGCAAAATTGGCCAGATCTGTATCAAATATTAAGAGTTGAAAGATATTAAGAGTTTTTCAACCTGCAACCCAATATCATGTAATCTGCATGAAATTGTACGCTGTGAATCATAGAAAAACCTAACTATAACTGGGGCATAAGCAGATTGTATGAAAATGTACAAATGAGATTGCACAAATTTGTACAAATGTTTTCCACCAGTTTGCCTAAACATAAAATAGTTATTGCTATGAGATTAGTGTTGGAGTTTTGATTTGAACCAACTAGAAAATAAAGTAGATGATGTTCCATGAGCATAACTGGCAACCTATTACTTGAACAGAATAAATTTCCTCTCATTTTCATGTTCCTTTTCACGTCTGTCTCATCATTAGTCTTTTTTTCCCCCGACTGGTCAGGAATTCAAAGTCAAGTTGGACTGCATTAGCAACCCTGCAGCATTAGGGGCTGGGTGACATTTTCATGTAAACGTGTTTTGTTCGTGCTGTTCAGACTTTAAATTTGGCATGAAAATTCACCTTATGAGTTTTAAAAATCCATTTTATTGATCTATTGTTACTGAACTATCCATCCGCTTGTATGTCTTTTTTTTTTTATTGTAAGGTTTAATCAAAATGTCATAACTCAGTATTCTAGTGAAATGCCAGACTTCTTCAATCCCCATCAATGGATAGAACCAATTCCCTTTTTCATCTGTTTTACTCAGATGAAACGAATCTGTCACTGCCTCCGTTTCATTAAATTTAGGTTTTTAGTTGCTAATTGAAATCCAGTCTATAGAAGCTGAAGTTGTATTGCGATGAATGGCGGTTTGAAAACAGCTTTCTATTCACTTTCGACTTTTAAATCTTTTGTATTTTTTGTTTATATATGTTGGCTTTGTATCCATTTATTGATTAAAGTTAAAACATGACTATTGCTTGTTTTATTTCCATTTAAGTGAACCATAAGCCTATCACTGGCCTCTAGTCCACAACCATACATTTTGCAACAGTGTCAATAAGGGCAATATTAAAGACAGCTATACTATTGAGATTAGAAACCATTACATAGTGTTATGTACCTCTTTGGATGTTTTTTTCCCCCTGCAATGATTAGCTGTCTACATGCCATTGCTAGCTAGCACTACTGACTTTTATCTCATCAACCTCTTAACTAAACCTTTTCTTTTCTCTTCTCATACAATATTTCTCTCACACACCTCACCATTTCATACCTAAAGACAGGCCAGTTCAAGACCTGACACTCCTAAAATGACACTATCTGTCCATGGTGAGAATTGAGGCACGACTGTGGTGAGGGCAGGAAACTCTGTCAGGTGCAGAGAGATGCACCAAAGGATTGAACATGAAATATTCATTATTCTAAACCTGTGCCAAACCTGGTCTATCTTCCATGCTCTCCAACAAAACAAGTTTCACAGTGAGTATTAAAAAGCGCAATCTTCTCACCCTCTTATCCATATTTATAAAACTGTCCAGCTATAGTTATTCTCAGGAGGTTTGTGGTTGGTCTGGTGGGGAGAACAATTTTTGGTCCCACTTTATATTAAGTGGCTTTAAGTACTATGTACTTACATTGAAATTAATAATTTGATACAATGGACTCATAGTGTACATACATGTTTTTACATTGTACTTTTTTTAAAAAAAATACCAGCATGTAATTACAACTGTAATTAATTTATGTAATTACATTAGTAATTACACAGTTGACCCTTCCCTTACACCTTAACCCACTCTCATACCTACCCATACCACCACACCTGTCCCTAACCTTACTCATATCACATCTCAATAGCAGCAACAGTTTTTGACAATACAACATGAACACAATAAGTACATTGAACTTATTTGTCGATGTAAGTACATAGTACTTTAAGCCACTTTATAACTTATAAGGCAGGACCTAATTTTCAAACAGAAACCCCTTCAAAATGGCAGACAGTTAATAAAATGAGTTTCTCATATATTTCTATACATCTATTGGTTAGTTGATGGACAGCAAGCCTTAATTTTCCTCCTTTTTTTGCAGTTTTCATCTTTTAAAATATACCCCCCACCCCTTTGCTCTCTCTGAATCTCTCGCTTTCTTTCTCTCTCTGGTCTTCATTAATGATGTTTTTGTCTGGCTCTTTTCTGTCTTCTCTCTGAAGGTTCCTTATTGGTTCCGGGACTCGTTTTTTTGTGCTGGCCCCCTTTCTCCCGGTCGTTATGGTTGGAAACATTTGACATAGATAGATAATCAGTGTGACTAGAGGTCCATGTTTTCAAGAGAAAACAAGTTTTCTCACCTTTGTGTTTATTCCAAAATAATAACAAGAATGCATAACAATTTTTACATTTCTTGTATGTATTGTTTTAGTTAACTAATGTTCAGCTATTCTTTTTAATAGTATTTTATTTTTTGGATAATCAGTCATCAAAGCTTGATAAACACGGAGACATGACTCCAAACAAGGAGAATAGACCACCTTTAATTTCAACTGATTTCTCTGTAAAATCACAGATCAAGTCTGTCTGTCTGTTGTGTTTTTAAATATTTTAATGACTTCCTCACAATTAATTGGAATATATCGCTCGATGGAGAGCAGTAGGTCAGAGCCTCTCCAAATGAAAAGACATTGATACAATTAGAATGCATAACACATCAAACAAAAATAGGGAAATTATGATAATATTACTAAATATTATTCACTTTATCAAACAAAACAGTGAGAATCAATCTGAATCAAGAAGGTAATTGAGGAATTCATGTTCAGTTTTGTTGATGTTGTAAATTGTATGTAGCCTTAGCCTATATTCATGAAAGTGATACTTTACAATAAGGTTTATCATGAAATCAGTAACACTCTACAATAAGGTTTCATTAGTTAAATTTGTTAAAGTGCCCCTATCATGGATTTTTGAAGATGACCTTTCATATAGTGTGTAATATAGCTCTAAGTGAATGAAAACATCCTGCAAAGTTTTAAATATGAAAGTGCACCGTATGAGTTATTGTCTTTCAAAAGTAAGAGTCGACTCTTGAGTCAATGAAATGAATTGTTTTTCAAACGAGTCATAAGCCGTTTCGTCGTGACGTCAAGATGAAACATTAGCCCGCCCACTTATTACGTGTGCAGACACCAGGGAAACTTAAACCTCAGACCGGCAGCTGAGTCCTGTGGATCCTGGAGAGATCATGTCGAGGAGACGCTGTGTGACACAATTACTTTTTTTCCCACTGCCAAAGGATTTGTTTTACCAATGTTTATGTCATCTGTCATTCACGCTAGAGCTCGGCTATTAGTTACCTCAAACTGAGTAGTGAATCACAGAAACGTCCTGCTCGAGTCGTCCTTGCGATGGAGGTTCGGGTTGAATGAATGGTTCTTCTTCTAGTGTTTCATCATCGGACTTGCGCTCGGATTGATATGGTAAAATCAACGACGTTGTTCGTTCCTGTGTTTAGTTTACGGTGAAGGAAGCCTCAGGACACACAGAGCTGTTGGTGTTATGGCAATGGGAATTACGCGGTAAACCAATCACAACAGACTGAGCTGTCTGGCCAATCAGAGCAGAGTAGCTCACAGAAAGGAGGGATTTAGAGAGATTGATTCATCTGGCGAGTTGTTTGAGAATCATTGAAAATCTGGTGATGTGCAAATGTATATTATGAGAAAATGAAACAGTTATTTGACGTTTGATGCATGCAAACCTGTTGTTGGATACTCCAAAACAACATAAGGAAACTTTAAAAAAATCCATGAAAGGGGCCCTTTAACATGAACTAATAATGAACTGCACTTCTACAGCATTTATTAATCTTAATTAATATTAAGTTCAGCATTTAGGCTACTAAAACATTATTAAAATCAAAAGTTGTATTTGTTAAAGGAGAACTCCGGTCAATTTTAACACTGAGCTCATTTTTTTTGTAAATTTGGAGTGCTGTCAGTACAGAGAACAACGACAAAAATCGGTGTTGCCTAAACCGTGTTATTTTCTTTTTAAAATTTGCACCCTGTTGACTTCAATGGGGCAAGTTTTAAACCTGCTTTTAGCCTCTTAACATCCTTGATATGTCATTACAAGTGCACAGCCATGTGAGTGGTGTTATTAAGAGTGAACACGGTCAATCTGACTGCAGTAGATGTGAAAGATATTAATAAAAATGATGTTAATTCAGCCAGCTCACATACCTGTATTTATTTCCTGTTTTCAGTCAAAGTCCAAAGCAGTCGATTATCGAGTTCGCGTGCGCGACCAGAATGTATGAGATCCCATTCTCCCAACTCGATAATCGACTACTTTGGACTTCGACCGAAAACAGGAAGAAAATACAGGTATGTGAGCTGGCTGAATTAACATCATCACCGTGTTCACTCTTAATAACATCATTCACATGGCTGTGCACTTGTAATGACATATCAAGGATGTTAAGAGGCTAAAAGCAGGTTTAAAACTTGCCCCATTGAAGTCAACAGGGTGCAAATTTTAAAAAGAAGATAACACTGTGTGGCAACACCGATTTTTATCGTTGTTCTCTGTACTGACAACACTCCAAATTTACACAAAAACGAGCTCAATGTTAAAATTGACCGGAGTTCTCCTTTAACATTAGATACACTGACTGTGACATAACATGAACAAAAAGTAGGCTAACAGTTGTATTATTATTAACTAAGAGTAACAAATAGCCGTAACAAATGTGTTGTTTATGGTTAATTCATGTTAGTTAATATGAAAAATAAACAAATTAACCTTATTGTAAAGTGTTACTATGAAATCAAAGATATACATTCCTTACAGTTTAGAGTTGGAAATGGACTTAAAGTTTCCTTTCACTGGATGTATTTCCCCAAGCTCTAACACTTAATTGGCCTTGGATACAAACGTATGACATTGTCAAACTCAGAATGCGGCTGACATCGAGTTATACTTTTATTATAGTTAAGCATAACTCGCATGCTGTCGAAACTTTTACAGTAGCATGCTAGGATAAATTTAACTTTTCCGTATAACGTTACCTGCTCGAATAGTTTGAAAGCTCGTGGCTAGCGTAGCGCTGCAAAGGAAATGCTTCTGCCAAATTTTATTAAATTTTTTTGTCTTATTATTGTTAGTGGCAATGATGTATAAGAGTATTGTTATTTATCATAATATGTATAATAATAATTATTATTATTTATATTTATCAGAGAGGGGCACATAAATCTGTCCTTGGATAAATCACGAATAATAAACACTGCAATATTCCACAAAAATAAGAATAGTCAATTTGGATGTTATGATGAAACTCTGTTGGCTAAGGGGAGGCAAGAGAGATGTTGCTCCCCGCCGTAACTTTAACCGCTGATGCGCTGGACAGTGTCACTTAAGAAAAATGAACCCCTCTGTTTTGGGTTTGGTTTATTATTTTATAGTATTATCTATTTCATGTAGGTGCATTGCATTAGCTATAATTCAGGGAACTAATAACTGTATTATTTTGCAGTTACCTCTTTGAACAGCCTTTGAACAGTAAGTGTGCATTGATGAATAAATATGATTTAGAGTGGCATGCTATATAGTTTGTCACAGTAGGCCCATTCAGCATTTTTCAGAATTTTCCCTCTTGGCATATATATAATAGATGACATACTGACAGGTGAACTGAAATGATCCATGGTTTTCATCACAGAAATCTGCTTCAGCTTAGTCACAGATTCATCGTAGATCATAGTATTTTCTGGTTTCACTTGAAAACCATAGGCCTACCTACATTAGTACTTATATAGAGATCATCTGTTGATCAGATTCATTGTGAAGATAATTACTGTACCGTTGCGGTGGGCTGCAGGGGGTCCTTGTGGATAGTTTTTGTTTACTGCTTTACAGTGTTTACACTTGTGTTTTTACTTTTCTGAGGTTTCTTACATTTACACGCTCTCTCTTTATTCAGACTCACGCACACACACAGTGATTGCTGAGGTGTATTCAAGCTTGGCAGAGAATAGGTTTTGCAACTTACTTGAATTGGGACGGAGAGAACAGGGTTCTAGAAGTTCTGGAAGGAAGCAATCAGTCGGCTTTCCCGTATGTGGGGTCACACTATTTTGACAGAATGACTTACAAAACAGCATGTTTCTGTACAACCACTTCCTGTGTCGTTTTTACACCACTGAACCCCATCAGACTGGAGAGAGGAAGAGCTGTTTTGGTTTTACACATCAGCTCTTCTGGTTCTCCTATCAGTTACAAGATTCCCAGGGGTGCTTAATCAGCTTCCACTGGTTATTTGGTTTTTACTTTTAATTTTGCTCTATTAAACATTTACAATATGTTGACACCAATTGTATTGAGATGTCAAAAGATTAAAATAATTACTAATTTTATATTTTGTTGTTGCATTTAATAATACATTCAGTTCATTTTTAGTGAAAATTTTATTAAATAATATCAATAGAGTAATATACCTGTATATCTATAAATAATGTCTCACATATGTCATGTATTCTCATTTTCAGTTTTAAAGCTGCAATACATACAACAAAAGAAGTGACAAAAATGAAAACAAAACAATAAACCTAATATTAATTTAAAAAAATAAGATGGCAGTAATAAAATTGATAAAGTACAGTAAAAAATAAAATAAACATCTGCAATAAATGCTTTATTTTTCCATCAAAAACTTAAGATCAAATGAAATGAGAAGCTGCTCAGTAAGTCAACTTATTAATACTACTTAAATAGGTATGTAATTACCCCATATAATCTTTCAGTCTTACAATAACTTACAACAATATACAACAACAATACTTTTAAATTACAATTCCAGTCCTAAATATAGGTCTATTCATTTCTGTATTGGTCCAACAATGATTTCTTTAATCTATTTTTGAATTGAATGGTATTACAGTTTTTACCAACTGCTTACACACGTTTTCAAAACTAAGGCTCCTTTTTTCAAAACTCTACACACAATTCTCCAAACTGCACACACAAAATGCAAAATGCCTCACATCTCCTTCAAAATGCAACACTGCATTCAAAATGCCATAAAGACATGTCAGAATGAAGCATTTGCATCAAATGGCAAACACTTCTTTCATAATAATACATTTTTGGATATTCCATGTAAACACAGCTGTTCTAAATCTAAAGCTCTTTGGTCTTTCATACGCTTATATCTACATTTCAATACAATGTTCTACAGGGAAAGTAATCTGCTGAGAGGGGTAACAAATACACCGGAAACACCAATGCAATGTAGAAACAGAAAATATTTATTAGGCCAAACATTACTGATGTATTAGCATACAACAAAACTATAAACATGTAAACCAAAAGAATATTCTTTACAGTAGAATACAGTGAATCCCGGTCCAGGAATTGGCATGGGGGGGGGACTTCATCCACAGTGCTAAGCTTCATCTCTTCTCCGAGCTGGGTCTGGCCACAATACTTCATCCACATCACAAGATATGTTTTCTCTTGCCAAACATCGAGGGAAGTATCTCCTAGCTGGATACGCCAGATACGTCCTCTTCAGCCTTGGACAGAGGCAACCTCTATGTCCCCACATGCATCCTCCATTGACTGGAGAAACGGCATTCGGGCAAAGGGTTGGCGATCATACACTTTCCAGCACCAGGCTGAGAAGAATTCCTCTATGGGATTTAGAAAAGGTGAATATGGCGGTAGGTACAAAACTACAAATTGTGGATGGGTGGCAAACCAGTTTTGGACCAGAACAGCCCGGTGAAAACTAACATTGTCCCATATAACCACAAATCTAGCAGGCGCCTGATCTGGATCAGGGACAAGCATTGTATGAATTGCATCCAGAAAAGTGAGTATATGGCCGGTGTTGTATGGACCCAGTTTGGCATTGTGATGGAGGACCCCGTTTTGAGTGATGGCAGCACACATGGTTATATTACCCCCACGCTGTCCAGGGACATTGGTAATTGCCCTCTGTCCGATTACATTTCGTCCACGGCGCCTGGTTTTGGTGAGGTTGAAGCCAACCTCATCCACATAAATAAATTTGTGGCGAATTACATGGGCATCCATATCAAATACTCTCTGTAACAGACAAAATTATATACAGATGAGTAAATATGGTATGTCTGAAGTACTGGAAGTAGTGTTGCATACATACCTCTACAAAGTCATGTCGTAGATTCTTGACTCTGTCAGAGTTTCTCTCGAATGGCACCTTTTAAAGTTGTTTCATTGTCATTTGGTGCCGTTGGAGGATACGTTGTATAGTCGACAGGCTTACAGCATTGATGTTGTTGAATATGGTGTCATTATTCAAGATATGCTCTCTTATCTCTCGAATCCTAATAGCATTGTTGGCCAAAACCATATTTATAATTGCAGTCTCTTGTACATCTGTAAACAAGCGTCCTCGTCCTCCATGATGTCTTTGCCTTTCCACTCTGTACAGAATTCAAACACAGTATGTGTTCAGCATAGGAACCGTAAACCATTTACAAAAAAAGGTAGTACAGCATAACCAACCTCATTCATTCAATGCAGTGCAGTAAATGGATGGCTTAGAGTTACAAATGTTTATGCAATACTATGCAGTCATACGTATTTTACAGCACATTGCTATAATGCTAAAATAGTCATTAGATAGTTGCATACCTGTTCTCATTTCTGAAGGTTCGAATTATGGACGCCACTGTAAATCGACTCAAGTTGGGCTGGACTCTAAGTCCAGCCTCTCTCATGGTCAAACCGTGGTTGATTACATGATCAACAAGTGTTGCTCTAATCTCATCAGAGATGGCTCTCCTTGCTTCTCTTATTTGCCCTCGTCCTCTTCTTCCTCTTCCTCCTTGTCCTCCTCCTCGTCCTCGTTGTCCCCTGCCTCTTCCTCCTCCTCCTCCTCCTTCTCCTCGTTGTCCCCTGCCTCTTTCTTCTCCTCCTCCTCCTCCTCCTCGTTGTCCACTGCCTCTTTCTTCTTCTCCTCCTCCTCCTCCTTCTCCTCCTCCTTGTTGTCCCCTGCCTCTTCCTCCTCCTCCTCCTTGTTCTCGTTGTCCCCTGCCTCTTTCTTCTCCTCCTCCTCCTCCTCCTCGGTGTCCCCTGCCTCTGCCTCTTCCTCTTCCTCTTCCTCTTCCTCCTCCTCCTCCTCTTCCTCTCTGTTCATTGTTAGCATCCATTGTTCAAAACAGGTAATCTGACCTTTGACCTATTTATAGGCCTATCTATACTTAAGTAAAGCAGTGATTGGTTAGTGATCAGTTAAGCAATTAGTGTTTGCACATATGAGGAGTGTGTCTGTGTGACCTGGTGAATAAGTGTAGCATTTTGATTGGTTGTGTTTGGAAAAGGAAATCAAGTCACTTCCTGATAGATCTTTGTGCTTTAGGTAGAGAATTGTGTGTAATGTTTTGAAAAAAGTGTTTTATGCAATTGAAAACTGAGTCAAAGGCTGAGAAATAGCTTATGGTTTTGAATATTTGCCATGTAGTTTTGCACTTTGAGTGAGAGGTTTCAAAAATCGTGTGACATGAAAAGATTTTGTGTGTAAGCAGTTGGTAAAAACTGTATGACTGTTTGATGTTATTGTTTAGTCCATTCCACAAGGTAAACCCCACAACACGAAACACACATGCTTTTAACAGTAGTTCACACAAGAGGATGTTTGAACACACAATGTCCTCTTAAATGATATCCCCTGTCTCTTACAGGAAACATCTCACGAATGTTACAAGGTAAGTTATTTTCTTTAACTTTAAACATAAATTATTCAGTTTTGAATATAACAATATCCATAAATTTCAACAAATGTGAATTAAAAAACAGATGATTGGTATGCTCATACCCAGTGTGGTTTGTTATCATAATTGCTCTTTTTTGCAATGTGCAATTTTTCTGTAAATTGCTTTTATAGGTATTTCCCCAAACTTCCACACAATACAACATACATGGTAAAATTAGTGTACAGTATAGAGTATTTTATGTATGTCGGTTCAAGATGTATCTGGTTTTGCTCAGTATCCTGGCCATGTTCATGCACAGATATTTTATGTGTGGTTTTCAGCAGAGTTTATGGTCAAGTACAACACCCAGAAATGTATTTTCATAGACTCTTTCAATTGATTCGTTATCAATTACTATTTTAACATCTGTATTAATAGTGCGATTTCCAAATATCATGAATTTAGTTTTATTCAAATTTAAGGAAAACTTATTTGAATCAAACCAGAATTCTAATTTATTCATTTAATTAGTGATCATTTCCACCAACTGCTGTAAGTTATTCCCACATCCAAAAATATTTGTATCATCTGCAAAAATAGTAAACTTTAGATCATTTGATAATTTACACATGTCATTTAAGTATAGGATAAACAATTTTGGGCCTAAAACTGACCCATGTGGAACACCACTGGAGTTACTAAGGCTAACTGACCGGTGATTACCCATTTGAACAAACTGACTCCTGTTTTCAATATAGGTTTTTATCCAATTGAAAGGCAGTCTTCTTATGCCATACCTTTCTTAATTTTTCACTATTTTGTGATCAACAGTATCAAAAGCTTTTTTTTTTTAGGTCAATGAAAATCCCCACTGCGTAGTATTTATTTTCAATACAATTTGTTAATCTTTCAACTATGTCGATAAGGGCCATAGACGTTGATCTTCCGCTTCTGAATCCATACTGGCTGCCCATTAATAAATTGTTTCTGTTAATCTAGCCTTTTGACAAATAGTTTTTCAAGTATTTTTGAGAATTGAGAAAGCAGAGATATTGGTCTGTAGTTATTGAAGACGTGAGTCACCAGATTTATACAATGGAATGACTTTAGGTATTTTCATCTTGTCAGGAAATACTCCTGTTTTAAATGATATACATATATATATGAAAGTGGATCAACTATCCCATCTATTACTTTTTTTTACTAGAGACATATCAATATCATCACAATCTTTAGAAGTTTTATCATTACATTTATTTACAATCTCTATAATTTCCCCACTCTCTACAGTTCCCAAAAATTGTGAATATGGGTTATTTTCCTCATGGTCTGTCACAGAGTAATTCATCCCTCTTAGATGTATGTCTTTGGCCAGATTAGGGCCCACATTAACAAAATAATAATTACTTGTTATTCTGGTAGACTTTGTGATTGTTGGAAAAAACTATACAGCGTTTCAAAAAACTATTCCGTTGATTTATGTTTGTTGGGATTTAGTAAGTCAATGTTGAAATCCCCACATATATAGTTAACTTTATGTTTTACTTTATTAATTTTTTTTCTTGCATGCGCTCCAGATTCCGGAAGATTTCATCAGGGAGACACTATCAATATGCGGGAGACTCCCGGAACTTCCGGGAGACTTGGGATGTCTGTTATTGGATTTTGAGATTAACTGTGATTAATTGCTGAAAATCATGCGATTAATCGCGATTTAAAAAAATGATCGTGCCCAGCATTAATATGTGGTAAAACTCCTGCCCAGTTTCAACTAAGGACAGCCAAAAACACTGTTTGACACTGATTCACACACAGAGCGCTTGCTGAAGTCACAGAAGCTGACGCGCTTGTGTTTTCGGGGGGCTTTATAGTTTCACCCGCCATTGGACTGATTCCATACGTGCTTCATGACGCACTTATGCAGGGGCGTTCCCACAGCGTTTCCGCGCAGCTCGAGCTCGAGTTCCGCGCAGCGTGCGCACGGCAGAGAGGGCACCTTGTGAGTGTGCCTCACGAAAGCTAGTCCCCATCCCCACCCCGTCAACAATCCAGTCACCCCCCACCCCCCAAAACCCTGTCAACAATCCAGTCACCAAGTTGTGCCTTACAAAAGCTAGTCAACCGCATTAAACATGAATGTAATACAATCAAATATAAAACCAAAGCTATTTGCCACTGTCAGGACATTAATATTTTATCTAGTTTGTTACATAAAAAAAAAAAAAAACTTACCCTCAGAGTCACGATCATAACATTATAACAAGCACCTTCCGAGCAACAGCAAGGTAACATTTATCAATCGGTTTTCTTTTCTTTCTTTTTTCTGAACAGGTACCAGCAGAAACGTTTTTCTTTTATCATGGAGCAGCATAAACTGTCTGTGTCCAGTAGAAAGTGTCCCTGTTAGAGTGAGGTGAAGTGGTCGAGCACAAAAAAAAAGTACACAACTAGGATTCACTGTGAAGGCCAGGGGACTTTTAGTCTGTGAAGTCCACTTTGTAGTGGTTAAAAATTACTTTGGTTCTATTTTATACGAAAATGTCCATGTTAAGGGGGTTGCACACCTTTAAAATTCGAGCACATTATTTTCATACAGTATACACACACCGGTTGTGCCATTCGGCGACTGTCTGCGTTGCCCAGCTACGGCTCTGTTCAAAATCCTGCTGTGCCATTTACATAGTTTTATATTAAATTTACATTATATTTGTCTCAAATCGTCGTTAATGTAGCCTACTGACTTCAACCTGTGCTCCAAGATACATTTAGTTGTTACATTCATTTACATAAATCAGCTGCGTGGATGAAAATTGCTGATGTTATCGGACGCTCTGAAGTAAAGTGTTCAGACTTCAGACTTTAGACTTGATGATTGTATTTAATTGTAAATTCAGACTTCAGACTTGATGATTGTATTTAATTGTAACTTCAGACGCAATGATTGTATTTAATTGTACAGTATAATCATAATATACAACAGATATTATATTAATTTCATAATGTCCTTAAACAATATGGCTGGCCATAAACTGAGAATGTGCGCGTCCGGTGTGTGATACCTTGAGTTGTCCAAGACGTGCCGCTACGCTTCTCATTCGGTGTGCGACCTCCTTAAGGCCCACCCCAAATGCTCTAATTTTTTGAGACGCGTGAGGACGCCCATCCCAAGACAGTAGTGATCAATATCCTACCCCTACTGTGACCCATGGTTTGTCTGTATGTGTATTCAGGGCAACTGAGCAACGGACTTTCAATATAATAATAATAGTAATATTGCTCTTTGAGGAGGATGGTTCGGTTCGCGCTCCCCACGGCTCAGGTCCAGCTTCTGCCGAGGCAGAGCGGCGACGTTTGTCGTGGGGTTCACAAATGGATCTAACAGAGGGGTCTGAGACGAGCTCAGCCTTATCTCAGCCTTTACCTGTTAGGTCCAGTGCCTCAGTCCCAGGTTTGTAAGCATGCGCTGCGGTTTCTTCTGCCCAGGCTGAGGCACCAGTACTTCAACTATCCAGTTCTGAGGAGCTGGATGTTGAAAGTGTTGACACAGCAGAGACTGGGGACTCGTCACTTCAGTCTCCCGCTAGTGAGGAGCTTATGGAGGTGCTCTCTCGAGCTGTTGAAAGATTAAGTATTGAGTGGCCAGCTGACAGGCAGGAGTCTAGATCAAAGAGTAAACTAGACAAACGATTTTTGCCTTCCCGTGCAATGCCTCCACGCCGGTGTCAGCCGTTCTTCCCAGACCTCCACACTGAGATGTTGAGGTCCTGGAAAAGACCGTATCTTCCCGTATATTTAGTCAGCAGACATCTACATATTCCAATAAGACGGATGCCTCCCTCACGGGTTGGGGGGCGATCATGAGTGGTCGTTCAGCTCAAGGTCTGTGGCAGAACCATCATCTCTCATGGCACATAAACTGTCTAGAAATGCTGGCGGTGTTCCAGGCTCTGAAACACTTCCTCCCAGACCTGAGAGGCCATCATGTTCTTGTCCGGTCCGACAACACATCGGTGGTCTCTTACACAAACCATCAGGGGGGTCCACGTTTGCACCCGTTATACAAGCTGGCTCGCCAGATCCTTCTATGGGTCCAGGAGTGGGTCGATCCTTCACCCCCGCCCAGAACTATGGAAACTGTGGGCCTGGCCTCTGAGAGGGCCCAGCTCATAGAATCCGGTCTCTCGACTGAGGTCGTTGAGAACATCGTCCACTCTAGAGCTCCGGCCACTAGGAAGTTATACGCCTTGAGGTGGAAAATGTTCACCTCTTGGTGTGGAGAACACCAGTTGGACCCAGTTAACTGCCTGGTGGGTGCAGTGCTGGAATTCCTGCAGGAGCATTTCTCTACAGGGTTATCCCACTCCACGCTGAAGGTGTATGTGGTGGCCTTATCTGCTTACCATGTCCCTTTAAGTGGAGCCTCTCTAGGGAGACACCCACTTATAACACGTTTGCTTCGTGGCACTTTGAGACTGAGGCCAGGAGTTGGCACGAGGGTGCTGATATGGAATTTGGCCGTTGTACTAGAAGGCCTCTCCCTAGCTCCGTTTGAGCCCATTGAAGAAGTTTCTGAGAAATGTATTACTCTCAAGACTATCTTTTTGCTCGCTATTTCTTCTCTAAAAAGAACTGGAGATATTCAAGCTCTCTCGGTTTCTCCTCCGTGCTTGGAATTTTCGCCCGACATGGTAAAGGCTTTCCTCCATCCTAGACCGGGCTATGTTCCTAAGGTCCCAACTAACGTTGTTAGGCCTATTGTACTGCAAGCCTTCTGTTCTCCCCCTTTTCTGACTTCGGACCAAGAGAAGCTTAATCTGGTCTGCCCAGTTAGGGCTTTAGCTGCTTACATCAACAGATCTGCCCTGTGGAGGAAATCTGAACAGTTGTTCGTTTGCTTTGGTCCATCCAAGAAGGGGTGTCCCCCATCTAAGCAGAGGTTGAGCAAGTGGGTGGTCGAGGCCATCTCACTTGCTTATGTGTCGGCCGGCCAGCCTTCACCTTTGGCTGTACGGGCTCACTCTACGAGGAGTATGGCTGCCTCTAAGGCTCTTTTGTCAGGAGTTTCTCTTCAGGACGTATGTGATGCGGCAGGCTGGTCCTTACCGCATACATTCATCAGATTTTACCATCTTGACTTCAGCTCCATTCCAGGGGCGCAGGTGCTTTCGTCCAAATGTGTGCCTTGACTTCACACGATGGACACTTGCTCGTATGGCGACGTGGGTATTAGCGTTCCCACAGCGTTTCCACACAGCTCGAGTTCCCTGATAGGGAACATCTCTGGTAATGTATGTAACCCTGGTTCACTGAAGGGAACGAGATTCTGCATGTCTATGCCATACTCCCGGCATGCCCGTGAGCACTTGCTTCAGCCTATCAGACGCGCTTGCGTTTTCGGGGTGCTTTAAAGTTTCCTGGTCGATTCTTATTTTTTTCCATACATAATTCAATTGAATTCCCATTTTCGACTACCTTGTAAATTAGACTTTTATCAACAAAATAGCGGCACCCCACCTCCACAACAGCTAACTCCATTCACATAATTAAATTCATATCACAGTAATTCAAAATCTATGCCCCTATCAACATTAATCCAAGTTTCTGGTATGGCTATAATATTAAAGGGTTTCTTGAACTGTCCTAAATATTCCCTTATATTCTGAAAGTTTGAATACAGACTTCAAACTGCTGTTGAAATGAATGATAGATATGCCATAATCAATGTTAATATCCTTATTGAACTGTTGCTCTGTATAGTAGCTACAGTTGTTATTTATGTTTACATAAAAGTTCATTTCTGGATCAATATTCTGTTCAAAATTAGGCATAGACCTACTTTGGTCATTGTCAGAAATTCTATAAAAATAAAAACTACATGAACCAATCCCTAGGAATTTTATCTATGTAGTTTCAAACTTGTCAAGCTGCTCAATGTTTCTGATACACATAACTTTAGCCTGCTCTGGTGAGCCATTCATTTTAACAAAAACCTTGCAGTTGGAGGAACAGGTTGCTTGAATCTTCCCTTGTTTCTTCAAGAACCTTGCCTTTCTTGCAATATCTGCATTTATTTTGGTAAGATGCTCATTGATGTAAACATTTGATCCCTTCAATTTGTGGCCCTGCCTGAGCAGGTCGATTGTATGCTTTCTGTTAGAAAAGCGTACAATGACAACATGATTGTCTTTCCGGTTCCTTGTTGGAATATGTGACATGCCTCAATATTATGTCTGTTTATGGATATGTTTTTATCAAGAAGGAATGCCGTTACCTGAGCCTCAGCTGAATCATCATGGTCAACGCTCTCGCCTCACACATCCCTATTCAGAGCATGAGCGCAAGACAGAGGTTTAATCTTCAATCCAGTTATCAAGACATCATTCATTCGGGTGTACTGCTCCAAGTCTGATACACAAACTTCCAATGACTCAATCTTGCGCTGCTGTTCATTATTCAACTTTTTAAGATCAGAGATTTCATTCATAAGATTCATTATTGTACATTGTTGTTTGGCTATGGACGCCAAATCCTCACCCATCATGTTCATAGCTGTTTTTAGCTCCTCTATATCTTTTTTAATTTCTTTTGTGGCCATCTTGAGGGCCCCTATCATGGATTTTTGAAAATGACTGTTCGTGGAGTGTGTAATAAAGCTCTAAGGGAATGAAAACATCCTGCAAAGTGCACCGTATATAAAGTTATTGTCTTTCAAAAGTTGAGAGTCGACTCTGAGTCTATGAAATGAATTGTTTTTGAAATGAGTCATTAGCCGTTTCATAGTGACGTAGATACGATACATTAGCATATTGGCCACGCCCAGTTATTCGCAGGGAAACTTAAACCTCAAACTGGAGCTGATTTCTGAACTGGACAGCATCATGTCAAGAAGACGGCGCTGTGCATGATGTGTGAAGGTAAAGCCAGTTATTTTTCACTCCCCCAAGGATGAGCATGTGAAGAATCAGTGGTTAAAATTCATCTTTACCAAGATATCACAGCAGTATAATCCTAAACTATTTCTGTGTTCCCTTTATTTTATAGTATAGACGACTGCTTCTCAAATCTCGGGAGTTCAATGCAGGATTCACAAACCGCTTGGTCTTGAAAGATGGTGTTCAAATTACTTAGTTTTGAGTTTTATATTGTGTAGGTCTCCTGCTAACTGGCTAACTCTCATTATCACTGTCTAACTGAAATACTTCTGCTGATCAGCTGTGGGCCACTATTATCGAGTCGTCCTTGCGATCAGTGCCGCTGCTAGCCATTTTGGTGCCCTAAGCATAATTCCTTTATGATGCCCCCCCCATCATTTATTTTTATTTTCATTTTCATTTATGTTTCATACCCCAATGAGGGTATGATTTATAAAAATAAAAAAAAGTAACACTTTAGTTTAGGGTCTATTGCTCACTAACTAGTTTCATTACCATGCAATGGCATGGTTTTATCATCACTGTGGTCCCGAATTTGAGGTAGGTTAGTCAGGGGGGTTCGGGGTTTCCCCGGGAAAATTTTGGATTTCTCTGAACTACAGATGTGCATTTTAAGATGTTGTGAAGGCAAACAAACAAAAAATCGATAACAACAGCTTTAAAACCATGTCAGTGGGCAGCTGATTATTTTGCTCTCCTCATCAGCATCACACTCTTTTTCACTTTGTTTTTATCTTGCCCTGTCTCTTCCCCTCCTAAAGTTGGCTTTTTTAATTTACTAAAGGCTACAATTTGTATTTTATTCTCAATATGTACACATTCATTATTAATCCTGTGCCTAACATGATGAAAACGGCTTTGTTCATGTTTCTTGTCCCCTCACAATGACAGTAGCCTAAACTATTACAGTAGGCTACATGTTACATAGGCCTATTTTCAGTTCAAAATGGCGAAATTAGACAAAACTATATTAGTTTGCCTAATTATTTTTTGTCATTCGTTTAACATTTATGACCTAAAAAAAACTGTCAAATATGAAACGTTAAGTTTAGCTACTTACATCTTATCTCGCACTTGGCCGTACACTGAAGCGTCGAGTTGCACTGTTAAAATTCGCGCTCAGCGTCTGTGAACATAAAGCCCGCCTACTTTGATTTGATTGGTCATCTCAAATATTCTGACATTGACGAGCAGTGACGGACCAATGAGGCTCAGATGAACACACACACACCCTGTCCTCTCTGTTTCTGATGTGCTCTAGCTCTGCTCGGCGCTGCGGATTGAAGATGAAGAACGCGCTGAATCTGATTATAACAAGAAGTTTGATGATTGATTTTTCATTAGGCTATTTTTGGTGCCCCCTCAGCACTTGGTGCCCTACGCACAGCGCGTGATGCGCGTGGTGGGAGCGGCGGCGCTGCTTGCGATGGAGGTTGAATAACTAGTTCCAATATTTCATCACCGGACTTGCACTCGCATTAATATGGTAAAATCCACGTCATTGTTCGTTACTGTGTTTAGTTTACAGTGTAGGAAGCCTCAGGACACGCAGAGTGATATGCAATGGGCGTTTTTGTTCTCGACGCGCTCAGGCTCTGGAGACGCGCTGTACACGGGTAGGCCTATCACAACAGATTGAGCTGTCTGGCCAATCAGAGCAGATAAACTCACGGAAAGGAGGGATTTAGAGAGATTGATTCATTTGACGAGCCGTTTTGAGAATCATGGAAAATGCGATGATGTGCAAATGTTTATTGTGAGGAAATTAAACAGTTTTTTTTTTACATTTGATGCGTGTAAACATGTAGTAGGAGACTCTACAACAACATTAGGAAACTTTAAAATACCATGATAGGGGCACTTTAAGCTCAGTCAGAACACCAAGCTGCAGAACACCAAGCTGGCCTGATGTTAGCTGGCTGCTCCTGAATCCCCAGCCTGGCGTCTGCCCCTGGATCCTGTGCCTGGTGGCACCTGCCGCTCACGGTGTAAGTTAGCCTGCCGCTTCCAGATCCCCGGCCCGGTGTCAGATATTATACACATTGTACTGTGTATAATGTGTACACACACAATATTACACATTGTACTTTGTAAAGGAAGCAAAATCAGGAGTGAGATCTCCAGAGTAAGTTCTACCTCAGGAGATTAGTGCTTATGTAAGTGGATTGAACTGAAGGCTGAATCATTCTGTATGGTACACGATGTTACCTAATTACCTCTGCTGGATTTTCTGCTCCTGATTCTGTGAAATGTGGAAATGCATGAGGTCAGTCTTAAATGTTTTTCTGAATGAATCATTCAGAATGTTGAGAACCCGTCAGAACATTGTTTTTGTGCCACTGTTCTCTTGTCACAAAAGATAATGTGTTTATTCACATCTGTATTCTGTGATTGCTGGAGTATTTTAATAGTGTTGTTGTGGCTTTAGACAACATTTTCTTAACAGATTGCTCCAAGTTTCATGAAGCATCAGAAAGGCACCGTTTCCCTGTACAGAAACATTTGAATTACAGTTTCTAAGCAGGAAGAAAACACAATCAGCCCTTCCACAGATGGACAGCGCAGTGGTTCCACTCAAAGCCGCGCACCCACTCAAAGACATAACAAAACAGGAGTGTCAGAGCTCTGTCACAAAACCAAGAAATAAACTAGACAGAAGTGACAGAACCCTAACAGTTTGCACTGGACTTTAAAACAAAAAGTTATATTCAACTATCTGAAAAATATTAACAATATGTTCACCTTGGTCTTTTTATAAATAATAGAGTATAAACTATAGGAGGAAGTGGTAGTTCTGTTTGTTTGACATCTACTGTATGGCCTGTCACTTTTTTTTAAACCTAAGAACAGATAGTTTAATTGGATTTTCATGGGTTTTGCATTCACACACAACTTACCAAATGTTTTCCTTACCCACAGATATGACAGAAGCTACATTGGAGGATTTGTCTGCTCAATCTGCCAATAGCAAATCTCACAGTGTGGATTTGATTTCAGATTGCGTCTCTGTCAGCAATGTCTGTCAATACATTATCTTCATACGAGTTAATTAGTGAAAGAGTAAACACTGGAAATCTAATTTGCAGTTATTCATTTTATTAGGAGAAGCATTAGTGCAATTAATACATTTTCAACTTGTATTATGATTAAAATGATTGAGATTGTGTCATGCAGAAATTGCTTGCTTTAACATTTATAGGGTATTTGGGGAGTATGTGAATAAAACATCTAAAAAAGAAGGGTGTATGGTTAGTCTCAACAGCCTATCCCTTAGATTAATAAAAGCTTCTCTGAGCTTGTTTATAAAGAGATTTTTGCAATGGCCATTGAAAACTGCTCTAATACTGTGATTGCATAATGAAGTTCTGGAGAGATTCTGGTGTGCTTCAAGTATAAAATCAAAACGTATTGCATCAGAATAGAAGCACCTTCACACATCATCATGCAGGGCTCATTCAGAGGGTCTGACTTCATTAAAATGTGTGCTCATGCTCGCCACAATAAATAAGCAGCTCTGTGGTCTGATATACATTTATGATACTATGTGTGTGTGTTTTTGATGGCTGAGAAAATGCTCTCTAACAAGACTAAGGCTTCTTGATACAAGTGGATACAACTTGGAAGGGAAAGAATTTGGCCCATTGTATCACTTTGTAATGGATAGGAGATTTTTTTGTTGTTGTTGACTCTTTATGCAGGTTACAAGTAACTGTCTTTTTAAGTGATTCAATAAAACGAAACACTCAGCCGATTCATTCAAAAACGCTGATTCATTCATGAAGAAAACAAGGGCCGTTTTTATGGGGATAGTAATTGAAGTATTAAAGGGTTAGTTCGCCCATTTAAGACATGAAGTTGTATGCAATCCTTACCAGCACTATAGTGCATACACACTGACCCACTCTGTAGTCACCTCCCTGGTCAGAGTTCTGGCCGCTGGAAGTTTTTCAAGAGAGTACTCTTAACTATTTTTTCATTGGTGGAGAAAAAAAAAAAAAGTGGGTAACACTTTATTTTGAGTCCACTTTAGACATTCTACTAACTACAAGTAACTTTGCAGCTACATGTCAACTAACTCTCATTAGAGTATTAGTTGACTGTCTGCTTAATATCTGCTAACACTTTATTTTGATGCTCCCCCAACTGACATTCTACTGAGTAATTTGGCAACTAAAGTCAACTTATTCTTCTAACCCGAACCCTAACACCTAACAGTCTACTGACAGTCTACTACAGTCAACTAATACTCTAATGAGAGTTAGTTGACATGTTGTTGAAAAGTTACTTATTGTTAGTAGAATGTCTAAAGTGGACTCAAAATAAAGTGTAACCAAAAAATGTAGTTAAAATGTAAGTTACTCAAACTTACCTCTTTCCCCACCTTTGACATAATCTTCTGTCATTTATGAGACAATACTTTTCCGGCATTGACAGAATATTCCAGCTTTCCATGTTTTCACTGTTATATTGTACGGCGTGCTATTACGCATCTTCTGAAAGAGTACCGGATCTCTGGATCAAAACACAGACAAAAAAAGAGCAAAAAAAGTGATAAAAGCTTTGCTTATGCACGTTATTTTCTCAGCTTTTTGTTCAAAATTTTTTTATGAAAACTTTGTTTCATAAAACGTTGTTTTTTTTCTAAAGCAGAGGCTCTGTTCTTTCTTTTGATATACTGCATACTGCATGTTCAGATATGCAAACATCAAAATATTCTGGGGGACATGACATTTTTGTGAAAATGATCATAAACACTGGTGGTGGCTGGGCACTTAAAAAAAAACTGTCGGGAAAAGAGCTTTAACTTCATTTAATTAAAAGTGTTCTTAATTAAGCAAAATCACAATTGGCTTATTGATTGCTCTGAGACAGTTTACAGTCAATTGTGAGTTTTTTTTTTAAAGGTGGGTTTTGACAGTATTTTTGTGCATGCTGTGAGTTATATATGAGTTTGGATGATTTTACTGCCATCTTCCTTCTCACTTAACCTCCTGGTAGCCATGGCAACCTGATTAATCATCACATGTTTTCTACAGATATGAAGAGGTCAGAGCATTAATGAGGGCACAACATGAAATGAAGAACCACATACTTTACCACTCACTTATGAAAGTCTAAAAAAATACTGCAAGGGTCACAAACATTTTAAGAATGACAGATGATCTGGAAGTATGATTAGAGTTATTAAGAGTTATGAGGGCAGAGGTCATGG
Source organism: Semotilus atromaculatus (assembly GCA_031834385.1). NCBI lineage: Eukaryota > Metazoa > Chordata > Actinopteri > Cypriniformes > Leuciscidae > Semotilus > Semotilus atromaculatus. The sequence continues at coordinate 17,223,023 of JAULUF010000028.1, read as the reverse complement.
CACACCCACCCACCAAAGCTCATTAAGAATGTAAAGGGATTAAAAAGGTAGAGAAAGTTGAAAGCATTTTATACTGCTTAATGGCAACATACACTTTAAGGGTGGAGGGAGACAGCCTTCGCTCCAAATCATCTTGCAGAAAGGAAAGCACGGCTCTGATCGAGCAAGATCGGGGGTTCTCCTTGTGATAAGAACACCAATCAACGAACAGGTTCCACTTCAATGCATAGAGGCGCCTCGTAGAGGGAGCTCTAGCGGAAGTGATGGTGTCAACTACCACTTGGGGTAGGTCACCTAGAACCTCCGGGGACCAGACATGAAAACAGACAAAAAGTTTCAGTGGTGCTGCTGTTCTGCGTCTGAGTGTACTCACGCAGTTCAACACTGACTGGACGCGGGCCTCTGTGAGGCGCGCTGTCATGTTGATCGAGTCCAGCTCCATACCGGGAAAAGAGATCCTCTCCCAGTTGACCCGAATCCCTAGGTGGCTGAGGTGACTGAGCACCATCTCCCTGTGTTCGCACAACTGCTCTCTCGACTGGGCTAGGATAAGCCAGTCGTCGAGGTAGTTGAGAATGCGAACACCACGCTCGCACATGGGAGCAATGGCTGCCTCCGCGACTTTCATGAAGACACGGTGCGACAGGGCCAGCCCGAAGGGTAAGACTTTGTACTGATATGCCCATCCCTCGAACGCAAAGCAAAGAAACGGTCTGTGTCGAAGGAGAATCGAGACATGAAAGTACACGTACTTCAGGTCGATCGCTGAAAACCAATCTTGGGGACAATGCACTTGAAAATACGTTTCGGCGTAAGCATCTTGAACGGCAGCCTGAGAAGGGACCAGTTCAGGACACGCAGGTCCAAGATAGGTTGTAACCCATCTCTTTTATCGGGTACAATGAAGTTAGGGTCTTCATATCGGCTGGAGGGGCCGGCTCGATTGCATCCTTCGCCAGTAGGACTGCAATCTCAGCCCGGTGAAGGCTGGGGGACACCGGGCGAACTGAATAATAGCCGAGTCTGACAGTACGGATGAGCCAGCGAGCCAGCGAATTTTTACCTAGCCAGGCTCCCAGACACTGTACAAGCGGGACAGACGTACCTGAGGTGGGGCAGCGCGGCAGAATGCAGGGACCCGACTCGGACGGCATAGCAGCCCAAAGTGGGGTCTGAGTGTACAACACTAACCTGACTCTGCACCGATAGGCAGGGGATGAGTGAGACGGCATATGCGCGGCCTCGAGCACATCAGGCTACCACTGGCGAAGCAAGAGGGGGCAGAGGGTGGCCAGGCTTAGCGTCACACATCGCCAACCTCACTCTCTTGGGACCCAGAGATAGAGAAGCTGCTTTTGCAGAGAATTTGTTACCGCTGGGTGAGACGCCAGTGGCGGAACAGAATGATTCGACAAAAGTTATCCACCCGGCCCTCCTCCGGGGAAGAGCAGCTGACTCTGGGTCGTCCGTCTCAGGGCTGCTGAGACGGGTGATGCCATCTTCCTGTGAAAGCTCAACGTCACAGTAGAGCTGGCTGTGGCAGAGTTTTGTTTTTTTTCCTTTGCAGGGGATTGACACCCTTGGCGACAAACAGACTGAGGGCCCACCAGTGACTCAGGGAGCACATTTTGGCAAGCTTTTGGTTACCTCAGCCTGCTTTTGAACTGGGGAGAACCACTGGGCACAGTCGCCAACAGTGTCGCCGAAAGGCCACCTCTTGAGATGGATGCATCAAGAAAGCAAACTTTGGCGATGTCTCACACCTCTGCAAGGTTTAGCCAGGGCATCTGGACCACTAGGGTGGACATCTGGCCGAGGGCCAGCGCTGTGACTTTAAACACGGTCAGTCACCAGGCGCAGCTCAACCCCGACTCACAACTACCCTCATGCATTTATGACTGTTTGGTCACATGCAGGGGGGGGAGGCTATCTGCAGTAGCACCACTGCCCCACCATTGAGGGTAGTGAGAGAGGAAAAACTTTCTGCAGCTTTTGGCATGTTTTGGCATATTGGCACCAAAATGCTTCCATACTGCAATATGTTTTTCACACATATCCGGGAAGACACGGGGCGGGGCAAGGCGATTATGCGTTGCACTGTGCCCTCAGCGTAACTCGGGAAAGCATGTCTGTCAAGTCTGAATCTGATTCAGCATGAGCATGCACACCATTATAGTGGGAGCTCAGCATCATCTTCACTTCCAGAGTGTAACAGCCCTCTCTCTGATGCAGCGATTAACGTCTAATCCTCCCCTGGAGCCCCGAATGAAATGCCATATCCATCATGAGAATGACCAGCATCCCATCCAGAAGCTGCCAGGCATGCGAGACAGTGAATGTGGCCGTCAACCTGACGTCACACAGCACGCTGACCGCTTAACCTTAATGAAAAGGCAAGACGAACAACGTGCTGATGTGATTATGTTCTCATAAGAGAATATAACCACCCACAAACAGAGTCTCAACATGTCTGCGATGCGATAGATGAGTAAGGGGCCCACAAGGATTGGTTACCGGGCGGGGAAGCCCTCACTATAATCCTCCGGTCACCCTGGCTATATGCAGAAATAGCCCTTTTCTGGAGCACCAGAAGAACTAGATCGGGACATAGGCGAGGGGACTCCACCTTGTTTGAGGCACTTGAGTCTCGACCGAATGACGCACACTGGGTTGCCGTGACAAGCGGTAGCTCGGCTGACAGCGGAGCTTTTCTTTTTTTTCTGAATTTACGGCACGACGTCACATACATCAACAACATATGAAACAGCCTCTATACGCATTTCAGACGTGAATCATGGCAGAGTCGATGAAGAAAACTAACAGCTGTGTGGCTCGAGATCATGGTGCAAAGGACCCTAGGTTGAAATTACTCAGTAGCATCCCTTTAAGCGTTTCTGCTTCATTAGAGCCTATTGTAAGGAAAAAGCTTAACGTGGTTTAATGTACCTAAACAACGATCAGTGATCACCAAATTTCTCAACACATTAAGTAATTTTACGAGATTCAGCCCAGGTAAGCCCATGCATTAAAGCGGCCTTGCACGCCAACTCCAGCTTTGAAGAGGGGTTCTCCTGAAGAGCAGACTCGTTTTCTTCTATAGAAGTTCAACACTGTCAGACAATTGTAGAGCAGGAACAGTAGAACCGCTCGGCTCCGAAGCGAAAGACAATATGCGACGCACTAGCTGCTCGTTATATGCTCGTTCTGCAAGCAGAGCAGCTGATGCAATTATCGCATGCCAATGTGCAGTGGCTCGGTTTAATACTCTCGAAGTAGATTGGTCTCTCAAGGTGATCCCAATTACGTTACGTCGAACGTGAGCGACTAAAAAGGGAAATGGAGTTACTGTTTCAACTGTATGTGGTTCCTATGGCAGTATCCGACCAATGACAGTATCCGACCACTACAGGTTCAACAGGCATGTAAATGTTGTAAGTGTGAAGAAGGTCATTGCCTCTGGATGCATACAGGACTAAATGAGGGTCACGAAAAAATCCATATATGCAGTTCTTACCTGCCATTCTCATCTATAAAACATGAGGTGGCACATCTGTCTCTGCGAGTATTAGAGCCTTGAAAGATGGCATTGCAGGTAGAAATGTACACACACACACACACACACATAGATCCGTTCCAATGTTCTCGTCTGTTTTTGAAAGCAACAGGAATCCAGATGGAGGTCCTTTCACCACCTTTGGGTGCAGGGAAGCACGCCTACTTTACCGTATAGAATGGCACATTAGGTTAGAAGCAAAATTAAATTAAAGGCTTTGACACTATTCACTGCTGTTCGAGGCTTCATGCTGCTTTCAAAGGCTTGTTTTTTGTGACAATTTACTGTGATGGAACCAGAGGGGTCATTTGAAAGTTTGATGCATGTAATCAACTGTTTTCTTTATTCAGGTCATCCATTATGATCTGCTGTTACAATAGAGGACAGTTCAGATGCATGCAGTTTTGAAACAAGCCGGCGGCTAGATTTCTCAGAAAGGTTTTTTATGAACGGAGAGAGGCAGAGAGAAATGGTCCTTTTATTATAGAAATGTACAGTGCAAAATGCCTTGTCTGAGAAGCTTCGAAATCCATTTCAATGACCATAAATGCAGGGATTATGAAAGGGCTGTTTGGATAATCCTTTTCTTATTATGGTTTAGTTCGAAAACAACAATAACATGGGATGTAATAAATGAATTAATTAAATTATTTAAATGTGTGCTCTAAGTTCCTGTTTACTTTTAGCCCGTGTATATTTGACTTGAAGTTTGTTAACTACTACTGCTTCACTTCTTTTCTCTTACTGTTTTTCTCTATCGTTCATTTTCATCTATGTAACATTCTTTTGTTCCTTCACGTCCATATAACATTCTTGGATTCAATTGCATTGTTGGTGGTTGGAGTCGGTACGCTGCTGCCTGCTGCATTGCTCTGTACTGTGGAGTTTTCTCATCGCTGTGTGTCGGCTGTGACCACTGTGCGGTTGTGCTTGATGCAATGGTGTTTATCCTTGATCTGTTGCCTAGTAGCCACAGGTTGTCGTGGTTTGTTTTATCACTCCAGCAGGGATTGATTGTTTGATTTCGATTTTTTCACTCATACTCATTTAGTTTGAATTGGTGGATCAGCATGTGCAATATACCATTATTCTGGACTATTCTCTGTTATGGTGCGTGTGTAGTATGTATATTTTTTGCTTGGTTTCCTTGTTTTGTTTAAATGTACTTTTGTATTTCTGCTTGCCGACAGCAAAGTAAACATGTTGTTATTATATTTCAGCAACACCTTGGTTATTAGTTGACACAGCTGGTTGTGTGACACCAGCATTGAAAGCAAGCCGCTCCAAGCTTTTTTAGAGAACATATCTCATGTAAGTGTAAATCATTTTAATGATATTTCTCAAAAGTACTTTAAGGCATCCATGGAAAAAAGCATTTTCAGGTATTCATGATCTTAATCAGAATAGGCTAATATCTTTGTTTTGTAAAAAAGCACTGTCAATCAAAAGAGCAACACTTTGAACATTATAACAAAACATCTTAAAAAATAAAAAAAACTACTTGTTAACAACAACTGGATAAAAACATACTCATTTGTAGAAGTTCACTTTACAAAATGTTTTCTTTTGAAAAGCAATGTTATTAAACTCAGTAAGATAATCAATACAATTAGATTGAATGCTGTAGAATAAGAGAAAAAGATGCGAACCTGACATTAAGAAATACATGAGACTCGCGAGAAGAAATACGCAAATCTCACCCTCACGGGCCAATCTGAGGTACAGAAAGGGCCCAGAGCCTCTTGCTGCATTCCATTAAATAGCCAGAATTTCTTTAAACATGCTAACAATGGTCATTTGCATTCAGAGGTTACACCTCTTGGGTGGCAGGAAGACCATTTGCCTATCTTCCTTTGTGTGCCAGTTTCTCTAAACTTCTAAAAACCTTATTACCTTGTGTTTTACTCTTTGGGAATGAGAGACCCTGAGACCGTTAACATTATACTAAACATGATACTCAATGATAATCATTCACATATATTCTTGTGTGAGTTTTAGTTTTAAGAGAGAATGGAATGTGGATAAGGTGAGACTTTTGTCTCAAGGGAAGAGGAGGGAAGTCAAATGTTTATTTCCAACAAGGTCCTTTGTTTCATCGACCAGTGGTCAGATATATCTCTTCAACCAGTTTTTCCAGCCTTACTGGTCCAATACGTTTCTGGCCTGCTATTGTGTCTCTAGACCACGTGGCACTGCTCGCTGCGTTGGTTCGCTTGACACTAAAGTGAAACCAGACTGGAAAGCCCCAATGGAAAGCATATTTACACTGTCTAAATCATTCCCTATCTCCTAAATAGTGCACTATGTGCCATTCACCATGTAGAAAATAGTAAATGCGTGAACAAGTGAATGATTTTGGCCACAGCTTCAGCGTCTATTTATAATGTGCGGAGCGAGACGCTTTAGATTCTAGAGAGCATTTGATTGGACAGAAAATCTGATGAGAAGCTGAAGTGCAGAGTCATCAAAATTATTGATCCATATTGGCAGAAGTAAAAGACTGTAAGTTTTGAATGCTTATATCTTCTAAATGTGAATTTTGTCATTGTTTTGGAGCACACTAGCTTATAGACAACAATAAGGCTAATATATTCATACTAAAAGCCAAAAACAATATTTTGAATTTAATTAAAAATTTATTTTTTATTATCTTTAAATTAAACATTTCCATGTCTTTTTTCTGAATGCATGTTAATGATCTGATCGAGAACGATTAATTCATCCATATATATATATATATATATATATATATATATATATATATATATATATATATATTATTATTTTTTTTACCTTGTAATTTCCGGTGGTTGACTGCAAACTCGTGAACTTAGTGAAACCCCATCTCAAAATTCAGTTAACATTTCAGTTAACAGTACTTTCTCTATAAGCTGTTACACTCGAATGTACATCACAATATGGAAGAAAATATCTATTTGCGACTTCAATCATGACTTTATCTCTTTTCCCAGCCAGTGTTTTTTAAGGTTGCCAGCCACCGATCATTGTACAAAACTTTCATGGCCCCTTGGATATTTTGTTGTATGAATATCTGAACATACAATATATATATATATACAGTATATATATATATATATATATATATATGATCACTAGTTTGGGCTTTTTTTTTTTTTGCCTGTGTTTTAATCCGGAGATTCAGTACTCTTTCAGAAAATTCCAAGTACAGCTCGCTGCATCCTGCGGTTGACATTTAACCCGGCCCACATCCAATTGTGACGTGTTGTGACAAAAATTCTCATTAAACATCATCACTGCGTAAGAGACACTCAGAGTCCTTTTTCCCCTGAAAAACACTCAACCCACTTTGCTTATGTTAACGACAATATTTATACATTTAGAACAGAATCAGTTCTGTTTAATTCAATCCATCCTGACATTCTGCAAAAGGAAAATTTTAAGTTTTTGCGCTGCGCAGGTGTGGCACCTTTCTTTCTGCCAGATTAATTACTGTAATGACTCAGGGGTGGATCTGATTACGGGGAATTTGCATATCATAATTCATAATTAATAATTAATAATTATTCATACAGGTTTGTATCAGATCAGTCTTACATGTTAATACATCTCCCGATAAGGGATGATACGTTACTTTACCTGCATACAAGACTGCATGCTTGCATGTGTATGGCAGCCAACCGCAAGTTGATTGCGATTAGCTACACAGATCACGTTTTACAAATAGGTAACATTAATTAGCTCAATTAATTTATAGAGTTTAGGAAAATCAATTCTGTGGCCACAAGAATTAGTCTTCCCGCCCTATAAACCCATACTCTTTAAAGTATCTTTAATTTGTAAAGCTCGTAGCTTTTGGATAGGCATTTCAGGGACCCGAAGTATGAGCAGACAGTCAATCCATCAAATGAGTATCATGAAATTTAATAAGAAATAACTAGCCTATGCATTTACTAAAATTACATGGGATATATGTATTTACAAACATAATAAACAATGAAACACACAAACGTTACAAACATAATAAACGACAAAACACAATAAGGCATCGATGAACGAGAAATGCATAGAGACAGAGAGAGAATTTTTTTAGCAAGGTGCAGTTATGCACGAGGGAGTTTTATAAAGACCCGAAGATCTTACTAAATAGCAAATTCGCATAGACACGGGACTTTGAGAGACAACAAGACTTCAACACATCTTAAAAGCGTGATCAAACACGGATACTTGCACAGGTAGGTAAACTCTTTGCATGGCTGGGGAAGAAGCCTGTGTGTGTCTCTCGGCCCTGCGCGTCATGCGGTCACCTGCGCGCGTTTCTCCTTCAAAGCGAGCGCGCGCTCGTTTAAATGTCTCTTGTTAGATGGATTTGCTGAAAAGACATGTTCCGCGCTGTTCTTTTCGATCGTCGATTGGAATTACACGGAGACTTATCTAAGACTGAAAAACATAACCTAAACTAGAAGCAAAACAAAAGAAAGAGATCCCCAAAGGGATCTCCCGAAGGAATCACATTCTGGCGAGAGTGAGATAGTAAGACAAGAGAGAGAGAGAGGGAGAGAGAGAGAGAGAGAGAGAGCGCATTGGAAATCTTCACCCAGACAATAACCTCTCTGAAACAACACGAAAAACATCATCTTAATGCTTCCTAGAAGCTGAAAGATACTTGCAAAGTTTCTTGGTCTCTCTGTGTCTTGTTGCGTGTTCCCAAAACGGCCTGTCCAGGCCGCGTGCAGGAGCGGACGTTCTTTGTTCCGTGTGCGCGCGTCACGTGGCGTTCGGCGCGCGCGCGCTGAATAGAGGATTAAAGTCTTTAAGGTAGCATTACCAAATTCGGCTGAATTCATCTCCTCTCCTGTGAGATGAATTAGGTTGGAAACTTAAAGAAAACAAAACTTTTAAACAAACAAAAGAAAGAAAGGATTTCCCGAGGGGAAATCGTATCGGGGATTACATGACTAAAACAGACATAGGCAAGCAAGTTCAGAGCACGAAAAAGAGAGCCCCTTGGAGCTCAGAAGCGCCATTTATCACCTTGGCGAAATCCAGCCTCTTCCTTTGGGCTTGTCCAATGAGAGGGTTGGAATTCACAGGCGGGATTTTGGTTTTTATTGCTCTTTGTCTGCAAAGAGGGAGCTCCTGCATGCATGCTGGGGGGGGGATTGGGTTTGTCAATCGCTGAATAACCATGAACTATTCTTGTAATACTAATATGTTGTATCATATTTCATATCTACCAACGTATCATATACACAGTCTGTTAAATCTTCAAAGTACCAATTTAGCAAAACCAAACACGCTATAGGTGAGATTTGGTTAACCCTACTTGGCAGAGTTTGAAACATTAAGTATTAGCGCTTACATGAAACAAACCACATAAAAGGAAAAATCATGTGATGGAACATTAGGTGCATGTTAATACGTTTATCACATGGTTATATATATATATATACACATGGAACATATAGGATTGAACGGGTTTCATTTCTCCTTCTCCAGGACTCAAGTCCCTGGACATTCCTTTGGGGTCGTAAACCTGTAAGCGGACACTTTCAGCCAGTGTTAGCTGGATTTGGGGGGAAGTTTCACAGACTTGTTAGGAGTGAAAATGCTGGATTATTCATTAAAATGCATAATACAAGCATTTATCGTTCGTTTAGAACTACCATGCAGTCAGGTATCTTCTGGGCACTCAGACCCACATAACAACATATAACATATATCTCATTAAGATGTCCTTAATGGGGAAATTCGTACCAGTTTGTGTATGTGCGTGTGTGTTGAAGTCCCAGAGTTTATGGGAAGAAATACATTTAGTTATTTGGATGATCCTTCATTCCGCTCAGTCCTTACATTACCCAGGCCAGGATAGCCAAATTCATCCATAGCCATTATTTTACTGGGCACATTCTGCCCTGTATCAAAAGTCTGCATCCTCTGTAAAGAAAAACAAATGTCAAGGTTATTGTCAGATAGTAAAGTACACCGCAGCCTTCGCTGCCTCATCTGCCCTGGCGTTTCTTGTTGAAACAGTCCTGTAATTTTGTTATTTAGTGTGTGGGGTGCTTGTCCCACCTGTACGATGACTTTCAGCAAATGTGAACATATTTGGCAATTGTCACCATCCCCCTCTTGATGGTGACAATGACCCAACTCATGCATCAATTTAACATAATACGTTGTCCTTCACCCAAATTTCCTCCAGACATCTTTCTCTGACTCTGAAACAAAAATATTACTTAAAGCCACAATCACATCTTCTTATCAGAGTATTTGAAGGGCAACGGCCCTCAGTCTCACCCTGTATCCTGCTTTTCAGGCCTGTTGTTTGGTCTCTTAAGTCATCTACAAACATTTTCAAAATCATCAATTGGGTCAGGTCAGGTCGTGGTGTACAGACTTGGTCAATGTCAGTCCAACCCCCCCCCCCCAAAAATCAACATCATAAATGACAAAAGTAATTACTACCAGACAGAGCTTGATGATCAATCAACTTAAAGTTCGTCCCATGTTCTGTATCATCTTTTCATCAGATTCGCTCAGCATTTGCCTTCGTTAAAATTTGTCATTTGCCTTAACCCATCTGTGATAAAACACTAATTCCAGAGGTTAATGACACAATATACTATTCAGACACAATAGCTCCCCTAAACCAACACATACCAAACTCATAAAACATACAATGCTGTCACCATCAAACATACACACTCATACTTGACACATATGTTAGCTGCTCATTTTCAACGTTTGCTTTTAAAAAGAAGCAATTTTATGTTTCAAACAGAGATTGCAGCTTTAAATATTCTAACCCTAAATTATTTTCATAGTTATCAAGCATATCAAACAGTACAAACGTCTACCCTTATTAAAGTAGAAACACTAAAGCAAAACTTACAGGTTGCATGTCATGACCTTTCCTCCTCTCTTGTAGATGGATGGGCGAAGCAGAGTTTGCAGGACCTTTAAAGCTGTCTCCCCTTTAGCAGCTAAACAATATGAGCATAATACATAAAGTTGCATTAACATTTAAATAGTATGCTGTATATAACAATTCATATTTCGGTCCCACTTTATATTAAGTGGCATTAAGTACTATGTACTTACATAGCAAAATAAGTACAATGTACTTATTGTGTTCAGTTTGTATTGTAAAACACTTTTGCTGCTATTGAGATGTGATACTGGTAAGGTTAGGGACAGGTGTGGTGGAATGGGTCGATTTAAGGGTAGGTTAAGGTGTAAGAGAAGGGTCAACTGTGTAATTACAAATGCAATTACACTAATTAATTACAGGTGTAATTGCATGCAGGTATTTTCAAAATATAAGTACAATGTAAAAACATGTATGTACATAATGAGTCCATTGTATCAAAGTAGTAACTTCAATGTAAGTACATAGTACTTAAAGCCACTTAATATAAAGTGGGACCCATATTTCTAAGTAGCATTTCTGACTTTTCTACCCTGGTGTTTAAAATGGTGAATATGTGCTGTTGTGAATATAGACATTATTCATGCTCACTTGGTCCATGACCACTGTCTTAATACTAAATTATTCTTTGTAGGTCTACCTTAAAGGAGAACTCCGGTCAATTTTAACATTGAGCTAATTTTTTTGTACATTTGGAGTGCTGTCAGTACAGAGAACAACGACAAAAATCGGTGTTGCCTACACCGTGTTATTTTCTTTTTAAAATTTGCACCCTGTTGACTTCAATGGGGCAAGTTTTAAACCTGCTTTTAGCCTCTTAACATCCTTGATATGTCATTACAAATGCACAGCCATGTGACTGATGTTATTAAGAGTGAACACGGTCAATCTGACTGCATAGATGTGAAAGATATTAATAAAAATGATGTTAATTCAGCCAGCTCACATACCGGTATTATCTTCCTGTTTTCGGTCGAAGTCCAAAGCAGTCGATTATCACGGTGTATAGGCAACACTGATTTTTGTCGTTGTTCTCTGTACTGACAACATTTCAAATTTACAAAAAAATTAGCTCAATGTTAAAATTGACCGGAGTTCTCCTTTAAGTCTTAACAACCTGTAATGGGTTTTCAGGGTGAGAACATGCTTAATATGAAATCGATTTATTTCTCCTTTCCTTAGATTGCATGTCATACATTTACAGATTTTTTTTGTTGTTGTTGTTGCAAAAAAGATCCTGGTTCCGACATAGACATTACAGAAGAAACACGCAGACTGTGCTGGAACTTACCCCAGTCGCGGACGAGTATTTCTTAAATGTGCCAGCAGACTTTCCAAACACAACTCACTAGACTAATTTCCCTGTAAGCCCTGTGAGGGACTAAAACATACTGCGCGTGTACGCTTTCCTCACTTTTAAATACGCAACGTCCACAATTAATACGATAATTACGTGATGAATTTACAATTTAAACTGCATAGTTCATAAAGGCCGCTGATATCTGGTTTAGCCTACAACTAACAATGCGGCAATTTGTAAAAAAAAAAAAATCGAACCGGCTAGCTGTGGCTATTTTATGTTTTACAGAATAAATACGTCACCCCTCACACTTCTATATCAAAGACTGTATGTTGAAGAGTGAAATTACCTTGCTGTTACCACAACTTGTTAAAAATATAGGTAAATATTCATTTTAACTTACCATAAAACACTGCCCGCTCCGAGTGGCGTCATGCTCCTCGAGTCAGAAATGAAGAATCCAGAAAGTTCCGCAAAGAATGAAAAAGTAATAAACCTGTTGCTGGGTCAAAATAACCCAACCAGCTGTTTATTTGTAACATAATTTTTCCTCAATTGACAGAATACTGGTGTATCATATTTGGCAAGCTTGCTCTGAGACTTCCCCATACTGGCTGTTTTCTATCTCTGTGGATTTCCCTTTCGACGCGCGTCTAATAATCTGTCAGACGTCTCCAACAGATCCGATTTTTCCTCCCTAAATCGGCAAGGTTCGCACTCCCTAGTGCTGTGTAATTACGGCTTATTCAAAATCTCTAGAGCACTCCCAGCGCCCAATTTGATTCTAATTCACCTAATTACTTAGGGGTGGTTCTTTTGAAACCACTTTCACGAGAACTCAGTCTCAGGCTAGAAATTTGTTCGACCTGCCCTCAGGTCTAAATCCCCCCCTAAATCCCTGACGTGTGACGTCAGAAGCCACGCCCATGTCCAAATACGTCACCACAACGTCACTGTGCACTACGCATGTGCAAAATGGCGCAGCTTCCTGTCGGAAATATGTTTACAGTTGTTGCCATGTCAGTAAGTAAAAATAAACTTTGGGTTGTATCCTAATCAAGTTAGCATACTGTTAACTGTCGACCCAAAGTTTCGCCTGAAATGGAATTAACAACTTAACGATAGCTAGGTTAAAACGTTTGGTCTGATCGCTTACAATTCTTGCACAGTAACTTGGTTGAGCAACCAGTTCAACCGGGATGGGGGGTCCGAATGTCCCTGCTGCAGTTTCAGCAAAGAGAAATTTTCATTTACAATTCACTTGGAGAACTACATAAGCCATACAGTGGAGCATACAGGTATGGTGGAAGCATTTATCTAGATATTGATAAATTTTTGTGATTTTTCTAGTTTTTAAATTTTCTAAATGCTATTTGTTGTATATTTTAGTATGCATTGTATATGGCCCTGGACTGGACATTTGACTTTAATCAGGTGAAAACCTCATTCTCATTTCTTTTCCTTCTACAGTAGTTTTTCAACTGCATTCTCAGTTTTGTGTTAAATCTGTTAAGATGACATTCCTCGGCTCCGAAGGTGGTGGTGTCGCTTGCTCTTGCAAAACATGTCAACTGGAAGGTACACACACCTAGCCTGGCATGCCAGACCTACATCAAGATGTTAGGTCTGGGAACTCTCCATTGACAGGGCTCAATCCAAGGGGCGGGATAAACGGTTGTCTTTCAAATTCCCTCTGCACGCAATAGGATAGCGCTACAACCAACCAGAGCAACAAATAAGGTGACATCTTCCTTTTTTCAAAATGACTCAAGTGCCGTTCTTTGTTCATGTTTTAAAGAAAAGTTTAACTTAAAATCCTCTAGATTCGCGGCCAAAGCCGAATCGAAAGACAGCTGTTCGCCAGCCATTCTTTGTTTTCAAGTAGCAGTGAACCGTCGCAACTCTGTCGTCATTATGTTAAGCCCGCCCGCCGACTCTATACACGATGTGATTGGCCTGACCTGAGTTTGGTTTTTCCAGCTCGAAAGTCAACGGAGAGTTGCTAGACTACACTGGCTGTGAAATCATTTTTGCAGCCGCTAGGTGGAGTCTAGATTTCTAGGCTAACACACACCTGGTTACTAAAATGTAATTATTGTAGATTCTTGTACTTGTCTTCTACTCAGACACACTGTAAAAAAATCTTACCTAGAAAGAAAATGCAAAGGATCTTTCACCTTCCTAACTTTTAGAGGATACAACACAAACTATTAGTGCGTTACGCTAATCTTCCCTAAAAAACAAATGGATATTTCACCTTTTCAACTTTTAGAGGATAAAACAAAATAACTAGCATGTAATTCTACTCCTTCTCTGTGAACAGAGGTTATCCAAAATATTAACACGTAATGTTAATCTTCTCTAACTTTAGAGTTTACCTTCTCTAGCAACGTAGAGGCTTACAAATATTAACATGTAATGTTAATCTTCCCTGCCTGACAAACAGAGGATAAAAACTTTCATCTCTAAAAGAAAACTTTTAAAGGGTAACTTTGTTAACCAAACACTACAGCTGTCTGATAACACTTCTCTGACGGCCCAGAGGATAACACATTTGTACTGGTCTGCAGAGGTTCTTTGAATAGAGTGAAACTCACCAAATCGTTGTTTGTATGGAAAAGATTCCGTCTGGAACTCAGTCAGAAAAATTAATTATTTGTTGAGATCTTTGTTTCAAATCTGGATTCAGGTGAAAAGTTCCTTCTTTGATGAGATCTTTGTTTCAAATCTGGATTCAGGTGATTCAGTCTGGAATGCAGATTCAGGTGAAGTTAATTCTATCCGGGTCACAGGGCACCAAATTGTAGTGAACTTATTTCTTCTAAAGTGTAGAAACTCAGAAGCTTAGACCAGGAGACAGTGAGGTATCTTTTCAAGCAGAAGTCCTTTATTTCGTCGCTGTATAGGCATCTCAAACTCGTCTGACAAAGATAATTTTACATTCTTAGTTTATACTTTTCAAAGAGGGCGGGATTACCTAAAGGAGGAGTCATTCTGAACAATGCATGTAAATGATTCAGCTGGTTACTTGAGTTCATCAGGATGACAGTGTCAGGCATTGATGGTGATCCAATCAGCCTGATCAGATCACTCAAACATTAATACTATCATAGAGACAAAAGGCCCAGCTGTACTCAGAGAAGTGACCAAAGGTTATAGTCATAGTGTGCACTTTCTCAGTTATAAATACTGTTAAACCTTTATGAAACATTCAATAAATTTGTGTTCCTTCAATATAAATTGTCTTGATGAACAAGGCCTGAAGGTCCAATTCATGTCATGATCCGTGAATAGTCAGAGCAAGGAATCTCTCTATGTAGCCTGTGTGTTTGTGTACTGTATATATAGAGAGCTGTTCATCCAATCATTCAACTGTTCAAACTGATAGTTGCAACATGCTTTGTTGAACATATTTGAAGGGATGTCTTTTATTCATCAATTCCATGTTACTTAACTTATATAATATATCAATGCAAGCAATCTATGTATATGTAGCCAACTGCATATGGAGAACTGTCGATACTATCATTCAAATGTTCACACTTTAAAAGTGGAACATATCATTAGAAAATTAAAGTAAAATGATAAATTAATGAAAATATGTTCAGCGTGACTTTTACACTACCAATCTAATGTCTGTTTACAACGTGTCTTGGGTTGGTCAAACTCGATCATAATAAATGTGCATATATATTCATAAATGAATAAGGTAAGGTATAAAGGTTTTTATTAACAATTAGCCTAACTTTAATCAACGAATGCAAAGGTTTTATCGGCTGTTTTGATGATGAAATTAGCTCTGTATATTAGACACTCTCTAGATTTAGTGCCAATTTAGTTTAGACAACCTTTAAAAAAATAAGAAAACGTGTATTGGTAAAACGAAAGATAACAACCGTAAGCCTATTTTCGAAAGGAAGCAGCGCCATTTTGCGCATACGTACAACAAATCGAGTCACGTGCCATATTTGGACATGGGCGTGGCTTCTGACGTCACACTTGGATGTGGGTCGGGTTGGATTTCCACCAGCAGGATGCAGCGAGACCATTTTCAAAAATTCTGTCAATGAAGGGGGAAAGAGTTAAACTGAATAAAAATGTTTTGCAATATAGTTATTTTAGTCATAGTTTGTGCAGTGCCCAGTGACATTTTTCTCTATTTCCTGTTAAATGATATATTGTTGTTCCCTATACCATTTGCAGGTTTGCACTTGGACTTCATATATATATACATTCACTATAGAATTTGTTATCTAGGTAGTGGAATGCCCTGTAAAGGCCACGTTGCAGGACACGAGCGGGCTAATGAACCTCGTGTCTCAGGCAACAGGACATTTTCAAGATTTTCTTGCCATTCATTTCATCATCTCCCTCATCAAAACTTCAGTCCGATGTGTTGAGATATTAAAAAAAAAATCTTGATTGATTAAACCTTCCTGTCTCTCTCGATTTCTTTACAGTTCCTCTCTAAGGCAGCAGCGCCTCGCCTCAATCAGGTGGCTGCTGAGAGTAAGTTTAGTCTTCATTAGAGGACACAGATGAGGCATCTGTGGGGAGATTAGGCCTGGTGTGAGATGGCACTTATTCAAACTCCCTGCTGCTCTCTTCATCAGCTCCTGTTTATGGAAGGAGAGAGTGATGACGGAAGGTTTTCTTTTGGCTTCAGGCTCTGCTAATTGTCCAATAGGCTGGCGGCATATCAAGGGACAATGTGAAGATGTGACACTCCATCTTCATATGGCCTACTACAGCCACCCTGCTGGAGCTAGTCATGCATTCAGAGTGATGCTCTCTTTTGGCCAGTGTTTATAAAACTTGGGAGTTTCATTTGGGCAAGTTGAGGCAACAGCATTACAAGTATGAATGAGGCTAAATCCTTAAAAAGTAAATGGCTGTGTAATTTTTATTTGCCAAAGCAGAGTTCTTCCCATGTAACTCTCAAAAAATCCCTTTACACTCTTGCAACCTATATCCTACCATGGTGATTCAGTTCAAAGTGTCAAAGTTCTTTCAATTCAAGGATAATCTGATAATTAGTAAACAAGTGTGCCAATAAAAGGGCCAGACAGGTCAATTTAGCTCAAAGGGAATTATTAATTAATTTATAGGGAATTTGAAAGAATTACTTATTACGGCCAAGCAAATGACTCGTCCAGTGTTCATTTGAACGTGCCGTAACTATTAGCTCTGCAGCGGATATAAATATCCAAACTAGTGAAAACACTATTTATTAGCAAGGTAAATTAGATCAGCTGTTTAAGAACACTTATCTTTGATATTCAAACAAGACTTTGATTATTCAAACACATAAAATTAATATCTAACACAAACACACAAAGAATTAGTTTTAAGACGAGTAAGATGATGAAATCCCAAGTTTCTATATGCATAAGACATGACCTGAACAAACCATTAATCATTAACTAACCCCTCTGTCGTTTCGGGGTTATATCAAACAAAGCACCAGTCCAGTTAAGAGTCTGGAGGCTACTTGCTTGTCTTTGCATTCCTTTGCGGATTCTTTTTGTCGGCGTATACAGGGTTTTTCCAGGTTCGTTGATTGGCTGGCGATCTCCTCGTGTCTGGATAGATGTCTTGGGCGGCTAATCAAATGGTGTGTTGGCGGATGAATGGAAAGACTTTGAAGTTGGAAGCGGGCTTTGCAGTCGAATCATTTAACCGAAACTTTGCAGCAAAACTTAACTTAGAACCGAGACGGAAAAGAAAAGAAAACTATAAGTGAAAGAAAATTGAGACGAGAGTAGTTATATGGCTTGAAGGAAGCTGTTTAACATAATAGACATGATAGAGAGTAGACGCCGCATTAGCTGCTGGGCGCAAGAAATGCGGCCGCCATCTTGGACCGTTCATACTCCTAGTTGCGTAGCAGCAGAAGAAACAAGATGCCAGCAGCATATTCCTGCTCAAATTGGCGGACCATCACATGATTTAACATTAACGTACTATTGGTTGTATTTTGTTAAAAGGGGTCATATAATGCCATTTTTGCACAAGTTAATATGATTCTTTAGGGTCTAAATGAGAAGTTTGTAATATACTTTAGTTAAAAATTCTCTTTAGTGTGGTAAGAAAACACACATTTTACATGGTCAAAAACAGCTCTGTTTTCAGCACGCCGTTTCAGTGCATATGCCTTTAAATGATAATGAGCTTTGCTCACTCCGCCCCTCTGTTCTGTGGGGCATTTTGACACAACGCACATGGAGTATTGCATTTGCAGGATGTAAACATTATTTTGCAGGTATTGTGTTACCATTCATCTTCATGCAGTTAACAGTTTTTTTTTACATTACTTCTTAATCCATCTTATAAACCATCTACAAAAGTAAGCTTAGTGTAGTGTTACCACGTTAACTTTAACACCTGCGTACACAGTTTGTAATAACACAATAACCATAACGCGTTGTTCATTATAAACGTGGGATTATGAATTATATTGAGAACGTCCTATAGAAAACATGCTGTAATGTACCCTGAGTGTAAACATTAGCCGCATTCAACATGAATCGTGCAATCGATTTGCAAATATTATATTAAGGTTAATAAAACATTACACTCACTTCTTCTGGAGGTGCAATAGGAACACGAATAGTTGGTACCCATTCTTTTTTCAGGAGCAGCTTCTTAGCAAAACCAGATTTACACTGAGCCTCGTTTATAAAGCAGTCTGGTGAGAAATGATTCGCGCAAACATAAAAGCATTGACGTTGATCGTTGGGAATATTCCCTTCAAAAATATTACTCAGCCACTGCGTCTTCATCAGTTTGGATTTGGGAACATTAAAATGACTGCTGTGTTCCTTATTACACCCAAGAACAGAACACCACAACCGCTTAGATGCCATTCTGCTCCAGCGTATCAACAACGGCGGTCTATGATGACAGCTTGCACAGGGCAGGTCTGTGTCATGGTCTGTGTTGAAACGCTGCTGTCAATTATCAACCGTGGGAGGGGCGTCCGATAGAGTGACGTCACAATATCGAACAGCTCAATTTGAGGCAGGGGAAAACATATAAGGAGATTAAAACAAAAACACTGGATGGATTTTTATTATTATATAATGGTTGTGTACAGGAACTGCCAACACACATTCCAGTACAATCAGCTTGTAAAAGTGCATGTACCATTATATGACCCCTTTTAATAGAATATTACCAAAGAATTGAGAAGGAGCAAGGATCTTTGATATTACTGTACTGAAATCGTAGCCAGCTAGGTAGGCTATGTTTACTGCACCGGCTGGTGTTCACCCGGTTATGAACTGAGACTTGTTAAGTCATATTCCATAACTTCGATTACAACTGACACAAGAATGCTGTTGTAGAAATAAAAAATAAAAAATACTGGTATAACATTAGCCAGCGAATTTTACACAAGTGGCACAGACTGTTTTATCAGCATTCGCTACTTGTAGCTTAGCTATACTTAGTATTTTGGTGGTAGCTTCACTATTTCCTGAATCAAGTAACTTTTCAGTAGCTTAACTCCTTTATTTATTAAGTAGCTTGGCCACACAAGCTACACTTTTCTTGTCATGTTAAATTAGCAAAACTTAAAGTTACTTCCTAAACAATAACCGCACAGCAGAAGCCTTATGAAATGTCTGATCAATGTTCCAAAATGCCTATTACTGTATTTCCCCAAATACTAAATTTCTCAAATAAAACAGTTACCAAGACTGCAAAAAGACGCAAGGATGTTTGAATTAGTGTATAATGGGTTCTTTGAAACTATAACAGCAAAGGACCTTCAGTTTTATGTGCTCTGATTCAATCATCCTACGCCATGGAGATGAGTTATAATGCAAGCTTTGAAATTGCTAAACCATTTCACTCTTTAGAATCCTTATTTTTAAATCTGTTTTTGAAAGGCCACTTACTGACATCAGTGTAAAAGACAAATGTTTTAAAAATGTCAAAAAAGTGTTGTTGAAATAAGTGCTTTAACAGCTTTTCAAAATGTTTTTGTCATTTTACAGAGTTAATGTGGGCAAGACATTGTATGAAGTATTTGTCCCTTCCTTTAAAAAAAGAAGAAAAAAAATCAATGTTTTAGGTCCATGATTGAATCACAGAACACATCGTATAGACCTTATTTAGCCCCGCCCCCTTACAGCTCATTTTGTTCTGTCTTCCAGATTGTATTTCCACAGCATGAAGGTAGGCTCTTGCACATCATCATTTATTATTTATGACCTGAAATTCATCAGCTGGGAGTACAAGCACCTATACAACATCAGTATCCTATGAAATAATAATAATAGATTTAAAAGCTCACTTAAAAAAACAGGAAAGGTTTTCCATTTCAGTTGTAAGTACCTCTCTGTTTCCACAAATGCTGGTGATTATTGAGATGTGTATCCAATCATTTGATAAACTATTTGGTTACGCACCAAAGGCAGATCTATTTGGCTTCAATCTAATCTTTTTTCATATATCCTGTCTACAGATTCCCCTCTCCGATTGGTCTTTATCATATTGTTCCAGACACCCAGTATGAGATCTTGATGGTGCAGCTGTATCTGACAGTGCATCACTCTCTTGATCTGCAAGCTTGTAGCTTCTACCTGCTGTGCGCTACTCTGCTTTTTTCTAATTCCCTTGAAAAAATCAGTTTTGCATAAGAATGCAACAAGAAACAAGGAGCAAAAATACAATGACAACAAAGCCCTGAGTATAACACATTAGTTGAAAAACTTTTCAGGACATTTAGTGTGAAGAAAAGCTAAATTGTTTTCTGAATGGGGGTGGGGGGAGACAGATAAAGCAAGGAAAAAAACAGCTGCTGATATTCCTGTTGCTGTGGTGACAGGAATAATCAAGAGCATCTGTGCATTTTCTTTCAAGAACATTACTCAGATGGACAAAAAAATGTGCTTAAGAAAAAGTGCTTATATCTTCTGAGGATGCAGAAATGCTGAGAAATGATTGAGCAGCTGAAACAGGGAAAATGCTGAATCAAATGGAATGAACCGTCTCTTTTAATTTCTACAGAAACTAAAATAACACAACGCTAGTGACAGGCTTCACAAGTTTAATTTTTTTTTAAGGCAGATTTAGGGGTAGGGTTACGCCGCCTTCACACTGGCAGTTGAAATCAGCTTCGATACGGCTTCGAAACAACCGGAAGTCATTAGTTTCTCTTCCTTTCTATTTAAAAAATAAATTAAAATTAAAATAAATAAATAAATGTTTTTACGGGTTCTACGTTGGATTAAACTGTGAAAGGTTATAGCACTTACATTTTGTTGTCCTGCTGTTAGTTTAACTGCTTCTATGGTTCTCATTTGTAAGTCGCTTTGGATAAAAGCGTCTGCTAAATGAATAAATGTAAATGTAAATGTAGTTTCCTATGGAGATTCGCAGACCGCATGCGAATGGGTCCGAACCGGATTTGAACGAGTGCGGTGTGAAAAAAATCGTGTTACTCCGCCTTCACACTGGCAGTTGAAATCAGCTCCGTAATACACCCCCAGTGGACGTCGTACTACACCGTTGAAAAGTGTCGGAAGCGAGTAGAACAAAAATGGCGGAGAGATTAGAAAGGTTGATTCTGTCAGTGTCAGAATGTACATGATCTTTGAATGAGCGGGGTGAGGGAAAATGGCCACAATATTTAATTATAGGCATTTTAATTATGTAATTATAGCCTACATTTTAATTGTATTAACTGCCCTAATAACGTTAGAAAGTCATGAAAATAAAAAATGACATGACAACTTATCGTAATAAAATCATTATTTATTTTATTAAAAATTAAGAATTCAGGGTTGTTTATCAGTACCATAGCAACGCTAACTTCAGCTGAAATGGTCGGATGGGAACCGTCCCTAGCCTTTCGCAAGAGTTAAACATTTTTTAGATTTTTGCACCGCACTCGTTCGGACCCATTTCGGACCCATTCTGCGAATCTCCATAGGAAATGAATGACTTCCGGTCGTTTCGGAGCCGTATCAGAGCTGATTTCAACTGCCAGTGTGAAGGCGGCGTGAGTTGGTCATCCGGACGCGTTAAATTTTTTTTACTCTTCCGAAAGGCTATGGATGGTTCCTATCCGACAATTCCAGTGGAAGTTAGCGTTGCTATGGTACTGGTAAACAAACCTGAATTCTTAACTTTTAATCAAATAAATAATGATTCGACTTCGCCAGTCGGAGATCACTAAAATTAACATTAAAGAGGTGTGTGAACTCGCATTCATATGATAATGAACTATTGACATTATACCACTATATCACATTTAGCCAACCTGACATGTCAACGTCCTGGGAAACTTTCCTCCACGCAGCAGCCTTCCGATTTATGTTTCTAACCCTCATCAGAGAGATCATACAGAATTGTATATTCTGACACTGACAGAATCAACCGTTCTAATCTCTCTGCCAATTTTGGTCTACTCGCTTCCAATGCTTTTCAACCGTGTAGTACGATGTCCACTGGGGGCGTTTTGCATATTACGGATCTGATTTCAACTGCCATTGTGAAGGCATTGTTAGGGTTAGGGGATAGCATATTAAGTTTGTACAGTAAAAAAAAATCATTATGTCTATGGCAAGTTCCCATAAAACATGAAAACACAATGTGTGTGTGTGTGTGTGTGTGTGTGTGTGTGTGTGTGTGTGTGTGTGTGTGTTTGTCACTTTGCCTCTTTGTCAGAACTTAAATAGGTTCAGTTGCTTTTAAACAGAATCAAGTCATGTGAATAATAACAAGAGCATATCTTCATCAAGTTCTCAAACCATTCACCGCCACACATCAACAGAAGCAGCCAAAAGAAGCAGCCTGTTTTGAAAGTTTAATTATAAAAAGCTATGCGTGGTTGCGGGTAGTCATTTATTGCTTAACCCAATATCTTTAAATATAAAACGATTCTATTTGTTATCATTTTGATTAAAAGTAGGCTAATAAGCGGGCATGATAAAGCCTAAATTGCAATTTAGAAAGAGGGAAAATAACTGTTAAACATTTATCAGAAACTCTCAACATCTAAATTAACAGCGGTAGAGAGAGCTGATGTTGCTGTAAAAAAATGTATATTATTTATTACATTAATATTGTTACACGCCACATTTTATGGTTCAGTTTTGAATAGTCTGTGAACAGGTATGAAAGCAATGCGTTGGCTTTAATTTTTTTGGCGACAATGGAATCATTTAGTTCCTGGATTTGCCTCAGCACTGTTTGAGCCAGCATCACATGGAGTTCCTCTAATTAGTGCAGCTTATTATAATCATACTACAATGGGTGGCACAGAGAATGTACATGATTAATTGAGTAATTAAGTTTGAGTCTCTGGGAGGTTTCACTTTGAAAATGAAATTCCCTTTTGTGGTGATGGCCTTAGAAGGATTTCATTTTTTGTGTTGTGCAATTTCCTTCTCTGTACTTTGATCTTAGTTTAAGCAAATTCCCTTGTTGAAAAATATTTCATTTCAAGTAGTCGTGCCCTTAATAAACAATCAGAGCTCTGAATTGTTCAAAGAGCTTAGAGAGTTAAAAACTTTGACAGGAGACATAAAGACCAGACACTGTCAACATGACTTTAATTTTCAAAGTTTAAAAGAGTTAAAGATAGGCTAGGCAAAACAAATTTTTATTAGCACTTTTTGTTATACTGGTTGAAACACTCTTCACATCCTGATAGCTATAATAGGAGTGGTCTAAATATTAAAACATATATAGTACATATATAGATATAGTACATATATCTTCTGTGGAAGTCTTAGGACTAAAAATGTTTGTCCAATCATTGCACTCGGTCTGATGTCCCACCTGCCTGTCAACAGATGTATTTCCAAACCTCCACGCACCTGCTTGCGCAGACATCACACGTCATCAGCGTGTTCCATAAGGCTACGCAAAGTTGTAGATAGTCACCGAGTGCTGAAAACAAACAGCAGCCGCATTTACAGTCCCTCCTGAACCAAAACATTGAGCTTATATGCTGCGTTCACTCCGTGGCATAACTGAATTATGAGAGGCAACCCGTGACGTTCTAACCGGAGCTATTCACGTCCTCAGACGGATTTATGTGTTTTTATGTCAACACTATCAATGGCGAAATTAATCAGCAGCAGTCAGCTGTGTTACAACTAGAGCTCTGTTTGTTGTTCAAGTTAATTATTATTGTAATGTTATGTGCTTTGAGACATGAGGTAATTTAACACCGTCTCTCGTCCCGTGACGGTTTGCAGACTCTGCTCTGCTGTGTGCGTTCATGTGTTTTGGCGTGGCTTTGGAGAGCTCTGTGAAGGAAGGGTGGGATCTTATGCTTTCAAAGCCAGCTTGCTATTGCTATAGCCTCTCTGAAAGTTCTTTTGTTTTTATTGCTTTTCAGGTTCATCAGAAAACGAAAACTAACGTAAACAAGTACTTACTTGTTAAGCTGCTCTAACAACTCTTTGGACTTTACATTGTGAATTCGTTTTCATTGTTTACAGAATAACATCCATGGCTCTGTCTCTGACTAGACGAACTTAAAGACAGAATGCAGAACAAATCAATTTCAACTTTCTCAGCAATCACGATAGACAAATGAAAGACTATTGCTTATTGTACTACTTTTATGAGGGTGAGTGAATACTGACAGAATTTTCATTTTTGCAGTGTCCTTTTTGTATACCATTTAAAGTTGAGAATTTCCAATTTCAAATGAATTACCAAGGCTGAGAAGTAGTAGTACTGCATAAATCCCCCTCAAACAAAAAAGCAACATTCCTATCCTCTGCTTTGGTGATTCTGTCCACGTCTATTTAAACACACAGCTATTTCCTGGGTGTCCAGTGATGTGGCTTCTGCAATTACTGTTGGCACGGTAACCTGTAATCTACTGAAAATAGGGAACACTGACACATTTGAAATGTCTCCAACTTTTGTATGAATGCATAACACATCATTTCTGTTGATGTGTGCCACACTCTCTGAAACCACTTTCTGTCTGTTATGTCATTTTTTTAAGCAAACCTGACCCTTTCTGATCAGCACCCATATATAAGCAAATGCTGAAATTGGTGGCTTGTTCTGCAAATGTTATTGTCTAACATGCAATTGATGTCTAACATCACATCAGTTGAATTATATTTTTGCCATAGAAGATAAAAAAAAAAGAATAAAAAAACCTATTCACTGTAAACGCGAGACATAAATAAGAGGATGTGGCTGTATACGACTTCCTTGCCCTTTCCCGAATTGTAAAATGTTTTTTGTGGTGCAGGGAAAAACAAATACTCTGTAATCTAATGTGACGTACAGACAGAAGCACACACATTTACACAGACATTGTCAGCTGTTAGGACATTTCTGGAGAGAGACAGCCAAGAGCTCTGTTCTAGAGCCCTGTTTTGATAGTACTACCACAGCAATGTAGGCACTTTCCCCTCCAAAACAGTCTATTTCAGAACCTCCCTGTCCTTGACAGATCCAGAGAGATTTCCGCAGCCATCTGTGTTATAAGTAGTGACTGTGTGTAAGATTCCCTGAAGGGTTTTCTTGCTTTCATGAGCTCAGTTTTCACAGTGCGAAAAAAAAAAGAAAAATCAATTTGAGAGGCAGGATTAAGAGCGTATGTTACCACAAAGATTACAGTTCTATTCTAATTATGCCAAAGCTGGTTTAATATTTTCCAAGAATCAAAAGTTATCAAACCGTGTCTCATTTGTCTTACAGGTGTTTAATTACTGTATGGGTGGTAAATGTTCAAATATAACCTTTTTGATTCATAGGTTAAATTTTTTTCCTGCACTTCTTTTGTGCGACCCTTATAGGCAAGATTATAAAATTGGAGGCTTTGTGCTGGTGTACATTTAGATTGTGGTGTTAGTTTTTACCCAGAATTTATATTGGACATTAAGTGGCAACCCTACATGGTGCTAAAATTGTCATAGAAAAGTAACAAAAATGTCTTCAAAATCAAATATAAAAAACTGAATACTATTAGAACTGCACACAACAAAATGCTAAATTATTAGCATGGCATACACTGAATGGGAAAATTGACAATTTTGTAAGTTCATAAACTGAAGTGTGATTTACCAGGTGAATATGAGCCAAAATTGTATAGAATATAACAAGTATCAGCCACCTTTATTGAATTTAGAAGACATCTACTTGCATAAAGACTGAACATATATTGCTTATTTAATTCAATAGTTTCTCTTTGTGGCTGTTTACAGTGCTGAAATATTTACCATGGTAATTAAAGTATCAGTACTTAGGCTACTACTTATACTACTGTTCAAAAGTTTGGGGTCGAGTTTTTTATTTATATTTATATATATATTTTTAAATATCTTTTAAATAATCTTTCATGCTCACCAACACAGCAATATTGTGACATAAAAATATGAAGTTCTGTCTTGAAAGAACCTGATGATATTTACATTGTTAACTAAATGGCAAAAGCTGATTGGTTCATGTTGCATCTGCAGCCAATGAGTTTGCTCATTTAAATAGATAGTTATCATTCACTAAAGAAGTTTGCAGCCTGCTTTAGAGTTCCTAAGGCATGTGCTGAGGCATTATATCTCACATGCTCACAGCAGTGTATTGGTGTATGTATTGGCAGTAGCAAGTTACTTGCTCTGCAGCAGCAATAACCTACAACAGCAATAATCAACAGCAGCAGTCTATTCCACCAAGAACAAATACATTAACATCGTAGAGGGTAAACAACGTGAACAAACTATGCAAACAGTCTTTAATGATAAACACTAGAGTACACAACACCTTACTTAATACCAAACTGACAAATGAATGAACAGAAGGTAAATGAGGGTACTAAACAGGAAAAGCTGGACAAAATGATTAACTAATGAGTAACCAAGGAAACAATGAACTCAGACAGTCACAAAAGGAACTAAATACAGAAACTCAACCAAAACAGAACATGACTGTGAGTGTGACACATTACCATGCTAAAAATCTTCCAAGAGTTGTCACGATAGAAATGTAATTTATGTATTTATGTATTATGTATTGTGTGTTTAATGTATATTTATTCGGATGGCAAAGCTGAATTTTCAGCAGCTATTATTCCAGTCTTCAACGTCACATGATCCTTTAGAAATCATTCTAATATGCTAATTTGGTGCCTAAGAAACAATTTTGTTTAATTAAATGCATCCTTGCTGAATAAAGTATGAATTTCTTTAAAAAACATACTGACCCTAAACTTTTTTTTTTTGCATTAGACATTTGAAAGGTGCTACTGTACAGCACAAAGTCTAGCTCCAGTCTTATTAATCTTTCTTTCTCAGACTTTCACAGCGGCACCTGGCTTACAAAGATACTTTTTCTTTTTTCTTTTTAATATTCATATGTTAATTTTAAACATAGAAGGGCTAACTTGAAAAACAATTCTTAACTTCCTTCCTGCATTACTCATCCTTCCTGCCAACTCAATCAATGACAGGGGTTGTGGTGCTGCCGTAAGTTCTTTTTCAGTGTCCGGCCTTTATATAGTTCAGTTATATAACAAAGGAAATAGAGAACATGAGCATAAATTCAAGTCAAGGGGAGAGAAAAGGCCAAGTGCAGGAGCAGGTATAGAGGGTGACCTTGAAGCATATAATCATTAAAAAGTCCCATTAAGTGGCCTTGGCTGGATTTGTTCATGGTGCTGAGCTCTGAGCACATCCCTCATGAGACTTTACCAGGACAGAGCTATGTGTTAGCATCCTCATTCATATCAAAGGCACTTGCTCTTCCCCTCCAAAGATTTGCAGCTATCTGTCAGTAGATTAGCAGGTGCACTCTCCATCGCCCTCCATCTCTCTGAGGGGGTAAGCACACCAGAATCACACCATTAACTGCTTATTGAGGCATCATTTCTATCAATTACCTCTGCCTAAATCCCTCTATGCAAATCAGTCATCAAGGACATGCTCAGCTGTCACTCTCCACCAGCCAATCAGTTTGTGCCATTGATTAGCATGGAAATCATCTTAGAAAGGGGGTGGCTTAGAGGTGGAGCTGCTTATGAGAAACTCAATTTTCGGCTCTATGAAACTTGTCATTTGTCTCCATTTTCTGTATCAGGCCTCACCTTAATGGCAGGGTGCTTTAGGGAGATTAGCATGTCACATTGTTTCTTTATTTAGAATCACAAGACATGAAAGGAAAATTAAAAGGTCTTTTTTTTCTGTAATATTTCTGGAGAATGTCAGATGACAGATCCACATTTTTACTCCAAGAAAGATCAATAATTAGATTATTATTATAATTGTTGGTTTAAAATATTTAATATATGTGAAGAAGACAACTTTTGTCTTTTAAAATCTCAGAAAAGTAAGACTTAAAAAAAAAAGTGTATTTCATCAAGGATAAATTAAATTGATTAAAGGTGATTTTTTTCTCGATTTCAAATGAATGCTGTTCTTTCCAAACTTTCTATTCATTAAAGAATACTGAAAAAAAAAAATAGTATGGTTTCCACAACAAAAAAACTTAACATTTATAATAATTAGAAATGTTTCTTGAGCAGCAAATCAGTATATTGGAATGATTTCTGAAGGATCATGTGACACTGAAGACCTGAGTAATGATGCTGAAAATCCAGCTTTGCCATTACATGAATAAATAAATATTTTATTATATATTAAAACCGAAACCAGGTGTTTTAAATTGTTAATAATATTACTTTTTTTATTAAATAAATGCAGCCTTGAGCAAGAGACTTGACTTGAATGGTAGTTAACAACATATTCTTTCATTTTCAGACATATTAAAAAATATGAAATGAGGGGAAAAGACAAAAGAATGCAGAGTGCATGCGGTCAAAAAGTCATGATCCTAAGTCTAGTTAAACAGAAGCTGGTTTAGCCTATCCTGTGAAATAGTCAAGATTTCCATGTATATCTCAAAGTCTCTGTTTAGGAAACCACTGGCTGATTTGTTCGCTTCCTGTGACATTAAAGAGAGGCTTCTTAGTGCTGGGCCACGTTTACGGAGCATTCACCCTGCACAAAGAAACCAATTACTCTTACAAGGTCTGCAGAACACATGGCCATGCCCACAGTTTTATTGGGCTCCCAACTTAGAGGTGATTTTGTGTTTCACTGAACACCATTTGAAGGGAGGATTTCATTCACTGGAACTAAGGACTAGTACAACCCACATTAAATGAAAAGGAGGCTTGTGAGCCATCTGTTTCTGTAAGCAGGATTTAAATTTGAATGTGAACTTTCAATTCAGAGGTCTTGACTTCTTAAATTAAGATTTAATTGGGGGGAATTGGCCCTCTCATATGAACTTGTGCGGTGTTTGGGAAAGTGTTGGGGAAAGTTACTTTTAAAAGTAATGGATTACAATATTGCGTTACTCCCTAAAAAGTTATTAAGTAATGTGTTACATTACTTTTGCATTACTTGTTCTCATCTGGGCTGGCCTGGGAGCAGCTCAAACAAACCTTTCAGCTTGCTGCCATTCTAGATTGCAGAAGAATAGAATGCAGTAGAAGAAAGTTCAACACTCTTACTTCAGCAATACATTTTCTTTAAATGAAACACAATGTGATGTTTATCTAAAGTCATTTTTGTTAATTAGTATTTATGTTATAAATGTAGTCCCCATTTGTTAATTTACATTACATTTTTGCTAACTTTGTGACGCATGGGTATTATAAGAATCTTGAAGATTCCTTTTCTTAAACACCCAGTGAAATTACATATTCAAATGCCCTGCTAGAACACAAAGGGTTGTAAAATCTCCCTCCAAATGGACCACTTCTCATTGGCTCACACACCTCCAGAGGGTGTGGCATCTTCACGCTTTAAAAATCACTGATCACAAAATCAGCCCTCTTCTCTCTTTGGTCTCTTAGCCTCTTAGGCTCTTTACCATCTTAGTCCCTTTCTGAAATCCTGATTTGAAGATGATGCTGAACTAGAAGTCTTCTAACAAGAACTCCCACTGATTCTCTTTCATCAAGACCACATACACAAAGAGCAACTGGAGCTGGACAGTTTAATTCAAATGGGCGAGACATGCAAGTATCAAACTTGGTCTCATTATTTGATACATTAAGTATCCTTACCCCTTTTAAAGAAGGGCGTGTTAGAACTTAAACTGATGGTTTGTTCAAGGCTGTTGGTCTACTGAATTTCAAACAATGCTATAACTTCTTGCTTTCCTATATTCTGCTTCAGCTCTCTTTCCCTTGGTAAACTGTATGCATGTATGTGTATGTTAGAGTAGTTTAAGTGTTTAGTCTAGTTAATAAAGTCTTGTTCATGTCACACATAAAGTTGTCCATGTCTCAAGCTCATATCTGGAGTCCACAATCATAGATTTTTGGCAACAGGCTCTGAATAGTACTGTACAGTAAGAAAGACATTTCCCATGCCCCGGAAATGTACATTAATCAATTAATAACCAATATTGAGGGTTCACAGGATGAACTGAGTACTTGGTTGTAATGTTAATGTAGCTACGTCAAGTTAATCCAATTAACTGATTCAAATATTCATAATCAATTATAACAAGTTATTATTGATTATGAATATTTAATAGAGCTAATTTGCTACACATACATACATACATACATACATACATACATACATACATACATACATACATACATTATATATATATGTTCTTCTCTTTTTCCTTCATACCAGAGAGATTTAACCATCAATGCCTCTCCGCAGCCACCAGGGCTGCCATAGAACGGCCCACTGACTTGGTCGTCTCCTTGGTGGCATGGAGAGATAGATCTGCTGCCTACTAATGTCCTTTAATAAGTCAGCCTGGTACGCCTGCAAGATAGACATGGTATGCAGGCAGGCCGCGGCTTGACCTGCCGCCAAATAAGCCTTACCCACCCAAGCTAAATGACTAAAATGTAAGTTTAGCCCCCCAGATGTTGGCATACATAGAAGTCTGGGGACTGAAAATACGGTAAGATGCCGGCTTCTACCAGGACATCGACACCTCAGTGTGAAGGTCTGGAAAGAACGGCAAGCACCGGCGTGGAGGTAGCAGACGGGAAGGTAGAAAACGTTCGTCTAATTTGCTCTTAGATCTAGACTCCTGCCTATCTGCTGGCCACTCAATGCTTAACTTAGCAACAACACGAGTAAACACCTCCATTAGCTCCTCTGAAGTGACGAGTCTTCAGTATCTCCTGTCCCAACACTAACAACATCCATTTCCTCAAAACTGGATAATTGCAGTATTGGGGCCTCAGCCTGGGGGGAAGAAACCGCAGAGTGTGCATCCTGACCCTGAACTGAGGCACTGGATCTAACAGGTGAAGGCCGTCTATGACGTCTATGACGTCTATGACGTTCCGTCTCTCTATTGGACTGATTCCATTCGTGCTTCATGACGCACTTACGCAGGGGCGTTCCCACAGCGTTTTACACAGATCGAGTTCCCTTAAAAGGGAACTCTCGTTACTTGTAATGCGTAACCCAAGACACTGATGTTGTGAAAGGAAACATACAGTTTTTATTTCTAGATGCTTTTTTAGCCCTGTTTGGAATAGTATAGTTGTATAGTATAGTATAGTCAAAGGATAGTTGGTAGCTGTGTTTACAATTCACAGTACATGTTTACTAGCTTCCAGCTGGTCCAAGCAGATCAAACTTCACTGTAAATAGTGAGAAACACTGCATGACTTTAAAACAGTAGTTCCACTATATGTGAGCCTTAGAAATGGGTGTTGGCTGATTCAGTCACACTGCTAAAAGTTATTGGGTAGATGTAGATATTGCTGTAGATGTTACCACATTGAAGCACATATTCTAGGTCACCTGACCAACATTTTTTAAACATGTGGCTAATATGTTCAACCAGCTAAAGATCTGCTTGGATGAGTTAAAGCCCATGTGAACTTGAAAAAGGTTGACTTAAGCTTGTTAGGGAATTAGTCTTACATGCCTGAAAAACTAAAGCTGGAATTGTGTGATTGTCCTCATGCGTGGCCACATCTCAGAGCCTTTCAACATTGTGACAGTTGTTTGTTCTCACAGAGCTTTTATAGGCTAAACTACAGCTGTGTAGTCTGGCCCATAAAAGCTTTTTGAGAACAGATAACGTCACAACACTGAATGATACCGCGGACAAGAAATGAGGGGCTGAGTGCGGCGACTCATGCTCCTCAGTCAAACCCACTGTCACACGAACTGACATTTACTGCCAAAATACAGTAATATGATCCCTCTCTTCATCTGAGAGTGACTCTGCTCTGAGAAATCCATAATGATCACTGAAGATTCACTGATATCTGACACAAACATGGACAAGATGAATGATTACACAGAACAGTAATACTCACTGTGCTTGTGGGATTACGTTTTCATTCTTCTCAGGAGCTTTATTAGATTAATTTGTGTTTAATTCAATATGATTGATCAAACTTATTACATTACTGCCTATTAGTCACTCTTAATTTATATCACCACTGAAAATAAAAAGGAGACAGTGAGATGCTCATCTTGATCTCGCTCGTCATATGCAGAC
Organism: Semotilus atromaculatus; assembly: GCA_031834385.1. Classification (NCBI taxonomy): domain Eukaryota; kingdom Metazoa; phylum Chordata; class Actinopteri; order Cypriniformes; family Leuciscidae; genus Semotilus; species Semotilus atromaculatus. The sequence goes on along the minus strand of JAULUF010000028.1, from coordinate 17,190,779 downwards.
AGACATTTGAGTTGCATTAGGTCTGGTCCACATCTTATACTGGTGGAGATCTGCATGCTTGGTCAGGATGATAACATTTGACCAACAAGTGATTAAACAAAGTTTAATTTGTTGTTGTTTAATTGTGAATTTATCTAAAACCGATTATATTATAACAAAAAAAAAACCCAAAAAACCCAGCATGAATGTTGTGCCCTTGTTGTGCTATTTTAACTCTTTCGCCGCCCGCGTTTTTTAAAAAGTTGCCTGCCACCGCCAGCATTTTTGACCATTTTCACAAATATTCATGGTCCCCTGAATATTTTGTTGTATGAATATCTGAACATGCATATATCAAAATAAAGATTTTATTCTAGCTTCATGTATTCTTTTTTTATCAACACTTGTGTTGTGTGGGTAAGTTTCTTTAAAAAAAGCAAATTTTTAGCAAAAAGCTGAGAAAATCACATTTTTGTCAAAGACTACGTCTGGATCAGATTCAGAATGATGAGAGAACATGGATGGAGTAACGTTATCGAGTCCATCAATACAACATTTTTCATATGCATGAGATCGCTTGTTTCTGCTTCTTCTTTTCATATGTTTTGATTGGGAGATACTGTACTCGTTCAGGAGATGTGTAACAGTGCCCCCTGCCGTACAACAGTGATAACACGGAAGTCGTAAAAACTCGTCAATGACAGGAAAGCGTTTTCCCATTAAAGACGAGATAACTCGTCAATGCGGGGAATGAGTTAAATGTTGCTATTTTTGTTTTTGTATGTCTCCTAAGTTTAGTGATATGAACACTAGATGACCTTACCATATCAATTCAAGCCAAAGTCCTCATCCCATGGCAGTGAATGCAAAGTGGATTTGCTCTTGCAGGAAACAGTGTCTTCTTATCGACAACACGAACCAAACTCTTCTAGACTTCAACAACAACTAGTGTTTGAGGCCGGGTCAAACTGGAGTTACTAACTCACTAGGCAGTTCAGAATTGGTTCAGGGAGACATTAATAACTCTATTTATTTTGTACTTTGATCATTAAACTTTATAGAATACTTTATACATTCACAAACAGCCAAAGGTCTATAACACATGAACATGAAAGGTAATATCCCAAAAAACTAAATCATAATTGAGGCACTTTAAATTTGTTGTACAGAAAATACTAAACTGCAAAAATTGTGTTCATACAGTGCAATAGGCTTCAGTTTTGCTCATGGATATCTAGTGAACTTGCAACTAAGTGCATCAAACAAAACTTTTTCAAAGATTTGATGTCTCTCTCCTGGACAAGGACAACATTGGCAAATCCAATGAATATTTCATCAGATTGACAACATAGTTTCCAGTTTTATATGCAAAATGCATTAGATGGCCAGTGAACTGTGCTGGCTGAGGATGGTCATGAAAATAAAATCGCAGAGTTACACTGGTATTGCCCTGAAAACTCGCACAAGAACACTTCATTAAATTCATTCTAATATGTTTTTTCACAATTCACAATAAATTAGATCTTCTTCAGTTCCCAAACATTTGTCAGTCACATAAATCAACTCCATTAAAGCACCATGTGCCTTTTAGCATATGTAGAGAAAGCAAATGGCATGGCACAAACAAAAGGTTCTGACATGAGTCATGATTCATGAGTGCACATCATGCATTTTATATACATATTTTCCAAAAGTACTATTAATTTATTTATATATAAAACCTTTTTAATGAGGAAGAAATCACTCTTTCATTTTTCTCTGAGTTACATCTTTCATCTGTATTCTAGGGAGAGGTAAAAATAAACAATTCTGGATGTGCTGACTGTTCAGAGGCATGGAGCCCTTTAAGAAGATTCACAGTTTTGAGTTTTAGGGGACAGCAGGGCTTATTCTACATCACAATGTCTTACTTCTGCTTTGTTGCCAGCTCTTGCGTGCCAACGAGATGCTGATGCAACTTTCAGGGGACGTATGACAGCCTGAGTGTGTGTGTGTGTGTGTGTGTGTGTGTGTGTGTGTGAGAGAGGCTCTCTGTGTTGAATACCCCCCTGAGCCCGCTGGAGTATGTGTCAGATACAGAGACATCAATGCCCTCACACTACATACAGGACAGGTAGAGAGATATGACATAAATTAACAATACCGGTAACACTTTAGTTTAAGGTCCAATTATCACTATTAAGTTGCTTATTTGCATGCATATTACTGGATATTGGCAGTTTATTACTTATAAAGCACATATTAATGACTTATTCTGCATGACCTTATTCTACATCCCTTAATTGTCTACCCAATAACTACCCAGATAGATAGATCGATAGATATGTATTCTTGCCAAAAAAAAATTATTTTTTTCTTTTTTGATGTACGTAAATGAAATGAAAGACTGGGTCACTTAATTAGTGGAAGTGATCTGAGAGTGATAAGTGAAGTTGGAGCAATCAGAAGTCCCAGTTCAGAGACTGAAGAGCCCATCACGACAGCTGTGGTGCTTTTAATCTCACAGACAGAGACAGACATCCTCACATAGGAACTAATGAGTCGGAATTCAGTATCAAAGGGTCACGGAGGGTAAAGCTTTATTCAAGTATGCCTTTAATGTTTGACTACAGACAGATCCAAGAGTAAACAAGGAGCATTGACGAGTCAGAATGACTGATTTTTGTAACTGCACAACCATCAGGGCCAAATATTACCTTTAACATCGCACCAGGTTTCCTTTGGACACTATTTGATGTCACACAATGACTAACGATGCTAGTTGACCCTTTGCTTTATAAACATTAGAAAACCTTAGAAACATTACTGTCCTATCTTTAAGCTACAGTTTCTATCTGATTGTTTGCTTGTTTTTAATGTTTTCTCCTTGGACGATCTGTTTGGATAACTCTTCACTGAAATTATCCCAAAAAATGGTAAAAAATATTTTTTTCTTCATTCCAGTATATGTAAAAAAAATATATATATTTTTGAATATCAGTAATATTTAAATATAATTACATATTACATTACAATTACATATAAAAAAAATACTATTTGATAATAAACAGTTATTTGATTAGTTTTTTTTGGTGTTTTTTTTAGTTAGTTTTTTTAGTTTAGCTCAAAAGAACTAAAACAAATATATATTAAAAGCATTAAAATAACTGATAAGCATTTATAGGTAACAAATCACTGAAATATTGAGAAAAAGTTGGTTCTAATCTAAATTGGAGGCATAGTCAGCTTTTGAAGTTCTTTCCATTTCTTGGACATACACAGTATAAAAGGGACTCTTTGAATTTGTTGTGTTTACAGTTTCTCTCGATTACTAACACACTATAACTGGTTCAGTTTGCCCAATTTTTTAAACCATTCATTCAGTTAAACCAAAACACATTTCTCAAAACATTTAACCTGTTTTCACACCTGTTCCAATTTTCTCAATGTTTTCTGCAAAACTCACAAAAATGCCCTCATTTTGGACAGGTTTAACCATGTTCTCATCCAGAAAACCCAAACACTTAATTATCTCAGGTGTCACACTGTGAACTCAAATAGCACACATTATCCATGCGTAAACATTACAGTTTTTTTCAGTTGCTAACAAACATCGGTCAATACCGAAGCTACATTTTCAAAACTCTTCACAAAATTAGTGAAACAGAAGTCTATATAGGCTATATATATATATATATATATATATATATATATATATAGACTTCTGTTTCACTAATAGTGTATGTATATATATATATATATATATATATATATATATATATATATTAATCATTTACTTACACTTTTTAAGTGATCTTATGACCCACTGACAACTCCTATAACTGGTTTGTAAATAATGCAATACTTCATTTAGAAATGATAAATTGATAATTAAGTATAATAATACAATTATTAAACACATTATAGATATGCTTATGAAATCGAGAATAAAGCATTTATAGCTGTATTTATATACTGTTTTTTTGCATAGCTAATGATTAATAGCATGCAGTTATTATAAAGTGTTACCCAACTTTTCTTTTCTAGTGCTTTTCATCTACTGCAAGATCTCTTCACAGTATTGTAATGAAAATAAACTTTTCTTAAAGCTTACTGTTGAATTTCACTGTATCTGCACCCCTCTATTTATGTTGTATAATAGACATTAAGCAGTAAAGTGATACCTGATTGCCAAAAGGATGTTTTTGTAACAGTGATTTGAATTGATCTCACAAGTGTGTAAGACTATGTTGTAGTGTGTGTTTTTGTGGGCTTGTGTGTCATACCTGAGGCCAAAGATTATTTTTTTTCAGCAAGATTGAATGGTTTTGAGTGGAGAGCTTCATTTTGACCTGAAAATAGGAAGTATGGGGAACTGGGTGAGAAGCTATGGATTTGTGTTTAGAGTTTTGAGAAAAGGAAGCATAATTTCAAGAAATGTGTTTAAGCAATCGAGAAAAACTGTAATGTGAATGCTGAACAACTCAGCAACAAGAGAAGAAGAGAGAGAAAAAATGTCGGGGAGAGGAATAGTTGAAGGAGGAGAGGAGTAGTTGAAAGAGGAGAGGAGGAGTTAAAGGAGGAGAAGAGTAGTTGAAGGAGGAGAAGAGTAGTTGAAGGAGGAGAGGAGTAGTTAAAGGTGAAGAAGAGTAGTTGAAGGAGGAGAGGAGTAGTTGAAGGAGGAGAGGAGTAATTGAAGGAGGAGAGGAGTAGTTGAAGGAGGAGAGGAGTAATTGAAGGAGGAGAGGAGTAGTTGAAGGAGGAGAAGAGTAGTTGAAGGAGGAGAGGAGTAGTTGAAGGAGGAGAAGAGTAGTTGAAGGAGAAGAGTAGTTGAAGGAGGAGAAGAGTAGTTGAAGGAGGAGAAGAGTAGTTGAAGGAGAAGAGTAGTTGAAGGAGGAGAAGAGTAGTTGAAGGAGGAGAAGAGTAGTTGAAGGAGGAGAAGAGTAGTTGAAGGAGGAGAGGAGTAGTTGAAGGAGGAGAGGAGTAATTGAAGGAGGAGAGGAGTAGTTGAAGGAGGAGAGGAGTTGTTGAAGGAGGAGAAGAGTAGTTGAAGGAGGAGAGGAGTAATTGAAGGAGGAGAGGAGTAGTTGAAGGAGGAGAGGAGTTGTTGAAGGAGGAGAAGAGTAGTTGAAGGAGGAGAGGAGTAATTGAAGGAGGAGAGGAGTAGTTGAAGGAGGAGAGGAGTAGTTGAAGGAGGAGAGGAGTAATTGAAGGAGGAGAGGAGTAGTTGAAGGAGGAGAAGAGTAATTGAAGGAGGAGAGGAGTAATTGAAGGAGGAGAGGAGTAGTTGAAGGAGGAGAGGAGTAATTGAAGGAGGAGAGGAGTAGTTGAAGGAGGAGAGGAGTAGTTGAAGGAGGAGAGGAGTAATTGAAGGAGGAGAGGAGTAGTTGAAGGAGGAGAAGAGTAGTTGAAGGAGGAGAGGAGTAATTGAAGGAGGAGAGGAGTAGTTGAAGGAGGAGAGGAGTAGTTGAAGGAGGAGAAGAGTAGTTGAAGGAGGAGAAGAGTAGTTGAAGGAGGAGAGGAGTAGTTGAAGGAGGAGAGGAGTAGTTGAAGGAGGAGAAGAGTAGTTGAAGGAGGAGAGGAGTAGTTGAAGGAGGAGAAAAGTAGTTGAAGGAGGAGAGGAGTAGTTGAAGGAGAAGAGTAGTTGAAGGAGGAGAGGAGTAGTTGAAGGAGAAGAGTAGTTGAAGGAGGAGAAGAGTAGTTGAAGGAGGAGAAGAGTAGTTGAAGGAGGAGAGGAGTAGTTGAAGGAGGAGAAGAGTAGTTGAAGGAGGAGAGGAGTAGTTGAAGGAGGAGAAAAGTAGTTGAAGGAGGAGAGGAGTAGTTGAAGGAGGAGAAGAGTAGTTGAAGGAGGAGAAGAGTAGTTGAAGGAGGAGAGGAGTAGTTGAAGGAGGAGAGGAGTAGTTGAAGGAGGAGAAGAGTAGTTGAAGGAGGAGAGGAGTAGTTGAAGGAGGAGAGGAGTAGTTGAAGGAGGAGAAGAGTAGTTGAAGGAGGAGAAGAGTAGTTGAAGGAGGAGAGGAGTAGTTGAAGGAGGAGAAGAGTAGTTGAAGGAGGAGAGGAGTAGTTGAAGGAGGAGAGGAGTAGTTGAAGGAGGAGAGGAGTAGTTGAAGGAGGAGAAGAGTAGTTGAAGGAGGAGAGGAGTAGTTGAAGGAGGAGAAAAGTAGTTGAAGGAGGAGAGGAGTAGTTGAAGGAGGAGAAGAGTAGTTGAAGGAGGAGAAGAGTAGTTGAAGGAGGAGAGGAGTAGTTGAAGGAGGAGAGGAGTAGTTGAAGGAGGAGAAGAGTAGTTGAAGGAGGAGAGGAGTAGTTGAAGGAGGAGAGGAGTAGTTGAAGGAGGAGAAGAGTAGTTGAAGGAGGAGAAGAGTAGTTGAAGGAGGAGAGGAGTAGTTGAAGGAGGAGAAGAGTAGTTGAAGGAGGAGAGGAGTAGTTGAAGGAGGAGAGGAGTAGTTGAAGGAGGAGAGGAGTAGTTGAAGGAGGAGAAGAGTAGTTGGATCAGGACAAGGGAGAAGAAGAGGTAGGGTAGAGGAAGAGTTTTTTTTCTTACTGTACATTTTCTAAAGTAATACCTCATTTACTTTTAGATAGTATGTTGCCAAGAATGCACACATTCAACACTCAACCAAAAATGTAGAATGGCTTTCCGTAAAATGAAAACGAATTATAAAAACAATGGATTTAAATATTGGCTGCAGGTAGAACTGAAACATGCCAAGTAATGCAGTTCATATGCTATCAACTGTTAATATTTTGACAGTCATTGTGCTATGATTGACTATATGTTCATGTTGGATAGAAAACTAGTGCCAGTGTTTTAACAGAATGATTAAATTTTGAGTCGGGTTTGCTGTTTTTTTTTTTAATAGAGTTGTTTAATAGTTTAATAGAGTATGTAGAAAGAGGTTTTTAGCGTTTTGAAAATTAACTATTTGGCCAATTGTGTGATGTTAGTGTGTTCCTGTGAGTTTAAAAAAAGTACTTAAAGTATTTATAAATGCTTGTTATAAATTAAAAACTAAATAAGACGCAATGAAAGAGATAGTTCACCCTAAAATGAAAATCCTATCATCCTTTACTCACACTCAAGTTGTTCAAAACCTGCATGATAATCTTTCTTCTGTTGAACATCAAGAAAGACATTTTGAAGAATGTTGGTAACCAAATGGTTGCTGGTCCTCATTGACTTCCATAGTATAGAAAATAATAATAATACAGAAATCAATGGGGACTATAAACTGGTTGGTTACCAACATTCTTCAAAATATCTAATTTTGTGTTCAGTTGAAGTAATAGTTTCATGCAGGTTTAGAACAACTTGATGGTGAGTAAATGATGACATGAGTTCATCTTTGGGTGAACTGTCCCTTTAAGGGTACAAACTCACACACTGTAGAATCCACACAGTATGATAATTCTCTATTACGTAGATGCAAATTCTGTTCTTGGTTTTAAAACTACAAACTAAAAGTTCTATTTCATCTCTAAATATACTGCTAGTGATCGACTGACATATACAGTGGCATTATAAAGTGTTTGTTATTCAATCAACTCAATGAAGAGAAGACCAAAAACACCACAGCAGTATAATTGCTTTATATGTTATAAAGCAATAACAGCCACAGTCAGAGCGAATTATATTCTAAAAACTTTTCTGGTAAGAGATTTTTAATTTATCTTTGCAAAGTGCAAAAGACAAATGGGTTTTATTTTAAATGTTAATCACATGTTTTCAGCATGGTGATGTGATGGGGTGAGACAGAGAGTTGAAATTCTGCAGGTGTCTGGCACTGTCTTGTTTTTCCGAAGGCTTTCACAATTCAGAGCATAAAAGTTTCATTGCTCTCACTCAATGCAGTGTTTCTCATGGATTATTTATTAAATGGGGAGTGGCTGTTTATCATACGGCTAATCCGGCTCAGCGCAGGTACAGGCTAACGGCTGTCTGCACGCTCATGGCCCGTGAGCCACAGCAGGAAAGATGTGTCTCATTCGTTTGACTCACCCTGGGTGTTCCTGAGAGCAGTGCGATGCAGTGGAGTGCTCTATTTATTTAGCTAAACCAAGATCTCAAGAAGGGAAGAAGCATTGAGAGCTGTATTTGAATCCCAAAACACACCAAAAAGGGATTGTTCTGTTTTGTTTTTCACACTTTTTGCAATTGCAATTGCAATTATTACAGTAACCGTAACACAGGAATATTAATACTCAAGTCCTCTGAGGTCATTATTTGGTGTGATAATATCAGATTACTGGATGGCGAGACTGACCAATCAGAATTGAGTTTTCCAGAGAGCCGTGTAATAGAGTGCCTTGGTTCTGTACATATTTTGCCATACATTTTTTTTACAAGTGTTTGTTTCAGCATTATTAGCCATGAACCAAACATTTCAAACTTTGATTTAAAGCAGGAGGGTTGTTTAAAATGGGTCTAGTCTAGTTACACTTCATTTGGTTTGAAACTTACTTTGCTACAGTTAAAAAAGTATGTTCTATAGGCTGTATGGAAAATGCAGCTTCCGAAAGCAGCGTACAGAGGAAGGCAACAAGGCACGTGCCTTTTAAACGTGTCACATCCTTACTTTGTTAAATTGCGAACTCTTTTCTTATCTTACTTTTGCTTTTAAGTATTGTAATAAAACTGAAAAACATGCATCTTTGGAATTACTTTTCATACTGTAATATTTAACTCATGATATATTTTGTTTTAAAGTTGTAAACTTTCATCATAATGTTTGGGACAGATCATCATCACGTCTGCTGTCTTCCTCCATGTTTTCCCATGTTGTGCAGTGTAGCTGTTAATGTAGCTGGATGCCCGAACCTAAATCTGGATATAGTCCCTTCTCTTTTATTTCTTCCAGTTAATCTCTGGTACCCTACGTTCCTTTAATCTTAAAAAAAAAAAAAAACATCTACCTGTTCTATCCTCCTCCCATTGTTATTGCCATCTGCTCTTTGTTTGTTGTTTAATTGGACTCTTCATTTCAGTATTACTTTACAGTATTTATTATTTATATCTATATCTTGTGTCTGTGTATCTCTTTTTTTTTGCACTCCCATCTGCTATCTACTTAGTTTCCTTTTCTCCCACATGAGCTGGTACTCATATGTATCTCATTATCCGAATCCGATATAACTTTTGTTACATTTCAATCAAGATGACTGCTCTACTTTCAGTCTGTTCCCACACAGGACCCTGGGAACATGGGAATGACCCCAAGCTGAAGGTCCACAGACTCCACACGACCATGATACGGCTTTATATGGCTCGAAATTTATATGGTTTTCTGTTTTATTTTATTACCTCCATGCTGTATTCTGTTGGTAATTCCTCTCTGCTTCCATTCATAGTGACACTTTACCACTTTTAACAACCACCAGCGTCCTATTTTAGGTATAAGGGTTTGTCCTTCCGTTGGGGAGAATAAATGCATAATTTCTGTCCAGTCATATTTAAATGCAGTTTTCAATGCCAACCTTCCATTTCTTCCAATCTGACAGTTTGATGAGGCCATTGACATAGCTTTTCCAACACTTATTTGGCTAATGGCACTTGGCAGAACAAATGAGCTACCTGAGATATGTCAACACCACTACGCTAGGACCAGAAAGTGTTGTCATAGGGATGCCGTTACGCTCCTCTGATTGGTTGTCATATGCCAACAGTTAATTACAGAGGGGGAGTGAAATTACTGTTCTTTTGTTTTTGTTAGACATTTAACACGCAAGTAGCTAGTGTTTTAAAAGGCCGTTCACACCAACCTTTGATACACATATGCTTACACAATCACTTAGTCTCTGTCCAGATTGAAATGTCTTTCGGCCAGAATCCAGAAGGAGGAAGAAGAAAACACGCTGAAAAAAAAAAAAGAAAAAAAACAAGCTGAGAAACTTCACAAGTCTCTAGGCCTTTTTTTTCTCCACATGGTTTGTTCTACACATTCATTAAATAACAAACACTTCTGTATTATGTATTGTATTACGGATGTGTATCAGTGCATGCTGACCAGTGCAACTGCTTTAAATAATGCCTCCAAAAAGTTATTTCCAGTTTACAAAACACACACTTGCAAGATTTTCCAGCAGCACTTGAGACTTGATGGAGTTTTAAAAAAATGTGATCTGACAGCCGCCATATTTCTTGCTTTCTCCACCTCTCACCTGTGGGCATTGATATTCCCTCCATCTCTTCTAAGCCACAGTATTCCGCCTGCCTCTCAATCTCTCCGCCTGGCAAATATTGATCTAGCAAAATGACTTCTCAAGGTTAGGGTGCTAGTTTGTGCGCTACAGTAGATAAGGCGAGGGGCTTGTCATTTGCCGTCTGCACTACTGAAGCCCGCTGTGTCACGGGTGGAAGTCTGAGATTCGCCAAAATCAGGTGTAAAATATTTTTCATCCTGACTTGTTTACTGATTTAGGGTTTCTTTTATCCTTTTGTATTGGTTTTGATGTCTACTGGCATCTACCGCTACTGAATCTTGATTTGTGTGAGGGGAGCTGTGTTTTTTCCCCCCTATTTCTGCAGCTTGTCTTGCACTCATTTGTATGACTAATAGCTTCATTTTAACGAGACTCAAAAGGACCAGTATCATCTTTAACCGCTGTGTTGTGTTCATACTTTGCTGCTATAATTAGGACTCACGGTTTTGCATATCAGAGGCACACTGCTTATAAAATTACTAAATGTTTTTTTTCTCAGACAAACGTGCCAATCATTTCTTCAGAAAATGGATATTAATAAAACATTTGCAGTCTATTTATGAATGCGTTAATGATGCAATGGCATTCTCAATCTGAAAGTGTCTTCAGAGCAATTACCTTCTATTCACTGTTGAGCCTTGGACTCAGAGCTTTCATAATTCAGTTGAGATAGATATGATTAACATTTGTATTCAAAATAGATGCCTTGTGCTTGTCGTTTTGTTCCTGTTTATTAGTCCATCCATCCATGTTTTTAACCTTCCTCACACTGATAGAAATTAATCACCATTTGTATGTTGTAAGACTCAATTTAACATATTCAACATGACATACATTATCATAGCAATTAAACTAACGAAATAAGGAACATATTAAGTGTGGCTAATTCACAAATGATGGCTTTGTGTGTGTGTGTGTGTGTGCGTGCGTGCGTGTATTTATGTACATTTATATTTAAAACTATGGCTTTACGTGTGTGTGTGTGATATATATATATATGCCATCATTTGAAAATTAGCCACACTTAAGTTGTTCCTTATTTCATTAGTTTAAATTCTATGATAATGCATGTCATATTGAATGTTTAAGTGAGTCTGATTTGTTTGAGAGTTCACACCTGTTGCTCACATCAATACATTGATCTGCAGTGAGCTGCAATATAAGCATGCTTTTAGCAATACCTACCAAATGAGGCGTTGTGATCAAATGTAAATATGACAGGTTTAAATTTTTTAGATCATACTAAGATAGAAGTCAGCCAAACACTTCAGAAACACACTCTGAAACGGCATCTTCTCACAAATTATGCATAGCATAAAAATGTTGTCTGCATTTTGTTCAGGCCTTTTAGTATTTCATGGATGCTTGAACTTGATTTTGAATTGATCGATACATCCTCTTATGATTTAAAAGCCTGAGATCACGCGGACATGGAATAATATGTCCGCGAAACCACAAGCTAAACAATTCAGCATGTATAAATCTTTAGTCTTCAAAAAAAAAAAAACAATCCTATAAAGACACACAGTCAACCGCATCACTTTATTTATAGCGGGTTTATAGTGTTAGTGTGTGTTGAAATGTATAACGTTTGACACAACATGTTTTTAATGTCTCTTGCACTTGCAGGGTCAGTCATGGCATCCACATGGTGCCCTAGATCTTATTGACACAGCAGGCAGGAGGGACGGAGAGGGCCCTGCCAGTCTGTTCACCTGACAAACAACTCAAGGGCTTGAGTACTCCAAATCCGGTGTGTTCATGTAGCCTCAGGGACTATGGCCACTACCGTGACCTTTTTATTTTGCTTGACTTTGGAGAACGAGGTGTAAAATAGTCAAGTTTCATCCCTGGAACATACTGAGAGACCTGCAAAAGTGTGAATGTAAACCCTACGGTGATATACGTTTTCTTGACAAAGAGTAAAAACCAGTTTGTAAAAAACAAAAAGACTGCTGATGTGTTCAGAGCTGATGATTGGTTGTGTTTATTAGTGAAATAAGAAGCAACACTTGGTTTTGACTAGTAAGCACACACCAAGAGGATTCTAAAAATCAATAGTCATGTAGAGTTTATCTGAAAACAAACTGTATAATTAATGCTTTCATTGATTTGCTCTGCAGGGGAATGTCAGTTGTTGATCATTATGAGTATCTGAGATAGAAAGAACATTATTTTGAAGATGAAGCCTAGGGGCACTGCTCAACACCTCAAGAAAACACTTCATCTTTTATGACTATCCCCTAAATATAGAGGATATAGCTATAATGAAACAGGCAAAATGTTTGTTTGATTGACAGCTAAGAACTGCACTCTGTAGTACAAATATATCATTCTTTATTGATTAGGCATTGGGTATCATAAAATAATATCTCAGGTTAATGTTAATTTCTACATAAACTTTCGTTTAAGAGTTTGGTGTCTGTAAGATGTTTAAATGTTTTCGAAGTAAGTCACTTATTCTCACCAAGGCTGCATTTATTTGATAAAAAATACAGGAAAACAGGAAAATTGTGAAATGTTATTACAAATTAAAATAACTATTTTGTATTTTACTGTTTTATATGTAATTTATTCCTGTGATGGAAAAGCTGATAAAGAAACAATTAAGACATTTACTGTCAATATTTTCAACATTGTTGCTTTATGTTTTTGATGAAACGGATACATTTGTAAAAATCAGGATTCTTTGATGAATGTAGAGTTAATAACAGCAATTATATTGAAACAGTAATCTTTTTTAACATTATACATGTATTTACTGTCACTTTTGTTCAATGCATTCTTGTGAATAAGTTTTTATTTCTTTCAATAATAATAAAAAAATCTTACTGACCTCATACTTTTGAACAGTACAGCAACACATGTTTAACATTAAAAAATCATAGCTAATGTAATATGATCAAATATTAATTAATCATCAAAAAAAGTGCGCTGCAGTGCTAAGGTAAAATACCCAAGTATTTGAGCAATGAGCTCATTGGCTACTGATACGGCAGGAACCAATCAGCTGCGCCATATAGATAACGATGTTATTATGAACAGGTGAGTAAAAGGACCTATTAGTCTGCACCATCTAGAGTTTCATGCCAAAACATGTATTTCAATGTTAGTAGAACTGAACCTTATTCAGTTTTAAGAGATCATCATACCAGAATTGGATATTTATTTTTAACCAAAAGAATCTCAAAACCCCACTGTGATTTTCCTTCAACATGTTAAGATCATTACCATACTGTTTCAGGAACAGAATAAAGAAAGATTAGTATATTCTTTACATTTTCGACTAAAGAGAAGCAACATAACAGAGAGAAATACGAACATATCAATATCAACTCTGTATTTAGAGTACATTTTAAAAGACTTGAATGTAGCCATTACAAATGAGTATGCAAGAAGTTTAGGTACATATAATGTACATATGTCTCCCTTTTAGAACGTATCTGTTATAAAGGCGAGCGTCTTGTGCACTGTAGTCTACAGATGATTTTGTACACATGGCTGTCAAAGGCTAAGACAGCTTCAGTCTCTATACATACTCTTAGAGTATGAAGAGATTCTACAAAAACTTTGTTCCCTGGGATCTAACGTCACGCGGACGATGCCTCCAGAAACCTGCAGTTTCGCTGATTCATTTCTCTTTAAATCTTCTTTTATATTAAACAAAAACTTACACGATCAAAAGCTTTACAGACTGTTTTTCTTTCAGTTGCTTTCTCCCCATCTTTTCTACTTCAAATAATAAAATAAAAAAACTAAACATGGCACTTAGAAAACATCCACAAGGAATTCTCAATTTTATTTTAGAACAAAATTTACAAAGCCATTCAAACAGTCTGTATTTTATGTAATTACGTCTTTTAAACTCAACTTCAAAAAAATCATGAATATTCAAAATACACTTTGACTTCACTTCTGTCTCTCATTATATACAAATATGTACAGGCAAGGAAATTCAGCGTCTCACAGTCATATGTATCTGTACTGAAAAAAAAAGAGATCTCCATATCTGTTTGTATGCTTGTAATTATATAAATGCAACCAGACCTGGTCCGAACTCAGTTTTTGTGATTGGCTGGTTGGCAGTCTTTAGAACGCTCTGACAGGTTGGCTCAAATAGAGGTCCCATGGCTTGGATCAATGGCTTCTGGGATGGGTCCCCCGGGCACTGCCTGGTAAGAGATGGGCATAGGTGTCTTTACGGGGCTCTGGCGGAAAAGGCCTCCGTTGGGCGCCCGGTGTTTGCAGCGCATGGAGGGCGGCAGAGTGGAACTGCTGAGAGGGAGGGGGAGGCTCCGTCCGGGCACGCGGCCGACCCCAGGACCCTCTTGGAGGAACGAAGTCACGGACAGGCCCCCACGGGGGAAATCTCTCATGGCTTCCTGGGAGCTCTGCTGTGGACGCATGCTGCCCATGTCCAGGGCAGAGATCTCCAGAGACTGACCTGGCAGCTGCTTGTGTGCCAGATCGTCCTCCATCAGCCCACTCAAACGCTGGTGAACCTGCTCCAGATCCATCTCTTTGTCCTGGGAATGACAAAGAAACAGGGCGACTGAGACAGAGTCTAAGGTGAAGGAAAGATGAAAAGGTGGGAATTGATTTGTGGGGTGGAAGGCGGAAAGAAAATGAGAAATGACAAGCAAAAATTGGACGGACACTGAAGCAAAAACAGATGTGAATGAAAGGAACATGGAAGTGCATGCAATCTTTCAGAAAATAGCAGAAGGTGTTTTCCAAGGGCTCCAACAATCACATCATCTCTGATTAATGATACCAATTACACAACGTACTACTGACAGCACGGAATAATCTCATAAAAATAAAACCAAATCCATCTCGTCTCCCATCCGCTCCAGCAAGCAAAAGGTTTGAATGCTAAAACAGCTTCATATCTGAAAAGTTACGAAATGGGAAAAAAAAAAAATCAATGATGCAAATGAGAGTGTGTGCTGGGAAACATGGGCCATAAATTGAATTGCAAACACAAGCCCCGGCGCTTCAATGTTTCGGGCTTATTTCGCAGGAGCCATGAAAAAGGTATTTCTTCATTCTTTGATACGCACCGCCGTGAAATAGCTTCGGTCATGCGCCAGTGATGCCGTGGCGTGCCACTTAATGAAAGAATCAAGCAAACATTAACAGGCGGCTAACTGCTTACATTTTTTCCACACAGTTCTGATAGTCATTTAATTCTCCTGCCATGGATCCTCCGTAAGAGAGTGAGGAGGGTGGACTCGATACTATGAAGCTTTCAGTAAACGCTGATAACCATTACATCCAGGACTACTCTGTTAACCACTGTTCTTTTCTCTGTTTAGTACAAGTCAGCTCAGTAATGCATCCTTTCCATTTCAATGGGATTGTTCACTCCAAAATGAAAATCATTGTCATCATTCACTCACCCTCTTGTCATTCCAAACCTGTATCACGTTCCTCTTTCTTTGGAACACAAAAGAAGTTCATCTGGGTCCAAAATGATCTTTTGGACCCCATTGACTTTTTATTATATGGACAAAAACAGGTTATAAAATGTCTTCTTTTGTGTTTCTAAAAAATAAATTCATACTGGTTTAGAACGACATGACAGAGTAATAGAATTTTCACTTTTGGGTGAATCAGCTCTTTAAATCAATTGCAGAGGTCTTTGGGGTCGATGTCTATAGTATCTGTATAGTCTACAGTTTTGTACCATTTATGGGTAATTAGAGGTGTCACATTATGAGACTATGTTTCTGAGTCATAAGATCAATGAAGAGATAATTACTGTAGAGCTCATGAAGCTGTACTAGAAAGTCTGAATGTGCCTCTAATTAAAAATGCATTAATTTGCCATTAAAATACGCCCAATTTGGGGGACTTAAAGCTGTGACAAACAACACAACTGGAGGCCAATCTCTTTTTGGATTCCAGATTGCAATATTTTGGGACATCGGTGTGGCCACTGAATGGGTGATCTGATGGATGACAAACAGATGATGAATTTGATGAGAATGCCGAGCGAAATGGAGAGGCGCTCACAGTGGGATTCCTGTTAGTGCTGCTTTGGCAAAGAGATTCCATGAATAAAATAATCAGTCTCTAAACAGAAAGTACTTATTAATCCACACAATATGGATGAATTAATCTCTCTGACTCTGCCTGGGTGTCTGTCATCAGTTAGTTCTCTATGCATGAGTGAGTCGTAATTATCTCACCACACACATCCACATATGTAATCTGATTTATATCTAGAGTCCTAACCCGCTCCAGGAGAACGCATGTCCTTCCTCTAAATGACTTCATATTCTCAAGCCCTGTTCACCCCACTGACAGGTATCCCTGCTCAGGTCTCGGCTGACCTGTGTAAAAAGCCTGCGTGTCTTCCCAGTCTCTCTCTCTCTCTGGCCAAACGTCCCGTGCGCATCCTGCAGCAGTTGCAATTTCATTATATGCCAATGAGCCAGATGCCATCTCCAGAGTGCAGCCCTTAGTGTCCTGTATGAGACCATAGAGAACCTGTGACTACCTGGACATTGGCATATAATTGCAATAAGAAGACACAGAGAGGGATATAAAACGTAAAATGCGTAAAGTTGGTTATTGTGTGGTTCTTATTGCTTGCCAGAGCTCCAATCACTCCCTTCATACAGAGTATATCATAAACTAAAAACAAAACCATACATAAAAGAAACACTCAAATTGTACAGGCATAAGGCAGACTGAACACGTTAAAGCGAGAACAAGAAGTCGATGAAAGCAATATAGTCTGAAAGCCAGCAAACGTTCTTATCTCTTTATGTGGTACTAATTCAAATCCAGTCAAATTTCAAGCAGTTGA
The DNA here is from genome assembly GCA_031834385.1 of Semotilus atromaculatus. Taxonomy (NCBI): domain Eukaryota; kingdom Metazoa; phylum Chordata; class Actinopteri; order Cypriniformes; family Leuciscidae; genus Semotilus; species Semotilus atromaculatus. The sequence goes on along the minus strand of JAULUF010000028.1, from coordinate 17,173,810 downwards.
CAAATGGTAGTCATAATACAGAAGTCTGATCGCTATTATTCAACAATGTCTGCAAAATGTAATATTATGTTATTGATAATCAACATTCCTGAGCTATAATATGTGGTTTATGAGCTTTTGCTCTCGCCAACGTGCTTGCCTCAACTCAAGATATCACCAAAGGGAAAGGAGAGAAGGAGAGGAGACAAGGACGGAAGAGTAACTGCAGAACACTTGAACAAAAGTCAATCAGTCACTGGCTTTCTCATTGCACACACTTTAGTTTAGGGATCCAGGTACAACCTTTGCCTAACAACCTAGCTGAAGCAGCAGAAGACAGAATTGACTGATATTGCAAATTGGGGATGTTTGTATGCAGAAAGTTACTTTTTTATCATTTTAAATAATAGAACTCAATAAGTAGTTGCCCATAACACAGAGCTAATGGATGTGAATACATAAGCTTTCATATACACTAAAAGGGACAGTACATCCAAAACTGAATTCTGTGATAATTTTCTGTGGTTCCAAGCTCGTATGATTTGTGTGGAACACAAAAGAAATTATTTTGAAGGATGTTTTAGCAGTTTAATCCATTAAAAAGTGACCGGGAACCCAAAGTTTAAAGCTCCAAAATGGACATGGACAAGTAGTGTGAAATTATTATTATTATTATTATTGCATATCTTGTGACCAAAGCAGCATGCTATTTGTGGTTGAATCATATGGTTTAATTTCACGCTATTTTAATGTAGTTTATGAAGGTTGAAAGTTTTGAGTCCCTTTGACTTTTACAATAGAGACAACTGCCTTTTGAGATGTAGATGTGGTTGTAGTAGTATAGATTTTCTAATGCCTTGTCAACACCTGAGGCTATCTTCATGGGAAAAAATACAAGAGTTGTATAAATACAATAAAAAATTAAAACCAAACAAAAAGAAAAGTACAGTAGTTAAGATTATATTGGATGTTTTACAGTTACATAAGATTTTAAAAAAAATCTAAAACCTTTCCTGGTAAAATCTTACTAACTCTTTGAGGGAACTTACAGTATACAAATGTTGTCTACTTGCATTAAAAGAGGGGTAGTCCAATAAAATATGTTTAAGGGAGGGGAGGGGTGGGGGGGGGGGGGGGGGGATATTGTAGAACATACATAGAGTTGGGTATTCATCTTAAATACTTAGAGATGCACTAAAAAATGGAGGCCAATTAAATGTGAGCGTGAGCCAAAATGTTTGGAAAAGTCCAGCATCTGTCACCAGAGAGAAGTCTGACGTATTGTGATTAAACATTATGAGGTCAAATAAAAAAAAAAAACCTATGTACAGATGAATCGTAAAAAAAAAAAAAAAAAAAAATCAACAACATGCATTTAACTCTTTCCCCGCTGACGGACATTTCCATAATTTGTGTGAGAAGGTTTCCCCACCATTGACAGAAATTTCCATAATTTGTGTGAAAAAGTCTCCCCGCCATTGACAGAATTTTACGGCTTTCCGTGTTTTCACTGTTATACGGTAGGGGGCACTATGACATCTTCTGAAAGAGTACTGAATCTCCTGATCAAAACATGTGCGAGAAAGATGCACAAACAAGCGATCTCATGTTATCATATGCATATGTAAAATATGCATATGATAATGTTAATATCATCAACATTAAACAGCATTTAAATCAAAACTGCCTAATGTTAAAGAATGAAATGTCGACCCAGGAAGTTGTATAGGACTGTAAAGCTTCGTTGTGAAGGTGTTGATGGATTCAATCTACACCATCTATGTTTTAATCATCGTTTTAAATCTGATCCAGGCTTTGACAAAAATATGATTTTCTCAGCTTTTGCTCAAAATGTTGCTTTTTAAACTTGACCACATTCAAGTGTTGATAAAAAGAATGCATTTTTTTTTTTTTTAGCAGAGGGTCTGTTCTTTCTTTTGTTATATTGCATGTTCAGATATTCATACAACAAAATATTCTGGGGGCCATCAGAGTTTTGTGAAAATTATCGAACAACGCAGTTGGTGCGCAGTATCGAAAGTTGGTGGCTGGCAACTTTTTAAAAACACGCTGGCGAAGAAAGAGTTAAAAATAAATGTTTAGACTATAAATATTCTCCACAGTATCTTTTGTATTCCATGGAAGAAAGTAATTCATACGGGTTTGGAATGACATTAGGGTGAGTAAATGTTGACTGAGTTTTCATATTTGGGTGAACTATCCCTTTAAATAATCAATGATTTAATCTGCTTTTTTTTCTTAGGTGTTTTGTGCTTTTTTGAGTGACTCCCTCCCCCTTCACCCTTCCCTCTTGCCTTCTCTTTGGCAACACTTCAGCAAATGGGAGGCAGTAAGTTCTTGATGGTCACACCTATAGCTGGGTGTACTGGAGCTCGACTAAATCAGGGCTTGCATCAGTGGCGTCTGGATCCATAAAGTAGAGTGTGGCAGTGGCTGTACAGTCCTGGGCGCGGTGGGCAGGGGTTGGCCGTAGTTTGGCCGCCTGTGGGGTCACCTCTTTGGGCTGTGCCCGTTGGCAGCGTGGCCCGTTCCACCAAGACTCCAGAGCGGCCACCAGGCAGGCCAGCAACAGCCCCGCTGCTAGGATGCAGAAGACCCCAGCGAAGCTGTGCAGTCTCAGGGCACGGCCCTCCGGCTGAGGCTCCGCGTGCTTGTCCAGGTCGCAGCGGCCTTTCCGAGGCCACCACTTCTGCTTTAGAATGTCAAGGTCACCTTTCTCCTGCAGGTCAAGGATCCTGAAGAGAAGAGGAAAGTGTCTTGTTATGAGAATCGTGGCATGAATCTGTCATTGCTTTAATTTGGCCTTATATGTTGCTTTGCTGAACACTTTATTAGCAAGAGGACAAAGAAAATGAAGCTCTGAAAAATATACGCATGATTGAAAAGGGAATAATGAGGCAAATATAGCATTCAGTGGTCAAGAAAAATGACAAAAGGAACTATTGATGGAAACATAAAAACACAAACCAATTGAAACACACAAAAAAAAACAATTGTCTCAAAAGGCAGAGATACAAGGTCCTCGGATAGTGTTAACAAAACACTGACAAAAATTACTTCAGCAGTGGCAATGAACATTTGGTCTTCTATTACAGTCTTATAAATTAGCTTTATCTTTATTCATTGACAAGTTTTCTGCCTAGTTATTCATTTAAATGCAGCAGACGAGCAAAAGGTCAATAACTATTGATAGAAAAGAAAACGTCAAAGGTTGAAAAATAAAGTCTGTTCAACTGCAATCGTCCTGGGTATTACTTTAAAATGAGCTTGATTCGAATTCCCCATAACAGACCGGCAGGTGATTGTAGAGGATCCTTCATGAAAATGCATTTCAAGGCCTTGATGTTCCTGATATGTGCATTATTAATTGCCGGCGAGCTTACCTCCCTAAAGCTAATTAGTATGTGAGCAGAGCATCGGTACGAGCTGAAAATATGAATGCAAATGAAACAAATGAAGGGCTGCAGGGTGAGGTTCTTTAAAGCCAGTGGAGAGAAGAAAGGATGGGTGGGAATGAAGATAAATGCAACGAAGAGCAGTAACTGGTGAATCAACACGATTCATGGGTTCTCCGGCAAGACTTGCGTCTGCCAAGGAAATAAATGTAATGTAAATGAGAGAAAGGACAGATGATGAAAGAAAAGGGGAAACAATCCATCACAGTCAGCCACTGTGATGTTTGCGAAGCTTTGGAGCTTGATATTGACTTGAAATGATTGAAACAACGGTGTCTATCCTTCAGCTAGTTTAACGACTTGTATCGTTCTTTGTGATCATATTGCACATATACACTGAAAGGAAGTGCTCACTTCTGCGAGAAGAGATCTCTGTAGGGGCTGCCGTGCTGCAGAGCCAGGCCATATCCTTTGCTGCTCATGCTGTTTCCTGTGACCACCAGCGTACAATCATCATCTGTCAGAGCTGCATACTCTAACACCGCCAAGTCCCACAGGAAGGCGTACGGATCCCGCTTCACCTGAGAAACCAAACACATGCATGGTACAGTGTTTCATTTGCCCATTTATGGCAGAACATCATGGATTAAATATTTGTGGTTTTGATAATAGTAACGTAAACACAGCCTGAGGTTTTCCTGAGATGTAGAGCTTCTTCTTTTAGTCGCTCAGTTCTTGTCAGACAGGTCACAGACATCATTCAAAATGAAAGATGTTTATTTTTCACTGAAAGTCATGATACGGCTTTGAACTTGTTTCTTCTCTGGAAACTAGCCACCCCCGCTTTCTTTTTCAAGAGATTAATCTCTCTCTCTCTCTCTCTCTCTTTCTCTCTCTCTCGCTCTCTCTCTCTTGGGAAAATGGCTTTCCCCCACCACACTAAATAAAGCAGCACAAGCGTCCGCTTTCCTTTCTGTCTCTTTTAAACTCAGGCTCTATCGCAGCCACACAGTTATGACAACTTTCATATGACAAGTTCACAGAAAAAAAGGGATGTCAAAGAAGAAATGACAAAGAACCTATCGTCCCCTGGCTCTTCCATATAAATATGAAATTTTCCCCATACCTTTGTAAAGTACTACAAATACCTGTCACTGCCTGAAATTATATTTACTGTTTGGCTTTCAAGTGTACATCTATTAGTCGGATTTTCATACTCTCAACCTATTAAAGCATTGATTAAAAAACAAATCAAACGTATACAAGTTTCTGGTTTGGAGAATGTGCATCAGTTAAACAAAGACAATAACTTCTAAAAGACAGGATGAAGGGACACAGGCATGCAGTAGGAATAACTAAACCAGTTGTTTATCAGGTTTATATGAGATTCTATGGCTACATTTATTATATGGTCACATTAAAACTCTCTTTGAACGCCAACACCCATCCCCCACCCCCACCGTGATACAAACCATGACACATATTTTCAGGGTTCTGATGAATAAAAAGTCAAAGAAAAAACAGCATTTATTTAAAACAGAATTTTTTTTTAACATTAAATGTCTTTACTGTCCCTTTTAATCAATTTAATGAATCCTTGCTGATTAAAAGCCTGTTCACACCAAGGAAGTTAATGAAAACGATAAAGGCTAAGGAAACATTATTGTTGGAATCCCTTTCGAATTTTATTTATTTTTTTACCAGCTGATGCGTGATAAAAACATTGACAGCCAATACAGTAAATGTGTATTGTATTATATACAGTAAATGTGGAAAACTCTCATGTGATGCATGTGTATGTACTCATGGACATTGTTAACAAACACATTAAACTAGTGAAGGTGAAATGTGTAGCTGTTAGAGAATTTGTATTTTTTTTAGTTCACAGGGACAAAAGTGGCCATAGTTGAATAAACACTTGTACTGTATATGTGAATCTTTTGGGCAATTACTGGCAGTTAAACACTTCAGCATGGATGGCCTGCCAATAGCATTATTCAACATCATCCAAAGTGCTGGGTTGCAGACATACAGGCCTTTATATCTCTGTGTCTTATTGCTTTTCATTATTCTGCTTAAGAAATCAGTTCTGAGCCTGCTGAATTGTTAGCTTAATGGGCAGTTATGAAAAATATTCATGGTTTGTATATGTGCTATCTGTAACAATAAGATGAGCTGTGAAATTTAATAGCTGCAATTTTGGGTAACACTTTATTTGAAGGGGTGTGCATAAGACTGACATGACACTGTCATAAACATGACATAACACCTGTCATGAACATGAAGGAGTCTTTATGAATGTTTATGACTGTTGTCATTAAGTGTCATTCGGTAAATTATGACACTTTTAATGCAAAGTTGACATTGTTTAAAATGTCTTTGTTATGACAACTTGACATTAACAAAGACAAAAATGTCTTTGTTATGACAACTTGACATTACCCAAGAAATCATAACCTGTCAACCTGTCACAAATATGTCATAACAGGTCTAATTATCTAATTATATTAACTTAAAGCATTTTACAGTGTAACCCTTAATGACATCTTTATAACTAGTACAATGTGTTCCACTTTACTTGAGGACAAGTAAAATATTCATGACACAGTTATAATGGTGTCATGACGGCCAAAGTTGTGACAGGTTATGATTTCTTGGTTAATGTCAAGTTGTCATAACAAAGACATTTCTGTCTTAGTTAATGTCAAGTTGTCATAACAAAGACATTTTAAACAATGTCAACTTTGCATTAAAAGTGTCATAATTTACCGAATGACACTTAATGACAACAGTCATAAACATTCATAAAGACTCCTTCATGTTCATGACAGGTGTTATGTCATGTTTATGACAGTGTCATGTCAGTCTTATGCACACCCCTTCAAATAAAGTGTTACCCTATTTTGTAAAGTTTTATCAAAAGGTTTGATGTGGATATCAAGTTTCTTAAAGATTCTCATGGCATCAGCCACAGTTTATATACAAAGTGACTTTGAGGCTTAGTTTTACCAAACAAGCATAAATACATGAATGGATTCAGCAGCATATGAATTGTAATTTTTATGGCTCACACAATATGGAGGGATATTACATTATCTGAGCCATGAATATTTATTTTGATAGTCTAAAGCTGTTTCCTCATGTTTTCTGTCAGACTTGTATGCAAGATGCCAGAATCATCCTGTTACGAACCTAAACAGACTGCATATTACTGATTGCTCTTTCTGTGCTCTGTGATACATGCTTTGGATTACAGAGAGCCACCGATAACCAGCCAGCATCAGGCACATGGTAGCGCACAGAAAAGCTTGAGCCAGCACAAAACTTTCTTAACAATCACTACACAGCTAAATTCAGCACCACGGACAGCTCTTCACTCTGTCTAACAGGGCTGGTGCTGATTTGAAAGGATTGAGCTGTTCCAGTTTAATAATAGCTTCTCTTATCCTCTGTTTCAGGTCCTGTTTATGCAGATATATACAATAACTGAACACATTATGCAAAAATCCAATTTTAACCTGGTTAGTTGAACTGATTAATCAGTGGTTTTCTCACATTTATCAAATTATTAAATCTACTGTTAAGTATGGCAGACCTATTTTTCTGACAGTAAGAAAACCAAATTTGCATGTAAATGTATTTATTTTATTTTATGTATTTGAAAGCAACAGTTATCTTTAAAATATCTGACTTTTTCCATGAACAATATACAATCCAGTTCAAAAGTTTGTGGTCAGTAAGATTTTTGTAAAAAGTCTCTCATGTTCGCCAAGGCTGGTTTATTTTTTCAAAGATAGAGTGAACACAGTTATATTGTGAAATATTATTAGAACTGAATATTAAAATGTTTACTCCTTTTCAGCATCATTACTCCAGTCTTCAGTCACATGCAGTCTGTTGTGCAAATGATCTGATGCCTAGTCGCTTGTTAAAACAGACCTTTGACTGTGTAGCATTGAATTTAGCACATTTGTTTAATAAGAGCCTGTCCAGTGGGACATATCCACAAGAATTTAAACATGCTGTGGTGACACCTCGGTTGAAGCGTCCAAATTTGGGCCAGGATAATATGCAAACCAACAGGCCAATCTCTCAGTTGTCGTTTGTTTCGAAAATTTTAGAAAAAGTTGTGCTGCAACAACTACTTTCATTTTTAAACAAAACTTCTATTGGAGAAATGTTTCAATCGGGGTTTAAAACTGCCCACAGCACAGTCGGCGCTGTTGAAAGAGTTAGGTTAGTGTAAGTGTTAAAGACAAAGGAGATGGTGTTGTCTTGGTGCTTCTTGATTTGAGCTCAGCTTTTGACATGATTGACCATAATATCTTATCTCCCGTCTTGAACATTCAGAAGGTCTAAAAGGCATAATCTTGAAATGGTTTCAGTCCTATTTGAGTGGTAGATGTTTTTCAGTAAATTATAGTAATATGACCTCGGCTAAAAAAAATCTTCCTTGGGGGGTCCCGCAAGGGTCTATTCTTTCTCCCATACTTTTTTCTTTATATTTGCTCCCTTTGGGTAGCATTTTCAGAAAGTATGGAGTGTCATTTCATTGTTATGTCGATGACACGCAAATGTATCTACCACTCAGGCGCTCTACCAATTAATTTGAATCACTTTTAGAGTGTTTAAAGGACGTTAAAAACTGGATGGCCAAAAACGTTTTAATGTTAAATGAGGAAAAAACAGGTTATTGTATTCAGACACCCAAATATCTCCTCAAATATTATAGTAGATTCAAGTCCTCTGGCATCTCACTTGAAAACAGCTGTTAGAGATTTAGTTTTTTTAAATTGGTAACAACCTAAAATGGACAAGCAAATTCATTCTGTGGTTCGGTCTTGTTTTTATAATCTGTTTACTAGCAAAAACTAAACCATTTTTATCAAATAAAGATTTTGAAAGGGTAATCCATTCCTTTATTTTAACACGACTGGACTTCTGTAACTCTCTGTATTGCGGCATCACCGTCACGATTACAATCGGTGAAAAAATGCTGCGGCGAGGCTTTTAATGAGGGTAAAGAAAGACAAATCAATTACACCTGTATTAGCGTCTCTGAATTGGCTTCCGGTGCATTTTAGAATTAAATACAAAATATTATTAATTGTATTTAAATCGCTCAATAATCAGGCCCCACCATATTTGGCAAACCTTTTAACACCATACAACCCTTCTAGAACATTACGCTCAGAGAATCATAAACTACTTTTAGTGCCTAGAACAAATCGCCTGCATAAAGGCGACCGGGCCTTTGCAGTAATAGGGCCGAGATGGTGGAATGAGCTGCCGCCACAGATCTGCGAAATCGCTGCCATTGTTTAAGAATTTGTTGAAAGTGCATTTATTGTCGGTAGCCTATAAGGATTAGATGTGATGTTTTATATGTTGTCTATTTATTGGTCTATGTGTGTTCTTGTATTTATCTTTTTATGGAATCTATATGTAAAGCACTTTGGTTTACTTTGGTTAACAGTGTTAAACATAACATGATCCTTCAGAAATCATTCTAATATGGTGATTTGGTGCTCAAGAAACATTTCTTCCTTTTATCAATGTGAACATTTATTGAAAACATATGTGCTGCTTAATATTTTTGTGGAAACAGTGATACATATTTTTTACATACATAAAGTTCAAAAGAACTTAAATGATTTGAAATACAAATCTTTTGCAACATTATAAATGTCTTTCTATTGGGCCTGTACATATGAAAATACATAGATGCCTTGATATTTAGGGGTGGTTAAAGTTTAAAAACCCTTGGATTAGGCAACATATGTGGAATCTTTACATCATCTGTAAGTGACATGACTGTGTGTGTCTGATACCTTGCGGATGCCTTCAGCAGGAGAGATCACAGAGTTGTCCTGTCCCTGATTTTTATTGATAGTTCTCCACAGCTCGGAGAAAGTGCTGTCTTGCTCCAGGGGGTTCGTGCCCTTCACCCTGAAATACTCGAACACAGCAGACTCTCTCACCGTTCCGTAGCTCAGTTCTGTCTGCTTGGAAAGGTCTTGAAATGTTCTGAATTGAGAAGAAAATGAATAAAATATATAACAAGCACATATTCCTCAAAATGCATTATATTAAATTAAAAGTAAAATAAAACCAGATATAATAACAAAATGTAGAAGAATACAATTTTAGAAGGATACAAATTTAAATATTTACAATATTTAATTAATGTGCTGTATGTCTTGAATGATTGATGCCCGATGTTCAGAATGTGCTTGATAAATTGCCACTGTGTTCAGAGGTGCCAGGTGATTTTAGTGTTTAAACAATCTGGAGGTCTATAATAGGCCTCAAACAACAATATAAAAACTGTTAATGGTACATTTCACAACCTGCCGAAACAGTGTGAAAGGAGCATCAAACAATTAAAATCACACTCTCGTTGGAACCGAACATTTGAGCATATCATATGGTGCTTTGCAGTCAACTGAATAACATGGAAGTATTGTACACACAAAGATAATTTTAAATCACTATACTTTCTTGCTGTCTAAGAATTAAAGCAAAGCTTCATTGGCGTGAGCGTAAAGATTTAAACATGTCCTAACATAACTCATACTAGTTTAGAAACTAAATTAAATTATATGAAATAAATCACAATTAATGGAATGGAATAGTAAAATGAAAAGTCCTACTATTAGCGGCTACAGAGGCAGTTTATTCCAAAATGATTTTTTGATTGCATCATTGTCTAGTTTAAGGAAGTTTTAGAATATATCTGAAGTGTGTCTACTGACTACATTCAAAATATGCTAAAATTATCTGGAAACCCTTCCAAAAATATTTAATTAAGTGGAATATAACCCGGGTGACATGCCCTTCACCTGTGATACTATTTCTCTCAAATGCGCTCATGAATCACAGAGGTGTGAGGTCGAGCTACTGACACGCTGCATTTCAATTGGGAGGTTAATGAAAGACCCTTATCTAACACTACCATTACCGCTTGAACTGGCCCTCTATGTACCAATCTACAGCACGAAGATCTTTGGCTGGTTTACATCTGCAACAATACTCTTTACTCCAGATTACAACAATGAAAGAGCTCATGCAACAATCAATCCCTAATGTAAAAGCAGACAAGCCACAACACTTAAACTGTCACACGTAATGAATGAATGCATAAACATGATGTATTCATTAATTATTTGAATTATTTGGAGGAAGATGATACCCCATGACAAAATACAGTTCTAAATGAGTTTGCAGTTCACAGCTGCTGCCTTCCATCTGCAACTTCCGATGTCATGCAGTCCATGTGTGATGTTTTTAGGGCAGCCGGCTGCTCTTCCCTCTTGCGTAATGACACTGTGTTGCTTCTCCTTCTGGTTTTAGTCGGGAGCGATTTCATGTTGAGATAAGCATCTTCCATCACCCTTGACAAGCCTATTTAACAGGACTCATACAATTTTCTTGCAGATTCAATGAGTCGGATTGTTAATCTTGAGAAGATAAATCAGAACAATTAATCAGTTTAATTATAGTGGTACTGACACATCTGGGGGGGAGAAAAAAAAACAACTATGGAAATATGTTACGCATTGAGTCGTCTCGTTATTTATGATATAGTCATATATACTCCAAACCCAGCTGAACAGCTTTGGTAATGGAAAGAATACCAGTTCTGAAATTGACATTTCTTTGGGAAAGCTGTGACAAAGCAGTTTTTTTATATTGTTTTTGAAAGAAATGAATACTCAGCAAGGACACAATAAACTGATCAAAAGTGACAGTAAAGACATTTATGTTACAGAAAATTTATATTTTATTCAAATATATATAATATTCAATTATAGATATAAATATTTCACAATATTACTGTTTTTTTATCAAATAAATGCAGACTTGGAAGAGACTTTTTTTTTTTTTACTTTAAAAAAATCTTACCAACCTAAAACTTTTAACAGAAGTGTACACCATCAAGTCTTTAGAAATTGTTTTTAATTTCTAGATTTTATTTTTAAATTTAAAAACAATGTGCTTGTGTCATGCCTTGCTTGTGTCTGTGTCATTGAGCCAAGTTTGGTCTCGCATCTAATTTGACCCACACGTTGACAGATGAACCATCTTTATGCCGAGATGAGATACTGTTTGCTCTTGATTCAAATTTTGGGGTTAAGTTGACTAAAACATGGACTGATCAACATTATTAATCACTATATTTAACAAAGTTGTTTAAATAAAAAACCTTGGTGCCAACCGTGCCATCATTATTTTCGTAACTGGTTTACTCAATTACCTCAGTTTCTGTAATCCATTTCTATTTCAGTTTAAGTCCCTGTTTTCCACTGGTTCTTGCTCAAGCAGAATTAAATGTATGGTCTGCCTACTGTGAAAATAGTAGATATGGCATGCATGTACAGTATGAGGTCACAGTCTCCATTGTGCTAATATGCTTTGTGGATGTAAAAAAAAAAAAAAAAAACAGCTTGTATAAAAGTCCAGGTAATGAACAAGTGACCTGAACGAAACTTGAAAGAATTACTTCTAAAAATAAAAAAAAAATGTGGTAAAAACCACGCATGCAATTATGACCCATGATCCATGTGCTACTATAGACAACACACTTCACCACACCACACTTAGTGAGAGCAGGCAGCAACGAATAAGTAATAAGCTGCTAACACAAGATGTGTTCTTGCATTCAAAAACAGCTAGACAGGGTGCAAATGAAAACAACAGAATGAACGCAGGAGTCTCCAGATGTGTGTTTTTAACTTGACACACTGTTGTAAAAATGTGCTCATGGTGTGAGATGCTGAAAAAAACATCGCCAGATGTCCAAAAAAGATGGCCAGAGATGTCCATCTGACACGTTTATGCAATGGAAAAAAAACCACATTGACTCAATCAATAGATTATTTTTAATCTTCTATCAATTGAATAAACTTTTATTTGATATATGAAAATAAATTAATAAACAAATATCTTAAAAATAACCACATGTATAATAGTACATGTAGTGTTTTAAAAATGATAATGTCTAAGCAGATATTCATATGTATGATAAATTGCAATCCATTGGATACTTTTTTTTTTTTTAGAGTTTTTTAGAGTTTCTTCCAGCAGGCCTCTGCAGGACATATCAATAGAGCTGCTCTAAAAAGCTATTATTAGCTGTAATGGGGAAACTAATTTTATGAGATCCATTATCTTGATTTTGTGGTGTATGAGGATGTTCTACATGCCCTACATCCAACACAACATGGAAACATTTAGCTGTATTGAACTCCACTCAGGCAGGCTTACGTTTTGAAGCCCCCCAAAATTCCAATTTAACTGCATCATTAATCATGCAAATTAAAAGGGTGACTAAATGCTCACAAAATAGTTTACAAACCATTTACAAACAAACTGCAAAAGAGTAGACCTACATTTTCTACACAAAATTACATATTTAATGACCTGGTTTATAGCAAACAGATTCAACACAGCAGAGTCAAGTGACTCAAATAGTCGCATAACCGGCCAATCAGCAGCCATTCCACCAGCCAATCACAGCCCACTGACAGAGTGAAGCCTAGCATTTGGGGACCTCAGGACTGAACACAACATTTGTCAAGCTTGAATCCCATTTTACATCTAAGGGTGGTGAGAGATATGAAAGACTCCCAGTGGACTCCCAGCGTGCTAACGATAGCGTATCATGCACCAGCAGGGCTGTCTGATTTTAATAACAGTTACAAACAAGGTGATTAGCACAACCATAGCAGCTGTGGATGCTGCCACTGAGAGACGGAGGGAATAATCCCCCAGAGTCTCACACACACTCACAAGAGCTTGAATGAGAAATGTGACGGCAGCAAACTCTCCATTTATGCTCCAAAGCAGCACCTTTGGGCAAACGGTTTTGAGGCACTTTGCCACTGAACTAACAGGTCCGCCAGGAGTATGAAGTCAGAATTCAGAGGGACAGAATGCATTAAGCTTCTCCCACCTTGGATTTTCAGCTGGGCTGAGAGGGCTGAATTCAATGAGCAGGCAGATAACATTTACAGAGGCAGAAGAACTATTTGCACATAAGGTATAGGGAAATACCAGTTCATATATGACAACTCTCACAGTCAAATAATAAGGAGGTTTTAAAGCACAAGGAGAATTTATTTCTGCTCTGACAATGCAATTATCCTTCTGTAGTGAGGGAACGAAAGGAATCACTCCAGCTCTTTTGTGACACATTGTTTGTACTATCTGACAGTTGTACACTGTGTGTATATATTTTTTTTTCTTTCTTTTCTTTTCTGTACAGTATGAATAAATAAAAAAGACCTGTGAGTTTATAACAACAAGTGCATTAGAATTCTCTGAATTGAGAGCAGCCAGCATTGACAAAACCTGCAAAACACATGAAAGGAGAAGAAAAAGGTTTTGGCATCTACAGAAAGAGAAAAAAACTAATACAAAAAAATAAATAAAAAAGGATTTTAATATGAGGCGACCTTTCGTGGAATTTATGGAGAATGTCAGGAACTGTGAGCTCCCTGCTGGGAAGTGAAGGGCCAACGTGATCTCTAAGAGACAGCCGGCATGCTGAGATTTCAGATTTAATTTGAAGAAATAGGATGCATTTAGCAGACTCACAGTATTACTTCTTTCAATTTTAGACCTACTTCCTCAACACCTCAAAAACAGAGGTTCACTGTTTTGCACCAACTGCCAAACTGCGTCAGTATCAACTAGTTGTTTCCCCTTCAAATTAATAAATTGTTTATGACACCATAACTGTCATTATGCAAAGGTAAATATAAAATGAAACTAGAGAGCTTTGTATTCAAAAATCATGTATTAAGAAAACCACACTGCAGACACCTGAGATGAGCATATTCACATACAAGCCTACATTTTCATGGATCACAGCCCCAAAAATATTATAGCTGTAATGCACTAAACAACTTTTGCCTAAATGTTTACAGTCTGAATGATTCAACGCTAGTTGCCAAAAGTCAGAGCCAGTCTGCACATTTGAGTAGACAGATTTCACACATTGTATCATGGCCTTCGGACTATGATTCCGTCCACAGGATATCAAACATTTTTGATATTTTGAGCTGATTTCAGAACAAATATTGTTTTCATTCATCATGGATCTCCTAGCAACGAGGTGCATGTTTCTGTGTGAGCTAGTTTATTCAGAATAACTTAAAAGTTTGGTAGTGTGTGATCCACAGTTGTTTAGATTATGATGACCAGTTGCACCTCTGTATTTGTAACCATTTACAAAGTCTGCAAGTATGTGATGTCTAATGTTTTAAAATCTATTCAGATTTTAAAAGTTGTGTGTAATTCAGCCTTTAGTCAGATCATGTGACTTTAAATGGCCATAGATGGAGAAACATACCATTTTCAGAACAGCATTTGGCTAAATTGCTCATGCCAACCAGATAAAACTTGGCCCCTTGTCTGTACCACTGAACCCCACAGTGATTTGATCTCATTTCATCCTCTTTTATGTTCCTTGCTGTTTCTTTTTGTCAGTGACTCAGCACTGCAGCCATGTAATAAGACTCATTCACCCATCACCCATTTTTTCAATACCTGAAACGAATGAAGTCGCCTAAAGGCTGACAGAACTATAAGTGAAAGGGACATTGCTTTTTTTTTGGACAGTTTATATCAACACAAGCTGTATTCTTGCAATGGAGATACACACGCACAAACATTTTCTCTATCGCACATCAACAAGCAGACATTTTTCTCCCCTAACTCAACCTAGCGTTGAACTTTGCTGAAACGGCACAGTGCATTATGAGTCATTTACATAAGGTAAACACTGACCGACAGACTAATCGACTCATTTTCTGGATGACTAGTCAACTAGTAAAAATGAGCAGTCTGATCTGATCTAATCTGATGCTAATGAAGACAATCCAGTGATGTGATATCCTAA
The DNA here is from genome assembly GCA_031834385.1 of Semotilus atromaculatus. Lineage (NCBI taxonomy): Eukaryota > Metazoa > Chordata > Actinopteri > Cypriniformes > Leuciscidae > Semotilus > Semotilus atromaculatus. Next base: position 17,158,510 of record JAULUF010000028.1, on the reverse strand, counting down.
CTGGGAGCTACGTTTAGAGATGTGACAGGTCTAATAAAGCTCTTTGACACACCATGTGGTCAACAGCGTGATGAGCGGGAGTTATCAAGCCTGCATATGGACAAGCATCTGCAGATATGTGGAGTTCTGGCACTGAGATGAAGAGCTGGACTAGTTAGCTTACCGAATAGCGTTATCCATGCGGGACACGGTGAGGTAGGCTGCCAGGTTGGCTGTGTAGGATGAACAGACAATAAGGGTGAAAAGCCACCAGCTTCCCATTGCAATCCTGAGAGCCAATGAACTCATGAGGGATTCACCACCTGCAAACACAAGAAACAAGAGAAAAAACATTCTACAGGTTGAATCATTGTTTTCACCATTTCAACGATATGCATAAAGACACAAAGAATAGCCAGAATACAATGAGTCAATGGAGCAACATGCTTTTTTAGACAGCAGGTGCTAACAGGTTCAGGCTAAACCTTGACCCCTTGTCTATATCACTGAACCCCTCTGTGATTTTATCTCATTTCAACCTTCCATTATTTTCTTCCTGCTGTTTTTTGGCAGTGACACAGCACAGCAGCCATGTAATAAGATTCATTCTCCTATCACCAGTTTTCTCAGAAAAGCTCAACATCTTATAAGCCTGTGCTGAAATGTCAACACAATATTCCTCTCCAGCACACACAGCTTTGGAAATGTCATCACTGACACAGAGATGGTAAGAATAAAACGGGAAGGGAAGAGATCTGGAGCTATCAAGCTCAATGGAGCTCGTTAGGGGCTATAAGTTTTCTTTTTGGTCTCGGAGCCAAATTATCTGAGATCTGAGATGTTCTTTTAGGCCTAAAAGGATATCCACTGAGCCTGTAATTGGAAAGGTCAAGGGTTAAGTGGGTATCTATGCTCATTACAGGGTCGAGAATACACTGGAAAAAACTCTCCAAAGAAAAGAAGTGATTGTGCTTTTAAATGCCCAGACATAAAATGTGAATCTTTGAATCACTTTCATTATGAAAGTTCTAAAAATGTACAACCACATCAACATGCAAGTTCAGTTTGTGGATTTCACAATAAAATTACAAATCTTATTTTATTAACGATTAGCTGCAGTCACAACATACCAGCAGATATTTAGGGCAAAGTAAAATATGCCAAAAGTTAGGGGTCTATAAAAAAAAATTCATGTTTTTGAAAAGTTTATCATGCTCACCAAGGCAGAAATCATTCTAATATGCAGATTTGTTTCTCAGACTTTTTAAATATTTTTTTAAATAATTTTTTTTATCATCAATGTTGAAAACCGCTTTGCTGCCTAATATTCTTGAGGAAACCATGATAATTTTTTTCAGGATTCTTAACGAATATAAAGTTCAAAAGAACAGAAAGGACTGATGGTGCACAACAATAAGAAAATGGAAAGTGAGCACCCTTCATAAAGGAACAATTCACACAAAAATGACAATTATATCATCATTCCTCAACCTTTTGCCATTCCATACCTGTATAATATTTTCCCCCTCTTTTTTTTTCTCTGGTACGTATCTGCAGGATTCTGTCCTGCCCGTTCTTGCAAAAATATGTTACCTTCTCCCACTCCCCCCTGCAACATGTTTTGTCCCACTCCCACCAGCTAAAGTCCACAAGGAAACATATATACATAGATTATTTTTCAGTATGTCCATGAAATTTTCATGAAATAGTTTCAAGTTATTTGTCGCCTAGCCACAACCTACACGTCCCAGCATAAACGCTTCCAATAAATTATTTGTAATTAAAGAATCTACATTCACAAACCACTGTTCATTTCAACAGAAAAGCAAGCATAGGCTACTACATGCATGATTTGGCATGGCACAAACTGTGCAAAAAGCGATCCCTTGTTGCTGTTCTTGTTGCTTTTGTGCAATAGATAAATAACCATTTATTTGTTTTTAGATATTTCGATTTTACAGGAGTCCTGCTAATCATTTTATTCACCCACAACCCACACACACGAGTCTTACCGACCACACCTGCAATTGCTTATCAAATCCGGTCCCGTGGTAGTCCCTTGGGAGTGCAGGTCTCTAGTTGGGGACCCTCTAAGAGCGCTGACACAATTTGAACACTGTAGGGCACTACAGTATATGGCTGTCCTTCATGAGTGGCAGTAAATGTTTATTTAAGAAGGTGACACAAATGCAAGCCTATTTTCATAATCACTTGCCATGTGCGTTTCATTATCAAATTATGGGTCCAGGGATTATAATTAGAAATTGGCAAAACAGCTGTTGAAAAAAACGAAATGTCATTTAACAGCTGTTGTCATGGCATTTGCATCTTGGTCTGAGTTGCTACATCTGAAAGTACAGAGACAACTTAGAGTCAGGCTGGTGTTGACAAGATACCCAGACTATCCGGAACAGAAAAGTGCAGAACAACCAAAACAATTGGCACCTTCAGACGTATACAGCTTTCAAAAGTGAGTTGCAGAATTCCTATGGAATAATATATTTTGTCAAACAGTCAAATTGTGTGACTCTAGGGATTGTCTCTTGTGCTGTAAGTTGTACTTAAACATTTGAAGAATTATATATTCTGCTGAAAAGATATTTTCTTTAAATAAATATATTACATCACTGTACTAGCTGTGCTCGAGAATGTCCAGACTAGAATGTCAGCAACTGATTGAAAAATCCAGGTAAGGTGACTATTCAGCAATACCTCATCCCTCATGTTCATGTGATGTGACCCAGCTCACCTTGCTGTACAAAGGCTCCGTAGACGATCCAGATGGCACTTTGGAAGGACGTCGTGACAGAAGCAGGCTGGTGGGGCCCAGGAGGATTCTGGGAGCGGACAGACTGGACGCGTCGGAGCAGAAAGACCATGACACCCACCACAGGAATGGCAGCAGCAATGCAGGCCCAGACTGCCAGGTCAAACGGTGCCAGCAAGGAGAAGATATTGAGTCTCTCTTCTGTTTTAGTCATCATGATTCCCACAGAATAATCCAGATAGCGTTTACTGAAGTCCACCACGTTCTCTCGTTCCGGAGTGATGGTGATGGCTGAAATAGCCACATCTGCCCTCTAAAAAATAATGCATTGAGAGTATGTTAAAATATGTATGAGATGAGATGACAATGACATAAATATGTCTGTATAAATTACAAGAAAGTAAATATTAATAAAGTGCAATGCCTTAACAACTATTAGCACTGACTAATATAAATATGCAGTTGTGCATAAAAAAAATAAAAAAAACACTATATATGAATATAGCTTGAAACGTCTTTACGTATGTGAATCTCACCTTTCCAATTAGCTCTCCAATCATTCCGTTCCAAGACCCGTTGGCCTGAGGAGATCCATATTTCCCATCAGCCACCTGATACATTTCATACTTAAAGCCCAGAATTTTGGCCAGGGCATCCAGAACATCTATGGAAAATCCCTTATATCTTTTGGGCTGACCTAGAATGTTTTCTGCCACCATTATGAAAGGCTCCTCCTGAAGAAAACAGAGAAGATTAGGGTTTTGTTAGGGTATTATTTGATCAATAATACAGTTGAAAACGCTAGTTTTAGAATTGTTTTCTATTATATTGTGTAATGATAATTACAATAATTCCTGTAATGTAAAGCTGTATTTTTAAGCATCACTTCAGTCTTCAGTGTCATCCAGTTGGTGGTTCCCGTTATTATGTTGTGCTGCTTAATATTTTCTTCAAGAGTCTTTGGTGGATAGAAAGTTCAAAAGAACCGCATTATTTTAAATATAAATCTTTTGTAGAATTACAAATGTCTTTACTGTCACTTTTGAACAATTTAATGAATTATTGCTGAATAATATATATATATATATATATATATATATTAATCGTACTAACCCCACATTTTTTAACAGTCTCTCACTTTGTGTTTGATCTTATTCTCAGTATTACAAGAGGATTCATTTGTAGAGGTTTTCAAACAATGGCATTTCCGAGTCTTATTTGCTCACAATTCATATCTCTCTCTCACAGCATCTTGACAGTAATGGACAGGTCTAAAAGATGACATAGCATTATTTGGCGTTAGTGTCAGACAGATTTAGATTGAATCTCATCATTTATTCATTTGAAGGGGAAGCCAGAGAACAGTCTGACTAATAGGTTTGGACATATTTCTACAAATAAAGATTTAATATTGACAGCAAACCTTTTTCTGTAGTGAATCCGTCTGTTCAGGTTGTGACTTGTGGTCATATTGGCTTTCTGTCACATTCAAATCATAGGCTGACGTGACACTTTTACCAGTGACAGATGGGACCCTTTGGTCTCAGGTTAATCTAAATGAAGTGTTTCAGCTGACCTATTACACCATGGCCAGGGAAGCGTGCAATGCTTTATCAGACAGAAATTACCTCTCTAAATTCACCTGGGCAATATGCAGTAAGGCATATCGCCACCAAACAAGACTCACTGTTTGTGAAACTGGGCCTGTGCACTCAAATACAGATGGATGAATATCTGAGGCTCAAGCTAGTGAACTGTAATTCTATTTAGGGAGAGCACAACAGTGATAGACTGGAGAATAAATAAAGATCAAACCCCAAAGGAATCCCTGGCGAAAACCTTCTTTTTAAACGATTCATTAAAATATTCAGATCATAAGAATAATGCGTTTATGAATGGAACTACACTTGTTGCGGTATATATTTTTAATGATCTAAAATAACCAATTTAAAAGTAATTTGTTCATGAACTGGACTACTCTGGTCCTGGTGTATGTTATTGCATGCAGCCTGATGGCAACTCCGGAAAAAAAAGACGTGTTTTCTTTCACACAGTTGTGCTGTGTGGTTTTTGTCTTTTTGTCTCATCATATAGCATGAAATAAAAATATTTCTTTCTGTTCATGAATTGGACTACTCTGGTCCTGGTGTATGTTATTGCATGCAGCCTGTGATGGCAACTCAGAAAAAAAAAGAAGTGTTTTCTTTCATGATACTCTTTCTATCTTGATATCATTTCTATCATGATAGTCTTTTTTATCTGTGATGACACTAAAATGACACTGGAATGCTTCTCTACATTTCACATAATTTAGACATGTATGACATGTTCTTGGAAACACGTTCCTACCATCCAATCATTACCTGCAGGGAATTGAATAGAACAATCACTATCTTTGCTGGCCCTGGAATTACATTCCTATCTTACAATCAGATGTAAGCTTAGGAATGGGGTTCATGCTTTAAAGAACATTCTTTCATTAACAATTCATTTTAGGTGGAGAGAAAATTACTGCTTGAAAGGAATGTTATTCCAGGATCTAGTCCTACTTACTGAATTAAAATTATGTAATTCTTTTTATTTTTACAGTGATTGTACAGTAACCTGACATCAGCAAGGCATTGACTTGACCTACAGGGAGCTGAATCAGATGCATTGAAATACGCACCAGTAAGGTCACCACTTTCAGAGTAACTCCCTGCATGCCATGCTCGGCCCGGTTCTCCCTCAGACTGCCGTTCAGCCCACGGTCAGAGTCCCACGTCGCCAGCTGGAAGACAGCGAGAGATTGTGATTGAGCTTTGATCAAGTTTGAGATGGCAGAAATGATTGCAAAGAAAAGGGAGATAGAGAGAAAAAAACTGGACAGTTGCTGAACCTTACATGAGTTATTGTCCCCAAACACTTATTGACCCCTCACCATTGAGCAGAATTTAGCAGCTCTTTCAAGATTCATCACAGGGGTTTGGCTATTTGTGCTTTTGCCACACGTTCAGGTGAAAATGGCCGTATAAGTGTATGAGGTGGTCGCCTAGGCAACAGCTGTCACATTTTCCACTTCTCTTTTAAAACTAATATGGAACACAGACCCAAACGCACACATACACATATCTGCTCTTTGTCGATATGCTTTTACAGGCTGTTGATTAGATCCAATTTCAACACAGAAATCACTATAAAGCTGAAAACAATACTAAAAGGAACAATGATTCTTAATTTCAGAAGGCTTTGAAGCTGAACTCTGATGCTACTGCTAAATCAACATCGATCACAATAAAAATCTTAATTTGAAATGTAAATGTACTGTAATATTCCTGAAGGATTTACAAATGCTTAAAATAATAGTGGTCAAGTTTTTGTTGCTGAAATGCACATCATTCTGCTTTTAGTCACAAAGTATGCAAATAGATATCAAAATAAATAAAAAAATCAGTATGATGACATTATGATAATGTTGTTGGAGCCATGTGGCACACTTTCTCTAGCCTGGTTAAAACCAGACCATTCTCAGTTGTAACTGAGTAAGAGTCTGGCAAAGCGTCATAGACAAATCATTTCCAGAGGGGCGTCACCAACGGACGTCGCGGATAGACCAAAAACCAATCAGAGCGATGAAGGAGATGACGTATGCAGAGCGACGGAGAAACATCTCCGAGTGTTGTTCTTTGCTCGGTTTTTAACAAAAAGGAAACGTTCAAGTCGCTTAAAACAGACGCGATAGCTGATTCGAACGAGTGATGTTCGACGGCGGCATCCATCTTTGTAATGTAGGCTACAAAATCTGCTTCAAAATCCCAGCGCTGTCGTCATCGTGTAAAGCCCGCACCAATGTTTCTGATTGGTGCCTCGATTTCGACGGACTGGAAATGGGCTTGAATGAGCTCTTTGCCAGACTAACTTTCAGAGCAAATCTAAATTTGCCGGAAGTTGTCTGGGTTTTCCCAGGCTACACTTTCTCCTCTTCCACCTCTCTTAATGAAATCCACTTACTAACTTTAAGTTAATTACTGAATATGCACATAAGCTAATACAATACAGAACATGCACAACAATCTTTCTATCATACATTTCTGTAAGAAGTCTACTTCAGTATCTCTATATTAATCCACGAACAAACACTATTTACAGCTTTGTAGGTATTATCTCTCCAGATTTTTGTAACTGTATGGGCTTTTTTAGATCTTTCGAACTAATGGATAAATAAGCTTGTGCAATTTAAATATGCACGCGAAAGGTGATAACGAAAAAACATACGGAGAGCACCAGCTTTCATTTCTGCTCTGATAGCTGGAAGACCACGCTTGAATGCTGCGAATGCATGTTAGAAATCAGGAATGGTGATAGAACATTGTGCTTAGTATGATTTTCGTCTTCAAATCAAATTTGGGTCTTCAGTTGACAAAGTTTAAATCTCGTCTGTTTAGCACACTTCTCATAATGTTTATGTATTATGTCAGTAGGCGGAGAGTAGTGGTCTTTTGTGGCTGACACATTCAACCACATGAGAAGCATCAACACCACAAATGCTTTTTCGACTACCTCTGAAAGTGGTTGAAAGTGGACAGGCTCAAAATGCTTTAGACACTGTTTACACCTGTATTTAGCGTGGTCCAATTGTGATCCGATCAACGAAAACGCTTCTTAATACCAGGTATAACAGGGCCTGAGGCACCACATTACCAGCATATTAGCCATTTACTGAGACAGTGTGGAAATGACAAAAGGAAACTGCTTATATTCTCCCTCCATGAGCAATGACAGCGCTTCTGAAAAACACAGTGCCTCACTTCAAGATGAAAGCCATGATGTATCTATCTTCATCATATTTCGAGCAATTCATCATAATCCCAATATCCCACCAGATCCGTTCCACTGTAACGGATTCGGCAGGCCACTGCACCAACATCTTGAAAAGAAGAATCTCTGACTCTGAAATCATCCTTGGCTCTTGTCTGGCCAGCATTTGACCCCCCAACCCCCCCATCTGCCCTAATGACGCCCTGTAGCGCCCAATACACAATCCCTCTCACAATAATAGCACCTACCTCTTCTGTGATAGAGGATTAATTTCAGAAAGCTTTACGAGCAAGATATATCTATTTAATATGAATAAAATGGAAAATAAAATAAAAAGGATGATAACATTCATTTTGAAATCACGCAGTGCTTATTTTATTAAATAATTTTAGCATTTTCTCGCTGTTTAGTGCATTAGCAGTGGGGATTTTTCAGTGTCTCTTACTGCAGGTTACACCATCTTTTTTCTTATTGATGGAGCAAAAAATTGACAAAGTAATTAGTAATATTGTGTCTAAAATGTAAGTTACTTAATGTTAACTTCTTGTCTATTGAACTGTTGTGAAACAGTTCGTGCATCTGGTCTCACTGGCCTCATCTCTGCCAATTTGGCTCCACGGCATGGGATTATGACAGTTTTCTTTGTTTTTTTTTAAATTGAAGATATTTTGCCAGACTATTGAGATTGATTTGTGAATTGAGTATGTTGTATTCTTACTTTGAACTGAAGTTGAATCAGAATCATAGTTGTTCAGCTGCCCTCAGAGAGCTGTAAGTATGAGATCTCTTCTGCCATACACACTTCAGTAAGCTGAAAGAATTCCCCCATCTTCTCTCTCTGCTCTGTTTTCCCAGGTGAAGCTGACAGTGTTTTTTCTTCTTTATTTCCTATTATGTTTCCCACAAAATTTTCCCACAAAAAATCTTTTAGTTTTTGCCTGTGCTTCTAAATAGTTAATCATGTAGGTGGGTGTTGACAGAAATGAGAGAGCAATGTGGCTTGTCCACTGGAGATGTTCTGTCAGTGAACAGTGAACTTTCATGTAGCCCCTCAGCACAAAAGAGGTCCCTATCATCTGCAAGTGTGTAGAATCACACTTACTAAAATTCAGTGTTATGTGTCTCTTAATGGAAAAGTAACCCCCAAAATGAAGTTTCTGTCATTATTTACTCACTCTCATGTTGTTTATAACCTGCATGACATGACGTGAGAAATTTTGTAGAATTTTGGCTAATATAGGAATGACACGAAGGTGAGAAAACAAAATAAGTCATTTTTAAGTTAACTATTCATTTAATTCGAGCAACAAATAATCAAAATAGATGAGTAGTGTCACAGTACCCAGTATTTACTTTGACAGAAAGCCCATTAACAGTTACAAAACCCCTCATATAGTAGTGATTCACCAATATGAATGAAGCTTCCTGTTTACAGATGCCAATCGAAGTCAGGGCTTCAGTAGTCCTTTTTTCAGCATTTACATAATACATCTCTGACTGTCTTTTGTCTTTGCTGAGTGTTGTGTCGGCCGCTTTGTACTAGCAGACGCTGAGCTGGTTTGTGCCGTTTTCTAGCCTCTCGTTCTTTTCATTTCTTGTTCCTGATATTAATGCTACAAGCCAACCAGAATCTCGCCTGTGAAGACAAACATTTTGTCAAGACTAAAGGTCTGTGCGGCAAGAGTTCACAGCTTTTATTGTTTGTAACTTGGATAGCTGATGTCTCTACTTGAGAGCACATAGGGAAAAGTGGCAGAGGAACAAAGAGCCAGAGAGAGGATTACACACAAACAATACCGTAGGAAACAGTATGAGAGACAGAGTCGTGCAGAGCAATGGAGAGGGAGAGAGAGAGAGAGAGAGAAAGAGAGAGGTGTTCTTAAGGTACAAAGATGAAGCTGACATTTCTTTTCGTATTGTGAAGCAATTGACTCTTTATGATTCTGTAAGCTACTGTTTCTGTGATTGTTAAGTGAAAGAGAGAGAGCGGGATGTCTTTTGGCCTCTTTATTGAGTCTGTGAGAGAAACTCATTACTATTCATCAAATCAAATGAGACTCATGAGTGATAAATTTGCCTCTTCTCTGCATAATCATACTTTCACACTATCAAAATACTCACAAAAAAAGACCTCTGTCGCAAATGTGATGCTTTTTGTTCAACTCACTGAGCAAATTTGAACAGATTATGATATATATATATATTATTGTTTGAAATATTAAAATTCTTACTATTCTTCACTATTTACTATGAGATCTAATTAAACAGAAACTGTATCAGCAGCTTTTTGTCAATAAAGATACAAAGAACTAAAACTATGTTACTACTCTCACTTATACAGACCTGATTATCTGTTGACAAGAAAAACAAACTATAGTCAAACTTCAGTGGACATAAGCTTACAGAATCGCTTGTAGAATTTGTAAAAATGTTGTAATTTATTTTTTATCAAGAATCATTTTAGTTTTGATCAAAAATACAGAAAAACAACAATATTGTGAAATATTATTACAATTTATATGTTTTCAAATAAATGTTTTATTCTTTAATATACTTTAAAATGCTATTTATTTCTAAACAATTTAATGCATCCTTGCAGAAAAACAAAATCAATCTCTTAAAAAAATAATCTTACTGACTACAAGCTTTTGAACAGTAGTGCATGCCTGAAATGGATTTCATTAGGACAGGAAAGACAAAGGAAGTCAAAACCTATTAATATAAATGTTTGAAACTATTATTACATGTTTATCAAGACTAGCCATTAGTTTCTATTTCTGTCAAAAGCCTGTGAATCAATCTGTATTACATGTGCTCATGGCCTAAAACCAACTTTGTGCCATTCCTGCCAATGCCCTGTGACTTAAGAAAATTTACTGGCCATAAATATATATATATTTTTTTTATCAGCCATGAAAATGTTTGTGCAAAAACAGGCAGTTATGACACCAACATTTTAGATACCAGTGAAAATTTTAAATTTTCAGGTACAGAAATTTACTACGTCATAGTCTTCACTGTATAAATTAAACATAGATTAATCCTTATTAAAGTTAAAAAAGTAGTTCAGTCAAGAGAAGTGAGTGATTTTTGGTTGTGTTTTGTTGTTTGATTAACATTAAGGACACAGACGACAGCAGATATATATTAGGCTGATGTCACTTTAAGAGCTAATGTATGGATCCAATATACTACACATGCATTTTCTTTCTTAACTGTTTATGTTCACTTAAGACACAACTGACCATATTTATGTGGACAGTGGACACTCATCAGTAAGATTTGATGAAACGGACTATAACGATTGTAATCGCCAACAGGCGATTAATATATTCAGTTTCATATATTCGCCAACACCAATTTTTGCTTGCGTTTGGGCGCTTAGCAAGTGTTACTTTTAGATTTAGGTCCTGCACAAGCTATTTCAGGTAAACTTTGAACAGTATATAGTAAGCTTTTAAATATGGTATTGTGGAGCTGTACTTCTGTCAGTAAATTATGAACAGACAGAACAATACAATAAAAAAAAATAAAAATAAAAATAAAAAAAACCTGGCGGGAAGGACATTGAGCAGACAGTTTGAAAAGAGAGAAAAATAATGATTATACTGTATATATGCACATGTTAGAAAAATAAAGAGCATTGCAGCTTTTGCCCTGCTTTTTCTCTCAATAAAGTATGAAGGTCCTCTGAGACCTGTGAGGTCAGCTGTATGTCTCTTTTCACAAGATGCTCACAGAGGTGGACAGAGACTCATTAAGGCTCTTCCCCCCCTCCCTCCCTCCCTCCTCCCAGATTCACCTGCAACTCCTGGTCAACCCATTGCCATGGGAACTGCTCAGGCAATTGTACAGAGGTCACCCACGGTTGGCTCGGCCAGACTCAAACACAATACACGTGTTCCCCGAGAGACCCATTTTACCCTGATGTCACTCACAAAGATCAGGCGTGAGATCATGTGTGTTGCTTTTACTTTGGTCTTATCTTTTAGCAGCATGTGCAGGACAAAGTGACAGTGCCTGCTTAGTTTGACTTGCTATTTGTTTGGTCTTTCCATCTCTCACTCCCTTCACTTTCTTGTTTGTTAAGATCATTAAGTTGTTGAATTAATCTAGTTCACTAAAAATGACCTGCTCACAGGTGTCTCTCACTGTCAGACTGAACAATGCATCAGAACTGAACTAATCCATCTCACATTACTGCCAATATGACACCCGTAAACTATTAATTTAGATGTATTAATTCAGTGGCTTGTCAAGTTTGTCAACCATTCAGAGGTTTCTCTTCTCATCACCTGCTCCCCACATGGAGGTGTTGGGCTGATCTGCTCTGAGCGGGACTGGGAGCAGATCCATCTTGTATAAGATGCTAGGTTTCCCATTCTGGATTACACCGTATGAGACAATTTAATGAAAAGAGAAGATTAAAAGAAAGTGAGTGGGGGAGGCGGGGAATGACAGATAGAATTGGTGAGAATGAGAGAGATAGAGAGAGAGAGAGAGAGAGAGAGAAAGAGAGAGAGAGAGAGAGAGAGAGAGAGAGAGAGAGAGAGAGAGAGAGAGAGAGAGAGAGAATAGCATCTCCATCTTCATTATGGAGGTAGATATCTCTCGACATCTGGCTGAAAAATAACCTCCTCATTCTAAACATCCAGTATACTAGACACATTTCCTTGCTCTATAGCAGGGCTGTAACCACAATAGGCATCCACCCCCAATAATTGGATAATGGCCAAATTGTCCCCCCAATATTTGATATTTCTTAATACTGCTCTCCATTATTCACTGCTCGGTTTTTTTGTTAGGATGACAAAAAAAACAGCTCTGTTCACAGCGACCCGTTTCGGTGGATGTCTCTTTAAATGATAATGAGCAACTGCTCACCCCACCCCTCTCTTCCGTGTGGCGTGTCGACACCATAGACTGTAAAAAAAATTGACAAAGCGTCTGTGACGTCACCCATAGACTTTCTGAAGTACGGTTTTGAGGCCGTTTATGGGGGGTATGGGCGGCCCCATCTTGGAAAATCGTCTCTGGTTACGTAGCCTATGTAACCTTGGTTCCCTGAGAGGGAACGAGCGCTGCGTTTTCACGCTATGTTAACACCCCTGTGTGATTGCGTCGTGAAGCACGTGTATAATCAGTCCAATAGGGGTGTAACGGTACATGTATTCGTATTGAACCGTTTCGTTTCGAGGCTTCCGGTTCAGTACGCATACAAACCGAACGATTCCTTGGACCGTTTTTCCTGCCGTCAAAATCCACACTGGCGCGACCACCACAACATTGCGCAAGATCAAATGGCAAACGTAATGAAAGCGGAACGAAACTGCGCTACTCATTATATTGTGCTTCACGGACCGTATATCAGTTCGGACCATCAATATCTGTGCAGCGCGAGCTCTATGAGCGCGAGCCGATCTCGATCAAGCGACACTGTTACTACACAGCGCTAAGAGATCCAGTAAAGAAAGCATTTGAATTCGCCACTGAAGTAATAACAACGCTGCGAGATCTAGTGAGAAGCGTTCACATGTCTCCGTTATTAACCGTAACTTAGATCTCTATTAGATCAAACAGCGCTGACCTGGAAACCAGGAAAAACATTGTGCCGTGAATGGACTAGTTATAGGCTTTAAGTCCACAGATCAGCAACATTCACCATTGATTTAATACAGTAACACTCACTGTAACCAGTTTGGCTGGAATAGCCTCCTGAGACCCCGGAAAAAAAAGTTTTTTGAATTTAGTTTTTTTTCATGTCATCACATTGTTTAGAGCACAAGAAACAAATGGTAAAAAAACATTTTTGCAAAATATTATTTTATTCATATGTCCTCTGTAGTGGACGCCAGGACTAAGTTGTTTAAAAAATAACATGACATCAAATTATATGTAAAGGCAAAACCAATGGGATTTTTTTTTCAATCACCAATAGATTTAGGGGTTTCAGGATTTTTTTAACCAAAATTTATGTAAAGATGATTCTCAACTATGTTATGAAAGAAATAACGGAATGAATTGATACACCATTTTACTTTATGCAATATGTGGGTAAAATGGCCATAAATTATTCCCATTCAATGCAATGTATCCATACACTGTATCTAATTTGCACATTAATGTGTTCTTGGAGCAACATTTAATGAAAAAAGAAGTGTAATAATTGGAGTAATAATTGGCAACATTTTAATAATAATATCTAATATTTTATAGAAATATTGATGCATAATTGATTTCCATATTCACTTGTTGTGTCTCACAAAATGCCTGATAAACATGATTTAAGTCCTGCTGTCCTCTACAGTGGACATGTATGAAATCAATGCCCTGTTCTGTAACAGAAAGTATTTTTTTTATTTGAAGCCCCACAACTTTTTCCTGAGATGTTTTTTTATGAAATACAATTTGAAAAGTAGTCCAATTTAAATTATAATTACAATATATTATCATACTTGCATAAGAATGCTACATTTGATCACTAAATTAATGTTAGACATTTTTAAAGACCAAGGAGAAGTTGTTTTCATGGTGAAACCTCCAAACATTTGATATCTCTGAAAAGTCCTGAATGTGCTCTTTACAGGACACCCAGGTTGTATCATGTGACATGTATGATGTCAGAGAAATTAACTAAAATATAATGTCCACTACAGTGGACAAAAGTCTATTCTTGGGTCCCAGGAGGATAGTGTAATGCTTTCAAGTACTTTACACATTTTTTTCCAGCGCTTCAAAACTCAAATATTATATAAATAAATATATATTTAAATGTTATTTTTAATGTGATGACCAAAACATTTATTCATCCATCAAAAATTACCCCCATTTATAAACCTGAAAGTTTCAAGATGTAGGAAAACTCACACTTATTTAAAAATATTTTTTCTTTTAATAAATAGGACATTTGTCTGGCATTTCTTCCTTTTTGCTGTACCGAAAACGTACCGAACCGTGACTTTAAAACCGAGGTACGTACCGAACCGTGATTTTTGTGTACCGTTACACCCCTACAGTCCAATGGAAGAGCGAGACGTCATAGACCAGGAAACTATAAAGCACCCCTGAGAACAGACCGTGTCAGCTTCTGATAAGCCTGAAGCAAGTCGATCAGGGCATGCAGGAAGTATGGCAGGCGAACGCAGCGCACGTTCCCTCTCAGGGAACCAAGGTTACATACGTAACCAGAGACGTTCCCTATCAAGGGAACTCCCGCTGCATTTTCACGCTATGGGAACCCCATACCCACTACGCCATAACAACAAGTGCCTGTTCTGTGTGAAGTCCCTTGCGCACACTAAGAAGCAAGCAACCTAGCCCCAGGAGTGGAGCTACGGTCAAGGTCATAAAACCTGACAAATGTAAGCGGCTAAGACCAGCCTGCCGCATCACAAATGTCATGAAGGGAAACTCCAGAGATTGATGCCAGAGGCAGCCATACTCCTTGTAGAATGAGCCTGGGCAGCCAAAGGTGAAGGCTGTCCGGCCGCTTCATAAGCAGGTGAGATAGCCTCAGCCACCCACTTGCTCATCATCTGTTTTAGATGCAGGGCAACCTATCTTAGGTGACCCAAAGCAGACAAATAATTGCTCTGATATACGCCACAGAGCAGCTCTGTGGACATAAGCATCCAAAGCCCAGACAGGGCATAACAGATTAAGTTTTTCCTAATCTGGGGTATTAAAGGTGGAGGACAGAAGGCCTGCAGCACAGATGACCCACAAATTTAGTAGGGACCTAGGAATACAACCTGACCTGGGGTGAAGAAATACTGTCACCAAACCAGGTGCAAATCCAAGTATGTGCAGGCCTCAGCCTCATGAACCACGGAGAAAACAAAATTAAGGATCTCTCTTCAGAGATAACCCAGCAAAGAAACATTAATTACAGAAATCAAGTACTGTACCAACAGGGCAGAAACAAGATTCAGAAGGCATTCTCCGCACCAGGCAGAGAACAGATTTCATTTCAATGCACATTTAGTCTTCTCGTGGAGGGAGCTCTAGACTGGAGTATGGTCTCCACGACCTTGGTCGAGAGATCTGAATCTATGAGCTGGGCCCCCTCAGAGGGGCCCCCACAACTCCAGATGAGGGTGAAATATTGTATTCCCTGATTGGGACGGCAAGTCCCTCCTGATCGGAATCTCCAAGGGAGAGCCGTCTAGAAGGGACGGTAGGTCCGAGAAACACACTCGGGCCGGCCAGAACGGGGCTACTAATAATCTTTTTTTTTTTTTTTTTTTACGAGCCCCTACCCGGCGAACCCTCACCAGAACTCCCGGGAGCAAAGATATCGGGAAATGCGTACAGGTGTAGCATCAACCACACCTAATACATCACATCCAGTCCAAGCGGAGCTGGATGCGTGAGGGAGAACAACATAGGGTAATGCATTGTACAAACGATGCGAAAGGTCGACTTAAGTTTGACCGAAGTTCTCCCACAGAAGCTTCACCACCTCGGGGTGAAGTCTCCATTCTCAACAGGATATCTGCTCTGATATACAAGACCATCAGTGTGTTGTCCGAAAGGACGAGCACATGGTGACTTCTCGGGTCGGGCAGGAAGTATTGAGATTCTCGGGAATATGCCATCATCTTTAGCCAATTATGTGCTAAAAAGGCAGATGGACCTGCCAAACACCCTTCGCCAAGCGACCACTCATGATCACCCCCGACTTGTGGGGGAAGCATTCATCGATAGCATTATGCGTCGACAAGAAGCCCCTAAACACTGGGCCTGGGCGAGGAACCAAGGTTTTTCCATATGACAGAGGCACGTAGGCATAGCCGCGTGACCTTGATCATGTGAAAACGGATTTCCCCTCAGAGAAAACCGCTTGGTCCTGAGCCACCACTGCAGGGTCCTCATGTACAAAGACCAAAAGTAATTACGTTGGACGCAGCTGCCATGGGACACACCAGTCTTAAACTGCTACACAGTGAGTGACTGGCCTAGATTTACCCCAATTACGGTTGTGAGAATCGCAGAAATACGTACTGGAGAAAATCATACCCGCATCGTTGTCGAATCCCATAATACACCTAGAAAAGTGGTCCTCAGGCTGGGAGGAGCACACTCTTCTTGGCGTGAGCGACCCTCCTCAGAGAGTCGCACCCCAAGAGGGTGCCGAGGAGAAATGATTTCTCAAAACCGTGCCTCGGAGGATCGTTTGGGGACGCTGACACCTCGGTGCCCTGAAACGGTGAACCGGCAGGAAAACCGAACTGGCAGCACTGCGACCCTCCTCAGAGAGTCGCACCCCAGAGGGTGCCGAGGAGAAACGATTTCTCAAAACCGTCCCTACTCCGGAGGAGACCAACCTTAGAAGCCTGATAGCCTTTCTAAGCTATTTTAGAGATAAAACAGTCCTCAGATCTTGCATATCTCTAACTGGGTAGACTGCGACCGCCACCCAGGTCCCAAACCAAACTGGCAGCGCTGCGACCCTCCTCAGAGAGTCACCCCCAGAGGACGCCGAGGAGAAACGATTTCTCGAAACTGTCCCTCCCCGATATACAGTTTATCTGTTTTTGCGTGACGCAATTCTCAAATAGCGTCAGTGCTGACATCCTCACATTCATCCATGTCCTTATACTTTACGCTGCCTAATAATAATTATTTATTATTTAAGATGGCTGGTGGGTAACGTCGGGGTTAATAATGATGACGCCGACTCGGGAGAGAGAAACCTCGCAAGCGTCTCTTTAACCTGAGGCACTGTCATACCATGATACTTAATACCCATTACATTACTATAGTTAGACGTTTGGGGATTAAACACATAAAAATAGAAACTGGTTTATTCCGCGATCTCGACACCTCAGTGTGGAGATATAGGGAAAAAAACAGCAGTCCCCAACGAGGAGGCTGAGATACAGAGTATTTTTTTTTTTTGGATAGATTTCATCTGACAAACTCTTTTTATTTTCACTCTCATAATGTTCAGCTGGCCAGCAAATATTTAACTAGTAACAACACTAGATAGAACCTCCTTTTAAAAGCTCCTCTTTATTCGACAGTTATGAGCTGACTTATTTATTTATTGAAAACTCACACATCTGCCTTTTCCTTAATATTTTTATTTGTTTTGTTCTCTTTTTCTTAACAAAACACAAACGATACCAATTCCTCGGAACTGGAAATCGCAGCACACTGGATCTGACAGGTGAAAGCTGAGATAGGGCTAGAGTTCTCAACGGGCCTGAAAATTGCAACCCGACCCGGCCCGTGGCTTTTAAAGCCCGTACCCGATGTAACCCGACGCATCAACATGAATTATCTGTCCGAACCCGGCCCGCGGCCCGACGCCGCCGCATTTTTTTTCTTTTTCTCATACACGTATTATCATGATCAGCAGACGGGAATTCAAATCAACCTTTAATGTTCACGCCTTTTAACAATACAAACAATACAAACAACTGAAACAATAAACTTTAAATAAATAGGCTATATAAATATGCCTTAAATAAAAATCTTCACACAATAACAAAAAGAATAACAAAAAGAATAACAAAAAAAATATTTGTCATACATTTTATATATCTAAATACGATCTAAACTAACGAGTTAGAAAAAAATTAACCCCCCCTCATAGTTGTCAGGCACTCGGAACCTATCGAAAAATACAATAAAAGTCCATGGGACCAACCTGTAAAAGCATGAATTTATGCTGTGAAAACGGACATTTTAACATGAGGGTCTATGGACATTTGCTCCATTTTGGACCTGCCCCTAGCGGATTTTCGATGTATTGCAGTTTTTCGCACTTCCGGGTAGGCTTCATTTTTCAGATTAGAATGTTGCCGCTTGGTCGACACAAGACACGTAAAGTGCTGCCTTGCCAGACAGTATAAAAATGGCTGAGGGCGGAAACATGCTAATACGGGACAGTTCG
The DNA here is from genome assembly GCA_031834385.1 of Semotilus atromaculatus. Classification (NCBI taxonomy): domain Eukaryota; kingdom Metazoa; phylum Chordata; class Actinopteri; order Cypriniformes; family Leuciscidae; genus Semotilus; species Semotilus atromaculatus. The sequence continues at coordinate 17,140,067 of JAULUF010000028.1, read as the reverse complement.
TCATTGGTTGGGGGGCCAGGATGAGGAATGTGACATCATATTGCTCAAAAAATCCAAACTGATTAATTATTGAGAGTGTTTAGGCTTTTTGAGGATTAAAAAAAGGAGTGAATGAATATTTTTTTATTGCATGGTGGTTGTGTCAACACACTGCAAAGACACATTTATATGCAAACACCATATAAAAGAAAATTTTGCATCCGATGATCCCTTTAACGTTCACTGAAGATGAGTGTAAATCCAACGCAACGCTTTTAGTTTTTACAGTGAAAGAGTGCATGCGTGATAAGATATATAAGTAGCTAAACATTTAATATGAACTGTTTTACTATGGATTTTTAACGACAGTAAACAGTAACATACAGTGATGCAAACTACTCAACTTTTTAATGTAATTTCACCATTTTTAATTGAAAATATGCTATCATTTAAATTATGTCATTCATAACTGAACGTGATGAGACAAGAAAAGTTTTTTTTACATGTTTGACATATTAGACATACAAACAAGAGTTAAATATTATTTGCAAAGAGTTTAAATGGATTACTTCACAATACTTCACAATAATTAGATCTGGAACTTCTTTTACCATTCTTATTTCTTCTTTTTTCCCTTAAATCCCTTTTAATCCTTTAATTATTTAATTTCTTTAAATGAAAATACCCCCCTCCCCCCATCTAAAAAAAAACATTAGTCCCCCCCATGTTAAAGGAGCTGTATGTTAGAAATTTATTTCAGTTAATCATACATTTTCCCTGATATGTCACTAGACATTAAGAAATCATGTTAATTTCAAATACTTATATCACTGACAACAGTAGTCCGGCCAGGATATTGTCATTTAAAAAGTGAAGTTGCAGCCCTGAACTGATGTTGATGTTGTCATGTTGTGTTTTGGTCTGAGTGCCACCCTCCACCGATCTACCAATCACGAAGTCTGTAGTGTTGCAGCATTCCGGTTGCCAGCTCTGCTCTAGTTCCCACAGCTGCAGCTACAAACGTGTCGGAATGGGATCCTGCAGCATATCTGGAAACCTTGAGTCAGTAATTTGAAAGTGATTGCAGTACCAGTTTTGGCCACAATCTTACATACGGCTCCTTTAAAGACATGGTTACGGCCTTGCTCTATAGCATGCATTAGGTTGTCAGATCAACTTCTCAGTGTGTCTGTACAGCTCAGTTTATACTGATTGGTCATTTGTGGGAAGATTTTTTTTTGGTCTGCTTGGAAGTCAGATCTCAAACTATTTCTCAATTTACATCAGTAATTATATTGTGTTACTGTTTAAAATATCAGAATTTTATCATTTTGATTTTCAACAATTTTTATAATTGTTAAATGTTTTACTTTAAACAATTTCAAGTGAAAATTTGATGTCAATGACGTTTATATATGCACAAAATAAAAATACTGTAAATAAAATAACCATCAATAAAAATGTGTAAACTGTTTCAGAAAATATTTATATGAATTGAATACACATTGTTCATTAATTTTTCCTACTACATCAGTGATTAATTCTGTTATTAATTATTCTATTAATATTTTCTCTTAAATGTGCTATGTGTCAGGGTGTGTGCAGGCAGAAGACGACGATGAAGCCAGAAGGCTCCAATACAAAGTGTTTACTTACAAATATAACTGAAGCGATACAAACAGGCAGGATACACACCAGTAACAACGTTACGAAGACGAGAACGGACCAAGACTGACTGAACAGAGGCCTCTATACTGCCTCTATACAGCTTCAGGAGGAGGAGACATCATTATAAGAAGAGCTCAGAGCACAAGAATGCATATTCATGCTGATGGGCAGCAGGAAATGTATGTTTATTAGCTGTCAATGTAACGGACGGTAGGGGTGCTACAGTGTGTGTGTGTGTGTGTGTGTGTGTGTGTGTGTGTGTGTGTGTGTGTGTGTGTGTGTGTGAAGTCATTAGCTCTCTGTGTTTCTTGCCAGAGGGAATAGTCGAGTTCAACTCACACACACTAATATTCAGGCAACAAGATTGAGATTGTTTGGTGTGTGATAGACCCGGCTGACCTGCTAATGACCACAGCCATGTTGTAAAGTACTTCCACTGCCCTGCGAGCATGTGCGTATGAGTGCTTGTGCATCAGATAGAGAGATGAAAGAGAACTAGAGACCGAGATAGAGGAAAGCGACAGATTCATCAGCTCTGATGGGTACATTTTGATTGTGTGTGTTGATGTGTGTGTGTCATTATGAGATTTAATGAACTCTGAGCAATTTGTCTGTGTTTGTGTAAAAGTATCTTGGCCATGTTCCATATCAGTGTCTTCAGTTCCAAAACACAGCAGGACCCATCATTCTGTCGCTCTTATTCTCTGTCCATCTGTCTGTCTCGCTCATCTTGCTTTCAGTCCACTTAGCTTCTCCTCTCATATATTTTCAGTCTTAGTTGTCTCTGTTCTTTCCCAGACATGTTTGACCTCTCTAATGGTGCGTTCACACCGGACGCGAATAGCGCATCAGGCGCGAATGATTTCAATGTCAAGTCAATGCAAAGGCGCGTTACACGCGTAAAAATTCCTGCAGCGCGAATGAGGCGTAGAGCGCGGCGCGGTAGACGCGAATACGCGTCAAGTTCGCGCGTATTAAGCGTCTGGCGCGTTAAGTGCAAATGATTTAGTTAGTGCTATTTGTGCATTCACGCGCTTGACGCGAATTCGCGCCTGCCGCCCGAGTTGAAAAATCTGAACTTCTGCGTCAATTCGCGCCGCGTTAACCAATCAGGAGCCTGCTTGCTGTCACGTGGTGAAGTATCTGGATGCCTCAATACAATATTTTGTAATATGACAAAATGGAATAAAATGACTCATTTATTCTATTCTGTTCTAATGCACAACAAAGCAAATATTTTATCACATAAAAACTTGATTTAAATGAGACATATTCATTTTGTATTGAATGCTTTTTATTCCATTTCTAGATTATATGAAATTATTCTAATGTACAGACAACCAATATAGTACATAAGAACATAGTTCGTGTCTGGACAGTGTTGTGTGAGAGAGAGAAAAATCACAGGACAGGTTAATCACTTTTGGAGGCTGGCTCCATTTATCATTAAAACAAAAATAAGTGACAGATTAGTCAGACCAATAGTATATTATGATGGATTTCTTACTGACACATATATTATTCTAGACCCGATGGTGTCCGGTCTGTTATATATATTTGTCAGATTAGGTTGGTGAGGGCGAGGGTGATCCTCGCTCTCATGTGGGACAACAGGTCATCAAACTGGGCGCGGGACAGGCAGAAGTACCGCTGAAAGCGGCCGTCATCCAGGCGCTGCTCCTGGAGCGAGGAAATGGTGAAACTCGGCAAACTGAGTTCGCCTCCGAATGGTCTGGTGGACCCAAATACAGCGACGATGTTCCCTACGCCGCTGTTCTGCTTTTCATAGCAAATACAGAGCGGTGACTCTCTCGATAAATGCTCCATCAACATAAAAAAGATGGCCGCCAACGGGTTTCGATTCTGACGCGCGTGACGTGCATAAATTTCGCTTTAAACTTTTGTTTTTACGCGCGTCAGTTTCACGCTTGACGCGCGTAAAAACAAAAGTTTAAAACGAAATTTACGCGCGTCACAAAGTGTTAACACAAAGTGGTCAAGCGTCAAACTAGACGCGGTAGGCGCGAATTTTACGCGCTATTCGCGTCCGGTGTGAACGCACAGTAAGAAAGAATTTGTCTTGGTATTTTTTCTTTCATCTCCATGAATATGGTCAGGGCTTTGGTGGGTTAACTTATCCCGATTTGATAGATGCCATAAAAACTAAGCATTCACAATTAATATTAGTGCTGTCAATTGATTAACAATTAACTAATTAATTTCTGCAATTAATCGCACCTAACATTAAAGTTTATTTTATATATTTTTATATTGTATTAATTTCACAACAAATCTCCAAATTAATGTAGAAACAACACAAAGACAGTCGCCTATTATTTTAAATATTTGTTTAATGGCATCTTTTTTTTTTTAAAGGTCAGTATCACTGATACCAATACTGCTACTGATGTCTCTATAAAATATTTTAGCCATTAATTATTAACTGAAAGCTAGGTTTTAAAAAAAATACAATTTAAGTGAACTTAAAACAATCTTCACATAAACCCACTGTGATAAATGTCATATTTACTTATGCCCTTCAATATATCAGGGCTACTTTTTTCCCCCTATAGGCCCAATCAGATCAGTTCAGATTTTTACTAGTTAAAATGCACAAAAAGTTATCGTTTTCGTGTTTTTGACCCATGTTACCTTGTAAATAGTGTTTTAAGATTTGTATGCAGGTCTAACAGGTAGGATATACATATATATATATACAGAAATTTAATTTTCGAACACTTCACAGTCTTCACTGCATGAATCATAAATTAAAATGATTAATCCTTATTAAAGCTATAAATGTTATTCAGTCAAGAGCAGTGAGTGGTTTTCTCTTTTTCTTTTGTTCTTTGATTATCCTTAATGACAAACAGCAGCAGGTTTATTAGGCTGCTGTCACTTTAAGACCTGACGCACATGATGCGGATCTGACACACATTTTCTCTTTACGCTCATTTAAAAAATTGGTAACACGTTTCGTTAGTTACTGTGCTTGCGCGGATACTCAACAAAACAAATTTGTCCTTTCAATATATGTACAGTATATCACAAATAATATAACAAATATAAATCAAATAATAAATTAATTAATTAAGTTATAAGTTATATTGTAGAAGATGTATGTTTTAACAGTGACCAATTTATATGGTGGTGGAGGCGGGGTGCTTTATCTAAATACATCACCATCCTATCCTACCTTTTGGAAATAGATCAATGGTTCTGATATAGAGATCAAGCAACTGGTTAAAATTTTTTTTTCTAGAATGGAACCCAAACTGAACACCACAAAACAAAGATATCAGCATCTCGTTAAATAAATAAATGAACAACTGCCATTTAGTAAATAGCTTGCTCCAGGTATATTAGACCACTTTGTTGCCATGAAACAGTGAAAACAGAACAGTCAGTTCTATTAAATGAATAAATAAATACATAAATAGAATAAAGAATTACAATGCATGTCCCACAGATTAACTGAGCAAGAGTAATAGATATTTTGTGCATTTCCGGACAGACCGCATGGAATGAATAAATACAAGGCAAGGGTAAAATATACAGCTAATAAATAAGTCAGTGGGAATAGCAACAACAAAATCTTACAGCATAGATTTCTGCCAAAAATTTTGCAATTCTATACATGTCTATCCAGCTATCTGTAGAATCACACCGCTGAAACAGGTCTCCAGAGGACGGTTTAAAAATAAAGGACAGCATCCAGCATACCATATAGTGCGCCAGTGTTGGTTACATGTCGTTTTAACTGTTGTGCTATTTGGGGGTACTTATTTTATGCCTTAAATTTCCCAAGAACTAGTATAAAACACATATATTGCCATTTTCTGAATAAGATGACAACCAAGATGAGAAAGCTTTGGAAAATCACTGCATTCCAGGCAGAGTTTCCCCATAACGTGCCAAATGGTGGTGTTAAAATAATCTGAATTTATGTCATTCATTATTTATAACTTCCACTCATGGGTTCCACTCAACCCATTCCACTCCACCCATTCACAAGATTTGCACTCACCCGCTTCACATCTTTTCCAAACGTCTCACTATAACTGGTCCCCAGGACCTCAAACTGGACATGAGAGTTCGCTCCATTGCTTCGAAAGTCCATTAAACCAGTGAGCCCAGAAATCCGTCCCTGAAGAGAACGACAAATAAGACTTCTGTTCAGAAAGAAATTCATCATTCAAACCAGACCAGTTTTATTGAACACTATTGAACTTTACTAGGCTGAACTGAAGAGAAATGAACCAGATCAAATTAAGTGTAATTGAGATTAATTGTAAGGTGACTTTAGACCTTTTGGATGGTGTCCAGCATAGACCAGCCTCCGTTCCAGGGCTTGGTTGACTTCCTCATGCAGTTCAGACTGGCCATACTATGCCACTTCCTGTCCTCTAACTTCCGGTAGAAGGCATTGGCCAACATCAGCACACTGTCATACAGGTACAGACTAGACACCTAGAGACACATACACCAAACAAATGTGTGAACATATTTGTAAATTTTTTTTTTTACATGCACATCTCACAAAAGTTACACTTACTAACCTGACAATGCATAATGTCATTGGGATAGTTCTCCTAAAATTGAAAATTCTGTCATCATTCACTCACCCACATGTATGACTTTCTTCACCCTCAATTCCAGTAAGCGGTGGACATGTTAACCTGCTTCTTCATAGTGATGTCCAGTTCACAAATGAATCGTTATTTGAACCGGTTCTTTTTAGTGAACTGGTTTAACCAGTTCACCAAATCGGACTGAAACGTCTGAAACAGTTTGCGGCTTGAGTCAGTACAGATCTACAAGTTATTTAATCAAAACTCACTTTGAAACATGTCTGACAGTCACAATATCCAGGAGTATATGATCCTATGCTGCTAATTTTTGCCAACTCATTCAGCGTTCCAGTTAGTCCAACTGTACACTGAACTGAGAACAGTACAGATATGTCCGACATGCTGAGAACTGTCTGGCAAGGGTTTCATAAAGGGGGCAAAATTGATGTTTCAGATGTCTTTTGCTGAAAAGCATAAAGTATAACAAATAAAACGTATTAAAAATATAACAGTGATCTGATGGCAGTAGATCTCAAGTCAACTGCAGTATACTGATTGCAGTTCAATGTTTACAACAGCTCTTTAGTCACCAGTGCGCTTAACCGAGGAACCAATTCAGACTCGGACATGTCCGCAAAGGACAGATGAGCTGCTGATACAAGCAAGTGTAAATTGAGCAGTTGACTTTAATCAAGGGCTGAAATGAAAGTTTTTTTTAAAGTTTTTTCATGGTTTATGTAAAAAGGTGAGTTGATATTCACAATAGATGTAAAACATCTGCATTTCACATAATTATTGGGTGTTTTAACAATATTATTGCATGATTACGTAAACAAACTGGTGAATCTTTATTTTAACCGTTTCATTTAAACAAACCATCCAAAAGAACCAGTTTGCGGAAAAGTCTTCCCATCACTACTACTTCTGGTGTTTTAATGGCACACCAACTTAAAAAAGTGAATTTCTGCCAGCTACTGGACTAGAGTGTGAATCGCTGGATGGCACAAATGAAAGCAATAGTAGAGACAGCAATTTTACAATGCAATTGCTTAAAGGTAGGGTAGGTAGAATTTTTCTAACAAAATATGTTTAAACTGTCTATATACCGACACATAATTAAAATGTAAGTACTCTGAAAAAGAAAGTATAAAAATCGAGTGTCTGTAGTCCTCTCAGGGCTGCAATAAACACAGCTACTTATCTCCATTCGGGACGAATGAAATGATTGGCTGGAGCGACTGTCACTCTCCCTCGCTACCATGGCAACCACCCCTGCAGCTACAGGAGCTGCCCACACGCGCGCATCCGTTTGACTCGAGGAGGGGAAGAGGCACGGACGCTAGGAAGAATCACAATTATGGCCGCGAATTTAGCAGTCAAAATTCCCAGTACCTGCATATACAGTCAGCGAAGGCAAACCAGGCAAGAAAAGGAAGACAGTATTTGAAAAGGCTATGCCCAAAAAGTCTTTGGATAAAGCAAGCAATATCAGGGCTTTCCAGCGGTGGACAACTGAGGGACATCAAGGGGATGAAAAGTGACGCTAACAGTGCTTTCATCGTGGAAGCTCTTACAATCAAAACACCGTATATGTTATGAATCTTACACGAAATTCCCCTTCATCACAGTGTAACTGATGGTAACAGGAAAAACGTGTATCAATGCAACCTGTTTTTAGCTTGCCTTATGTTACTAACTTGTTACCGAATCAAACTCAATATATTTTAAACTTTACCAGTATCGATATGCTGGCTTGATAGTGAGTACTAGTTGTTTATATTCATAAAGTTAGGTATTTTATTACATGTGATTCTGACATGATGTCACTCCATGCACTGCTCGTCTCCGCTCGGCGCTAGTAAATGCGTCCTTCAGATGAGCGCGGACGGCATCGCGTGGTCATGTGTTTTGGAGGCGTGGCTTTGGAAGGAGCCCAGACGGGAGGGGGTAATGGAATAAGTAGCTGTGTTTTTTGCAACCCTGGGAGGACTACAGACACTCGATTTTTAAAATCTCTTTTTCAGAGTACTTACATTTTAAATATGTATTGGTATATAAAGACAGTTTAAACAAATTTGGGAATTGTTATTTTTTGAAAAATCCTGCCGACCCTACCTTTAAAAACCAATCCAATAAATATTAAGCTTTTACATTTTCTCCTTCTGAGTTCTGTAAAAGATAGAAGTATAGTCATACAGGCTTAGAACAACATAAGGATGAGTAAATGATAACAGAGGTTATATTTTGGGGAGAAAATTCCCTATAAGCTTTATTCTTTTATCGGGTAAAGATGATAAATGGTTTAAGCACAATCGGCACACATATTTTAAAAATATATTCTTTTAACATTACAGCTTATTCAATGTGCGTATGTCTTGTGTGGATATCTGTTTAGTAATTTCAAAATATCTTGTAAGCATGGCTTTTATAATGATTGTTATCATTGTTTTATTGTACGTCAAAGCACTCAGTCCCTAACAAGGGTGCCTACACGATAGTTTACATCAGAGAACAATGCAAATCCATTGACTTCAATGGGAATGGTGCGTTATAAAGGTATTGTGAAAGTGAAGTTCTTCATCATGCAACCAAAAGTACAATCATTCATTGACCAATGAAAGGCCCTGTTGTAATTTCCTGTTGTACTAGATCCAATTCAGACTTCTGGTTGATTGCAGATTGACTCTGCTGTTTTCACACCCTCAAAACCACTTCTGTCAAATGTTCTGTCAGTTTCTCCAGTGTGTAGGCGCCCTTAGTCTAAAAACATTTAAAAATGTAGCTGAATAGGTCTGAACACCAAACCACATACTAAAATTGGTCTCTAACTTTGTGAAAGACAGATTGAGTGTGTGAATGTGTCTGCTGACTCTGTTTGAGACTGAGAGCAAGAGGAAAATAAAGAGCGCTGCAGGAGATTTTTGCATGACTCCGCTCCTGCAGAGAGCAGCTGTCGTGCTGAGAGACACCTGAAGAGAGAAAAGACACCCTCAACGACAGCACTGTTATCGTCAATGAGACGAGAGTATGGGGGCCACACGGCCAAACTCAATGTCCCCTCAGACATGTGATCCTGACAAAACAACACACTTATGAGCAGATCAATGCATAGAGAGAGGGAATGAAGGCGTGATTGAGAGAGGAAAGAGTGCAAGTGAGTGATGCTGGGAGGTATAAAAACATAATTTTACAAGCCCTGTCCAAAAAACATTTCTCATTCAAGAATATATGTCACAGCATAAAAGGAAGTCGCAATTCCCTTTTCAATGCTAACTTCAAAGAACTTTCGTTTCTGTATCACCATCTGTGATTAAAAGCATCTCAGGTTACTCATGTGTAACCATAGTTCCCTGAGAATAGGAAACGAGACACTGTGTCGGGGATCGCTATGGGGGAATGTCTTTCGTGTGACCGGTGTCTGAAGTGGGAATCTAAACATGACAATGAATTTGACATTGGCAGGTGGCAACCTATGACGTCACTACAGGTGAGACAGAGAGTATAAAAGTGCATCTGTGCCAAACGTCATCCACTTCTTGTCTGCACGAATACCAAAAACGTGGCGAAGGGACACAGCGTCTTGTTCCCTATTCTCAGGGAACCATAGTTACATGCGTAACCTGAGACGTTACCTTTCGAAAGGGAACTTGCGCTGCATCCCCTAGGGGTCACTAGGGGGAATGGTATACCCAGAGGTTGCGTTAACCGAAAATTTTCCGTCATTGACTGAATTTTAATTTAGCACTGACGAAAAAATCTGACAGCCGTCCGTCATTTTAACATATACGCCGAGGGTGATCTAATTGTAACTGTAATTCTCACTCCTGTCCACTTGGTGGCTAGTGTGCTCATGCTGACTATCAAGAATGGCTTTTCTGAGTTACGTGACATTGTTTACAAGTTGTTTTACAGTCTGTTTTATTGATGTCTTTCTGCGTATGAGAGCGATTACATGAGACATGATACAGATTTCGGTAAGTTGGACTGTATCTTTCAACATATTTTCTGATGTTCATTCATGTTTATTTCGTTCTGTAACTTAGTAAAGAGGAAGGGAGGGTAGCGTTCACTCTGCTTTGCTTGAACTGCGGCGCTAGTGATCTCTCGCGCCACATTAAAGAGCCATATTTATTGCATTTATTGTTTGAATTTTGTTATAAAATGGACAGAATTTGAAAGCTGAGACTTTTTTTTATATCAAAAGTAACATAGCACAAAGCTTATTGCGATTTATTGGACAAATATTCATGATGAAACCTGAAAAGTGACCCACAGTCTCTGTTCAACTTTTTCTTCATAAATAAATGTTTTTAAAGAAAATGTGAACAAAAACAGAGCCTTTTAAATGGCTTATTATCATTAAATTATGAAAATTAAAATGACGGGCAATAATAGATTATGACGGAATTTTTACAACCTTGTCCGTCAAAATGACGGACAATGCGGAAGTCTAACGCAACCTCTCACCCACACCGGCATGCTGAAGGGATGAGTGCCCTATTGGCTGAGCTAAGTCAAAGGACTCAAAAGAATCCTCATTCCTATGGTGAACACCCGCAGCGATCATAGACTGGAGCTTCTCAAGAATGGAGACCTCAACAGGAAGCCTAACTACGTTCAAATCCAAGCCAGCATCCAAGGAGGCTCCCAGAGAGCCTAATGACCTAGCATACTACTTTATCGCCTAGCCAAGCTCTAGGGCACGCGCTTCTCGCATTTCCACGGCAGATCTAAACTCTCCACGGCACGAGACATAACGTCCAACAGCTTGTGTATGCGTGGCAGGCGGGCTGAGAGCACTCAGAAACATTGTCGTCCTCATCAGCTTCCTCCTGCTCGACAGAGAAAACGCTGACACGGATGAACACACATTCTAAAACTTGCAGTGCTGGCCATAATAAACTTGCCTGTTCAGATGGCACGTTCAAACAAACGTTCTCCTGAAGATAATAAGAGGATGTCGTTTGGCACAGGTACCCTTTTACTCTCTGCCTCACCTGTATTGACGTCATAGTTGTCAATGTCAAGTTTATTGTCGTGTTTAGATTTCCACTTAAGACACCGGTCACGCCGAAGACATTCCCTATAGCGACCCCTAGGGGACGTAGCACGAGTTCCCTTCTGAAAGGGAAATACAATTTCCCATTTCAAATTTTGTTTTGTGAATCTGGCTAAAACAATAAATCTATACAATAATGTTAATTTGTGTAAAACATTGTGTAAATACAAAGCAGCACTATGTTCATTTTGAGATATTTATGTAGAGTCTCTTTTGGTTGTTATATTCTCTAAGTGTTATAATTTGCCTAGGCAGAGACTAAACTGATATACCCTTTAACTGATATCTGCTGTGATTCGCTGCCTGCTGTGAGTTTTTTGTGAGTGTTTGCTTCGAGGCTTTAAGCTCCGTCTAAGCCTCGTATTAGTTTCGTATTTCTTTCTGTTTTGAACCATAATTTCCTATCATTTCTAGTTGTTTATACTACTAAATATAGCTTACCCAACATCTCAGATTAACCTGACATCGCTAGCTTCCGTTATTGTTAGCACAACATGCTAGTAACTCGCTAGCCTGTTAACGCGCCACCCATGCACTCAGTTATTTATTTGTTTATTTTTCTCTCACACACCCACGCCTTTGAGTTCATAAAAAGCCCAGGTGAGTAAGAATCATTCAACAAACATGGTGAGTAATGTCTTGTCCTGTTATTGTCACCTGCACTTCATGTCACATGTTTAGTATAGCCTTCTCTGTCGGTAAAATAGGATTTATATGTGATAAATACAAGGAGACGGTCAGACTCACGGAGAAGAACTCTGAACTCTTTACATGATTCGGTTCCGGCTGAATTATTGCCTGTGCAGCAGGGCAGATGGGTGACAGTGAGGGATCCCTCTAATCGCGGATCAAAAAACCTCTGTTCCGATTACCATAACAAATCGATTCACCCACTGAGAATTCTGTTGATTGTGCCCTGGTAATTGGTGATTCAACCACCATAGTCACATGTTTGCTGGGAGCCAGAGCGCCTGACATCAAAGCAAATTTAAAAGTGCTGGCTAATGCTAATCGTAAATTCGGCATTAACGATGTTCGACTCCGTAGTAAAATCCAGTCTCTTAAAAATATATCTAAATTACGCTGTAACAAGGTATGTAATTCAGGGAAGAAGGAGGCGGGAACCAGCGAACATTTAAACATTTATTAACATAAAATGAACTGCCAGCAGCCCCAGGTAACTGCTGGATACCGACAAACAAAGTAAAATACAAACAAAACACAGGCCTGCCCCTCTCTCGCACTTCAGCGTCGTCGTTCCTCCTTTATGCCTCCGCTCCTCCGTGAGAGATGCGAGACCGATGCGTCTCACAGGTGACGTTCATTAGCACTCACGCCACCGGCCTCGCGCTGTTCTCTCACGTCCCTCGGCCTCGTCCTGTTCGCCACATACACCATATGCTCTCACTGACAAATGCGAAACAATTAGTTCATGCGTTCATGACCTCAAGGCTAGATTATTGTAATGCTCTACTGGGTGGTTGCCCTACCCACTTATTAAACAAACTACAGCTAGTTCAAAATGCAGCAGCCCAACCAGGAAGTATGACCATATTAGCCTGGTTCTGTCAACACTGCATTGGCTGCCTATTAAACATCGTATACATTTTAAAATATTGCTGATTACTTACAAAGCACTAAATGGTTTAGCTCCGCAGTACTTGAGTGAGCACTTAACGCATTACAGTCCCTCATGTCTATTGCGATCTCAAAATTCCGGCCAGCTAATAATACCTAGAATATCAAAATCTTTATATCTCTGTTACCTTAAATTATATGTTAATCTCTGTAAAGATGCTTTGAAACAATCTACATTGTTAAAAGCGCTATATAAATGAAGATTAATTATATTGTAATGGTACAGAATTTTTTTTAAGTTTTACAACAGATGCAATGAAGTCATATGCCAGTAAGCCAAAATCAAAGTGACTGCATTTCAAATGCATTTTTTGCACTTAATTCAGTCAAGCATAACTGTATACACGCATATAGCTGGAGGCGTACAGCTGTTATTGTGTTTAATTTCAGTTTATTACATGGTCAACTTGCCACCAATGGTTTACTAAAATCGCAAGTGCCATATGTGGTATAAAGTAATGGAGAGTGATCCTTATTTGCTCTGCTGAAGTTGGCAACCCTATCCACAACCCTACTCATGTTCGGGTTTGCAGTCAAGGCACAATCTTTTTGCTCATGTAAGAGTTACGTGAATGCAGAAACTGCTAATGTTCCCGTGACACAAAGTCACATGCTTTTGATCGCTGATGCTCCTCATTCGTTCCCTAAGAAGTGTTGAAGAGACTTCAGAACGCCCTGCCAGCTGTCCGATTAGTCAGACATATCCTTGACATGGATTTAAGGCTTCGAAAGCTCTGTGGAACTGTGGAATTATGAGTCAAGGCCCGCAAGTGAGACAAAACATGTTATCTGTTTTAACAGTTTACTACTGATGTAGAGTGAAGACTCACACAGTTACTAAGAAACAAATAACATGAATTGGTGACTTAACTTCTCTGTGTGTTTCTGTGTGACTGCGAGCAAGTCGGCATGATTCCTAACACTGTTGAATGACTTGTTTTAATACCAGCATGTGTCTCACTGAGAATTGCTGATACCACAATGCATCCAATGCATTGAAAAGTGACTCTGAGAGGAGGTCTATAGAATAGGATAAGATAGCTGTCTTTTAGCATTCACATTCATATCAATGTCATTTGCTCAGCTGGTGCTGGCACAAGAAAGTACATGATTTTAAATCTGATGATTTTCTCATGGGCTTACTTTTGAATTATTCACATGCTCCATAAATGTCGTCTGACTAAACACCCTGTAGGTGCATGTAAAATTATATATATATATATATATATATATATATAAAAATCCAATTCATTAGCTACTATAGGTAGAAAACTAGAAGAACAACACAGTGCAGTAAACGGTAAAACTACTTGCGCTACAAAGCAGTGTTTATAATTATGACAATATATTAAAGGGGTCCTATTATGCCCTTTTACGAAGTCTTTTGTTTCTGGGGTGTACTAGAATAATTTACCATGCTTAATTGTTCAAAAACGAATTACATTTTCTAAGCAGTTTGCCAATCACAAACTGCTCTGCACTGGGCCAGCTAACCAATCAGAGTACTTTTCATGTTTCGGAAGGAGGGGCTTAATCGAAACAGGAACTAAACAGAGCATTTGAGACACTGGGAAGAGAGATGGTGCAATAATGTAAAATATTTGAAATATTTACATTTACATTTATGGATTTGGCAGACAATATGATAAAAGCGTCTGCCAAATACATAAATGTAAATATTTAAAATATTTTACATTATTGCAGCATCTCTCTTCAGAGAGGCAGAGCGGTGGCTTGCATCATGGGGCTCCCAGATGGAGTTCATCGATCACCTTGAGAGGGCTGTAAACCTCTCAGATGATTCAACGACTGACGAGGGTGAGTTGCAGGTCGATGAGGAAGACTTTTTGCCTACTGTTCCTGCAGCTAGCGCTCTTCAGGACGGGCAGGAGGTGGCTGAGGAAGTTTATAATCAGGTAGGTCCTGAACCCTCTCAGCCACCCTGCCCGGTGTATGCAGAGCTGATGGACGTTATGGAGCGTGCCGCCGGTAGGCTGCAGTTGCCATGGCAGCGCGCTAGAGGAGAGACCGCTCGCGGCAGGCTCGACGATCGGTTTCTCCCCGGCCATAGACCACCAGCTCAGGTGAGCCTTCCATTTCTCTCCGACCTTCACACTGAGGTCGAGAAGGCATGGAAGAACCCATACTCTGCCCGTATCCACCAACATCAGCGGGCTAGTTTCGCTGATGTTGAAGGGATCAGAGAGCATGGGTATGTGTCGATGCCACCCATTGATGAGATGTTCCTGAACTATCTCGTGTCTGGGCAGGCGTCGACACTGAGAGCTCCAACTCTGCCATCCAAACCGCTGAAAACAACGGCTTGTTTGAATGACAGAGCATACACGGCAGCAGGTCAGGCCCCTTTCAGGCATGTAAGGTGGTGGACCCCAGGTTAATTAAAACGATCTGGCGAGTCTTCACTCCGCACGCCGCAGGTGAGCTGTCTGGTACTCTTAAGAGTAATTTTTGTGAATTAAACACTAAAATGCATCTCTCTACAGACCTCGTTCCCTGTATAGAGCTATAGGGTACATTTTATAGAGCTATGGGGTACATTACATTCTAAACATTTTTCGGATTATTGGGGCCCTGAAGTTCCGCTTTAGGTGGCTAGAACGATAGGAAGAAGCACCAGTTGTTTGGGCTTCTGATGCAGTCTCTGATGCAGAAAAGTTAGTTCATGCATTCATGACCTCGAGACTAGATTATTGTAATGCTTTATTAGCTGGTTGTCCTGCATCCTCAATAAACAAGCTACAGTTAGTCCAAAATGCAGCCGCTAGAGTTCTTACTAGATCAAGAAAATATGATCATATAACACCGATTTTATCATCACTTCATTGGTTACCTATAAAGTTCCGTATTAATTACAAGGTATTGCTACTGACCTATAAAGCCCTAAATGGTTTAGCTCCAGTCTATTTAACGGACCTTCTATCGCCCTATAATCCATCGCGCTCTTTAAGATCACTAAATTCGAGGCTTCTGGTCATACCTAGGATATCCAGATCCACCAAAGGAGGGAGAGCATTTTCACATTTAGCTCCGAAGCTCTGGAATAGCCTTCCTGATATTGTTCGTTGCTCAGACTCGCTCTCCCAGTTTAAAACTAGACTAAAGACGCATCTCTTCAGCCAGGAATTAAACTTACAGTTACTGTAAATCCGGCCTCTAGTTCATAAAAGCCAGAGGAGAACTGGCCCCCGACTGAGCCTGGGTTCTCCCAAGGTTTTTTTTTCTCCATTGGGTTACTTGATGGAGTTTCAGGACACCACTGGGTCACTTGATGGAGTTTTTCGGTTCCTTGCCACTGTTGCCTTTGGCTTGCTCAGTTGGGGATATTCAAATTAATTAACCAATCATTAATAACATTGATCAGCCCTTCCAAACTTGGATGTCTTTTTTATTTTATTGTTTTCCACTAATAAACAAACATTGTTATGTTGTTTTGATTGATACTGTGAAGCTGCTTTGATACAATCTGTATTGTGAAAAGCGCTATATAAATATACTTGACTTGATACTTGACTTCTCTTGTGAACTATGTTAGCCCTTGGGCTGTTAGCCACCTCAGGGTGGAGTAGATGGTCTCTCTCTCATAGGATTTTTTACTTGGAGTTTTGACTAACGCTAGAGCTTCAGATAGATCTCATGTCCGGCCCACAGGACCGTCTGACTTCTTTCCTGAGTACATCGCCCCCTTGAGCTCTGTTTGGGTTTTCAGTGGGCTGAGCGATTCTGCAGCCCCTTGTATGAAATAATAATTTTTTTAAATTCTAGTAAGGCTGTGGCTCCTCTGAGCCCTCAGGTAGATCTATGCTTGCAGGCTGGCCCTCACCAGGGTCCTCTGGCCCTCACCTGGCCCTATGTAGCTGGCCTAGGTTGTGCCAGGGATAGTGGAGGTGCTCTGCTTAAGCATTTCTGCCTCTGTCCCTTCACTTTGTGAATCGTAACCTGAGACGTTTTGATTGATTCACTTCCGTCGCAACAATCATTAGTTATTAACTTAGGGGCTGCTAACATGACACCGTTTTAACAGAAAACTCTTAAGTTCTCTCTACGCAAACTTGGTGTGCACATGCGTATTAAGAGTTAATTCTATAGGTATGCGCGTTTGAATAAATGTGCGCAGGCATGTAGTTTTTCCCTAAAAAAACAACCCTCAACAAAGTACTTGTCTGGCCTTAAAATTTATAATACAGAATTTTATCGCTTCGGCATAGCCACGCAAACCGGAATTATCCCGACAACGCTTTTTCTGTAGAGAGGTAAGGGATGGGATGGAGGCCTTCACAGGGGAGGGACTAGTTGACACTTCAGGACTGCGTTGTCGTCAACTCCTTCCCCAACCATCTGTGCACTACCAATGCAAAAAACTCAACCATCTACGTCAGGTGACCTGTAAATGCGCAAAAACTGTTTCCATTGCAGTTTTGCAAAATATTTACTTTTCGAATTGCCTGAATAACCACCTCATGCGGGTATAAAAACTTTTTTTGCGATAAATGGGAGTTTTTGCAAAAATTTGCGCAATTTGAAGGGTATTGGAAACGCGGCTAGTGTGTTACTAAACATCAAGGTATAAACATTTTGAGAATGTAACTATTTCATGGACTCCAGCTTTAAATCTGAATGAATAAAGTTAAAATTAAGACATCAATTAGATGGATAAAAGCATGGCACCCAGAGAGCTTTTATTCAGCGTTGCGTGAACTGTCAGCATGGCGCATGGAGACCCGTGGCCCGAGGGCTCGGAATCACAATGCTGACTGCAACCTCTCGAGTTAATTAAAACAGCCATTCTGCCACAGCAAAGATTCAATCTCTTACTCTTTTCAACCTGCACTGTATCGTTAGCACCAATAGAGGGGCGAGAGGCATCCCAGCGGCTCCTAACATCTTGCATATCTCCTCCTCTTTTCTGTAAAGGACTTATTTTTCCTTTTGTGGTGCTGCTTCGGCATTAGTTGGTATGTAACCCTCTTTCTTCATGAATTATTGAGACACGTAGCCCCAGAGAACAGACACATGGATTTGCCATCTGCTCTAAAAGAGGGAAAATGGATTCTAAGACCCAAACAATGTTTTCATACTGTTTCACCCAGAAACACATACAGTGTTTTTAATGTTGCATAAACGGGAGGGGAATGTTTTCACAATTACAGTGTACCGTCTGTGACTTAACAAGATAATATTTGTTAACGGGTAAAAGCATCAGGTCACATGTGGCTAATCTGGATCAGTCATGCATAACCTTGTTTTGAATTAAGATTCTAGAGAAATTAAATGATACAACCAAGAAAACAAACATGACAGTTACTGCAGTCATTATGCAGCGTTACAGATACTTCTAAACTGGAAATGCAAAGCTGTAATGAAAAGACAATTATAGATAAATTCAGACTTGAGCTACTGGAGTAAATCAATGCAAACTCCTTTTCTGCAAGAAAGCAGCTGCCAAGTATCTTAAATGCACTATGAATACAATATAACCTTTCGCAAAAGGCCACAGATTTGAAATTTCTTGTTGTAAATCATGCTGCTTTCAGCAGCTCAATGAAAAAAAAAAAAGAATCTTTGCTGAGGATAGCCTTGTAGCCAGAACTTCTGGTCAACTCTTATAGAAAGAGAATGTCTGAAGAGTTCAGCTGCGGTATTTGTTTTGTTTTTATGTGCGGTTTAGGTTGCGGATTTATCTGAAATAGATTATAGTACAAAAATATACCATCTGTTGCTGAGACTACATTGAAGATGACCTAATTTGACCTTGACCTATAGGCCTCTTTCTGATGAATAAATATGAATTCACTGCACTCTTGAAAAGATACGCACCTCTAGAGACTGCAGGTACCCTTCCTGTGGGTCGCAAAGCAACGAGGAGATCCGATGATTGTTCCTCATGCAGCGGATGTTGGAGTCCCTCCACAGGGGGAAAATCTGCCGGATCACTGTCATCCGGCCCAGAGCGCTGTGGACAAGCTCCATGATCTCTGTGTCACTAACCTCCTACACTCAGAGAGAGAGAGAGAGAGAGAGACAGACACACACACAGTTTCACAATGGTATAGAGTGAAGACAGGCATTTTAAAATCCACAGGCAAAAAGAAAAAGAAGAAAAAAAAAGCCACCAAACATACATATTTAACCATTGTTTTGGTCCAAAAGCATAAAAAATCCCTGCTGAAAAAATAAGTTTAAACCAAGCTGGTTTTTAGCTGACCTATAAGTGCCTATACTCTATTTTGTAACATGAAACACTTTATTTTGATGGTCCCTTTTGAACATTCTGTTGACTATAAGTAACTTTGCATGTCAACATGTCAGCTAACTCTCATTAGAGTATTAGTACACTGTCTGCTTAATATCTGCTAACTCTTTATTGTGATGGTCCTCCAACAGACATTCTACTGACTATAAGTAACTTTGTAAGTAAATGTCAACTTATTCTAACCCTAACCCTACCAGTCTACTAATACCTCGTCTAACACTCTAATGAGAGCTAGTAGACATGTAGGTGCAACGTTACTTAAAGTCAACAGAATGTGTTAAAGGGACCATCAAAATAAAGTGATCCCATTTTTCTTCATTAAATAATGAATTAAGTAGTACCTCCAAATTTCATTAATAATACCTATATTCAGACTACAGTATATATAGTATCTCACAAAAGTGAGTACACCCCTCACGTTTCAGCAAACATTTTAGTATATCTTCTCAAGGGACAATACTATAGAAATTAAACTTGGATATATTTTATAGTAGTCAATGTGCTGCTTGTATAGCAGTATATATTTACTGTACTCTGAAAATAACTCAACATACAGCCATTATTGTCAAAATAGCTGGCAACAAAAGTGAGTACACCCTAAGTGAACATGTCAAAACGGTGTCCAAAGTGTCAATATGTTGTGTGAGCACTAGGGCTGGGTAAAAAATATTGATTTCTCGATATTAATCGATTCTCATTTTTATTAACCGATATCGATTCTTAAATCTCAAGAATCGATTAGTCATCCTGTTTTCATTTGATGAATGAATGGAACATTGTAGCGCTCATCCCATCCAATAAATCGCAATAATCTTTGTGCTTTGTTACTGTTGATATGAAATAAAGTCTCAAATTTCAAATTACGTCCATTTTCTTACGAAATTCAAAAACTGTTTTGGCGCTGTGGCGTGAGATAGCTCTGGCGCAGCTCAGACCAAGAGAAGCAGCAGCGCGGAGCACACATGATCTCCTTTTCCGCCTTAATAATACCAGTTACAGTGCAAAATAAACATGAATGAGCATCTAAAAGTGTGTTAAAAGATAGAGTACAACTTATCGAAATCCGTATCATGTCACATGGAATCATTCAATCAGTGTTTCAAACGTGGAAAGATGTCAGTTAAACAGCTTGTAAACAATGTCATGTAAAGTCACATTTACCTCAGAAAAATCATATGTGACCATAAACTCATTAGTGAGCAAGAAAAATTAACTCGTTAAAATAACTAATTAGAGAGGAGCATTTTGCTACACATATGCACCATACTAGATATTCATTATCATTTTTAATGTTCTTCAATATTTAATGCATGTTTGAATAAATCTGGCAAGTTTTTATGACAGCCACCATTTAAATGTTTTATTTCATATAACTTTCTTATTATAAAAAAAAAATAAAAGTGTAATTTAATTGTTTGTATAGCTACAAATCAGTCAATTTTTACCTTCAACATTATAGTAGGCTAATGAAGCCTAGTAGGCTACAACTGACTCCCATAGTTTATAGCATTAGTTAAAAGATTTGGTTTGCTGGGCAAAAGATTGCCCAGCAACATTGCTCAAAAAGTTGCCCTGTGTATCATCACCTTCAAGACTTCCGGCAACTAGTGTCAATCAGGGCAAAAGCTGTGTAGTGTATTCCAGGCTTTAGAGTGTGTAAACATGCTAAAGTGTGCAAACTGAATAGCCATTTAAAACAAGTACTGGCCAGCTTAGCAGGAAGTGTGTGATCTTAATGCAGTAATTGCAATGTGAATTTTTCTTTATTGAAAAAAACTGCTTTAACCACTTACATTGCTTTGCTGGTCTCAACTTAGTCAGGCTGGTCTTTTGGCTGGTTTTAGGTTGTTGTTTTTTTGCAGCTGGTCAGGCTAGGAGGCTTGCTGTCCTTCCAGCTACAGTTAGGCCAAATTAAACCAGCCAAGACCAGTAAACCAGTAAAGGCTGGTTTAAGCAGTTCTCTTCAACAGGGCTGGTGATAAATTTGGACCTTGATGTCGAGATAACATGATTTGTGGTCTCAAAAAAAACAACAAGCATGTGAATGTACACAAAAATATATATCAGAAAGGAATAAATAAAATATCAGTTCCCCATCGTTGTCACTCCGAGTTCCGTCGGATGACGACGATTGGGGTTTCGCTTAGAAGCCTATCACCTTCGAGTATTACAAAACGAGCCAATGGCAAGAAAATGCCATGGGTCTGCGGAATTTGCATAGCGTAACTCTGCCCCATGTTGTGGGTATATAAGGAAGTACGCTGGCATAACGCAGTCATGTTTTTGCTTCGGAGCCAAGAGGTTCTCTTCACTCCTGCAGCTTGAATTCTCTCTGAATGTCACCGAGTATTCTTCGAGACGAGCAGCTCTTCAGTCTGTGTTGGTGCAAAGGCGATTTTCCAGCGAGCTTCACATTCCTGTCTGCTGATCTGTGCAGTGGTCTGCATCCAGCGTGTGTGTTTCTCCCTGGCCGCTTCAGCACAGGCTGCTGAGCGTCCTCTCACTAAAAGAGCTTGCATGTGACACGTCTTTTTAAAGACGCTCTGTCCGTGTATTTCTGGGTGCGATAGTCTGATAGATTCAGCTGATGGGCGCGAACGCTGTTATGACGTGTCTGGGCTTCGATCGCGTTCAGACAGCGTTCGTGGATGCATCATGTTCTCACTGGGAACATGATCATTGCAGTGTTATGGTCGAGACTCGATGATCTCACTAGAGTGAGAGTCCCCTAATCCACACCCCGATCTATTTTCTCCACGAGAGTGAATACTTCGGCTGGTGGCCAGGGTGACCAGAGGCAGCTGGTGTGTAACAAATCCGACAAATTATCCTCGGTCCACATGCCCCTCCTTCACATTGCAACCCGTGTGGTTTCTGGATGAGTTCGCTGACCAAAAAAGAAATAAATAAATAAATGTCGCGGCCGAGGGTACACTGGGGTTCCCCCCTGTGGAGTGTTCTGTGGCAATACGTCTGTGTCCCCACAGCGCCTCCACCTGGCGTGGCGACCCTAAGCACCCCTCCAATGCCTGTAAGTTTTTTGTCTAGGCAAATACCTATAGAAACTCAATGCATTCACATGCATGAGGGCAGGGCTGATTCAGGGCTCATCTAAGAACTGCATGCTGCCACCGTTCTCGCGCTATGAGCGATGAAGGTGACCACATGCTCCCTGAGTCAGGTGGTGTCCACATGCGTGGCCAGACATTTCTGGCCTAACCTGGTTGATATGCACGAGGCTATTGCTCAAAGACCAACATGTACTGGTCCGTACGGACAATACCGCGACCGTAGCGTACATCAACCATCAAGGTGGTCTACGCTCTCGCCGTATGTCACAACTCGCTCGCCACCTCCTTCTATGGAGTCAGAAGCATCTGAGGTCACTTCGTGCGATCCACATTCCTGGAGACCTGAACCGTGCAGCCGACGAGCTCTCACGGATTCAGCCACTCTCTGGAGAATGGCGACTCCATCCCCAGACGGTCCAGCTGATTTGGGAACTGTTCGGCGACGCACAGGTAGATCTGTTTGCCTCCCACGACTCTTCCCATTTTAGCCTGTTTAACTCCCTGTCCGAGGGCACGCTCGGCACGGACGCACTGGCGCACAGCTGGCCGCGGGGCCTGCGCAAGTATGCGTTTCCCCCAGTGAGCCTTCTCGCACAGACCCTGTGCAAGATCAGGGAGGATGACGAGCAGGTCCTTCTGGTTGCGCCCCATTGGCCGACCTGGACTTGGTTCTCTACACGTGTGGCTTCTCGACGGGACGAGGCAGGTTTGAGTACCCTACCACCAGCGGTGGTGGCTACCATCACTTCCTCGAGAGCCTTGTCCACAAGACACCTCTACGAGTTGAAGTGGAACCTCTTCGTCTCCTGGTGCTCTTCTCGCCGAGAAGACCCCAGTACTTGCCCTATCAGAGTTGTGCTTTCCTTTCTTCAGAATGGGTTGGAGAGAAGGCTGTCTCCCTCCACTCTAAAAGTCTATGGGGCCGCTATTGCCACTCATCATGTCCTAATTGAAGGTAAGTCCATCGGAAAGCACAACCTGGTCATCAGGTTTCTGAGGGGGGCGAGGAGACTGAATCCTCCTCGCTCTCCTCTCGTACCCTCTTGGGACTTATGAGTGGTCTTAACTGCCCTGAAGAGTGCTCCCTTTGAGCCTCTGCAATCAGTGGAGCTTACGTTCCTGTCAATGAAGACAGCGCTCCTGATTGCACTGGCCTCTGTTAAGAGGGTAGGGGACCTGCAGGCATTTTCAGTAGACGAAGCGTGCCTGGAATTCGGGCCGGCTGACTCTCACGTGATCCTGAGACCTGGATATGTGCCCAAGGTTCCTACCACTCCCTTCCGGGATCAGGTAGTGAACCTGCAAGCGCTGCCCCCGGAGGAGGCAGACCCAGCCTTGGCATTGCTCTGTCCAGTACACGCTCTCCGTGCCTACGTAGACAGGAAGCAGTGTTTCAAGACCTCAGACCAGCTCTTTGTCTGTTATGGTGGGAAGCTGAAGGGAAAGGCTCTCTCAAAGCAAAGGTTGTCTCACTGGATAGTGGACGCCATTGCTTTGGCTTACCAGCAGCAAGGTCGACCGTGCCCCCTTGGTGTGAAGGCACACTACACTCGGAGTGCTGCCTCCTCTTGGGCTCTAGCGCATGGCGCCTCGCTGGCAGACATCTGCAGATCTGCAGGCTGGGCGACACCCAACACATTCGCAAGATTCTATAATCTCCGAGTGGAGCCAGTATCCTCCCGTGTACTCGCTTCAACTAGCCGGTACTAGGATCAGCTCAGGTGTATTCGCTTGCTCGCCATTCCACTCCACGGACTGGATCAGTGCGATATTCTCCTCAGGTGAGTTTCCCAGAGAAGCCCTGAGTTCCTCCAGCACTGTTGACGTCAACGCCAGAGTTATGCCGCTGGCAGCTTTCACGTTGGCCAGGTGCCCCATGTGCATGGTTCCCCTCTGGCGACCCACACATGTGTATTTCCACTGTAAGACTCTCTGAGCATGTGTCTTTCCCTCGGCAAGCCACCTTGCCACCCCTGGAGTTGAAAGATTCCACCCTTCGGGCTGCACACTCCAGTGTTCTTCCATATGCATCCCTTCGGGTCATATGTGTATTCTGTAAGTCCTCCTTTCGGGCAGGCAGTGTGTTTGCATATTTCTACTGAGATATGGTTCCCAGTGTACCTTGGAATTCCTGTGCTAAATAGGAGTCCTTCGTCCGTGCTAGTTTTCACGACAGGGATCTCAGATTTACGCAGGGCACTGGAAGACAGCTGTGAAGGTGGCGGGATTAGACTGGTAACCCCAATCGTCGTCATCCGATGGAACTCGGAGTGACAACGATGGGGAACGTCTCGGTTACGTATGTAACCCTCGTTCCCCGAGTAGGGAACGGAGACGCCCCGTCTTATGGCCACTTCCGATGTTCCGCTGGAAATGCCTGAGTTCAGTCTCGGCTCCTCAGCAGGAAAACAAGACTATGTTATGCCAGCGTACTTCCTTATATACCCACAAAATGGGGCAGAGTTACGCTATGCAAATTCCGCAGACCCATGGCATTTTCTTGCCATTGGCTCGTTTTGTAATACTCGAAGGTGATAGGCTTCTAAGCGAAACCCCAATCGTCGTCATCCGACGGAACGTCTCCGTTCCCTACTCAGGGACGTTTCATTTCATAAATATATGTCTGCTGAAATAAGGGATGAAAACACAGCAAAGGTAAAGAACAAGAAAATGATTAAATAAATGCTGGAAAAAAGTGACATGTATAAATCTCTTGCTGGTCAAAGTAGCAGAACTGGGTTTCTGTCAGGACTGTCAAATATGATTGACAATTAGCAGTTAGGATTGGCGGTATGGTTTTGTTCTGGGCAAGAACTCCCTGCACATCCATGTAGCCTAGCATGGATAAGAGCAGGGAGAGCAGCAATAACCCCCCTTAGGGTAAACAGAATAGAACCAACATGAATGTATTGGAGATATCATTCATTCAAGATTTTAAAGTACAACATAATTTGAAAATGTATTCTGATTCAAGGGGAATCAGAATGCCATACTGACTGGACGAGAGGAGGAGCTGGGGATGGAGGAGGGTAATTAGCTGCTGATAATACTGAAGAAGCTTATATGTATACAGTGATAGGCGTCGTATTCCTATAGGTAGACATGGATCAATGTCAGCTGAGGTGAGCTTGACTAATGTGACCTGTCAGAACTGACAACGCTTGATATTCAACTCACATTTCTTTGTATAACACTTTTCATGATACATCTCTTTTCATAATGTATTAGCATCAAAACATATCGATCAAAAGTCAGAGGTGCCTCTGACTTACCAAGAAATAAAAGTGAGAAAATAAATTAATAAATGTAAAACATATAGTTTAGTTCATATAGTCTTTGAGAGCAATTCATAAAATCACACTGGAATAGCTAAAGCTTCAGGGAGTTAAACCTACTACTTTCAGGAATGTAAAGTACAACATATGAAGTAAAAATAATGACAGAAATTACAGATTGGTCCCTCTGAGAATACGCTGCACCGAAGTCAAAACACTTCTAAAGATCTGCAATATACTATAAGCTACAAACTGAACTATTTCTTGAATATCAGCTATACCGCAGATACAATCAATGTTCTCCAGTTTTAAAGTCTATAAATTAGTGAAAAATCTGAAGTTTCCTCTGCAACGTTCCCCAGACCTTGCATATCTGATGTCACACCAAGGCAGAAAAAATAAAATGCTGAATTTCATAAATATATGTATGCAGAGGGCAGAGGCAAAATGTCTTGGGAAAGCTTTTTGATTGTATTTTAGTGATTAAGAAATAATTGCAGTGTTCGGGTCAACCGCTACAAAGTTATTGTTGCTTGAGTTAAAATCAGTGAATGCAATTTACAGGTTTCACCGAAATAAAACGATCAGTCGCTGTTGGAATACTTTGATTGCGGTACAAAATAACTCAATAGGAGAGACAATGTAAAGACATGAAAGAATTTAATCGTTTTTTTAAAAGAATATAGGCTTGAAATAATTGATCTTTTTTAAAATCTTTAAAAAATGGTCAATTTACTTTCATATTATTATAGGACCATATTATATACAGTAGAACCAAACTGTTCTGCATGACTTATTGAGAAAGGTTTTGTTCAGCAAGAAAAAATTAGAGGGAACATTGATTCTCTGTGTTAAATTTAAGCACGTTTCTTCTCTCGAGACCGACCATGTGTGTTAGGCTGTGGCTGTGTGACAATCTTTGGTTGTCTAGGGCTAGAAAGCGATCTGTTATGAATGCACTATTATCAGAGAGTGTTTAAACACTCAGACATAGTATAAATACCTTTAGGCTCTTCATATAGTTTTTGCATTTAAGCTAATTACGGTATAATCACTACAGTCTACTATTGTAGTACTATTACTTAACCCTATAATGAAACCAAATTTTTTTTTTTATCAATTCCAGTCTGGTTTTAGGTCTCTGCATAGCACCGAAACTGCCCTTCTCAAAGTAACTAATGGTTTGCTGATGTCTGTAGATTCTGGGAACAGTGCTTCTCGATGTTAGCACAGATTGAATTTGATACGGTGGTTCATGGGATTCTTCTTGACCACTTAAAGGGATAGTTCACTTTGAAATGAATTTTTGGTATGTTTTAGCTTACCTCAAGGGCATCCAAGATGTAGGTGTCTTTGTTTCCGCAGTAGTTTCAATTTTGATATTTTTAGGTCAAATCGTTCTTGTCTGTCAGTCATATAATGCAGGTCTCTGGTCACCACCTCAAAGAGCATGCACAGAGAAGTCCAAATTAAACATGATTTAATGACTCGTAAATTTAAGAACACATTGATGGCCTAAGACACGAAAAGAGCGGTTTGTGTGAGAAAACGAACAGTATTTATATAGTTTTTACCTCTTGTAACCACAGCCACGTCCAAGTGATCTGAGGGCGCGGGCGCTTTGGTCTGCGCAAGCGGCGGAAAGCACCGGAAGTGATCACTCGCGCGTGTACGTCACTCATTGTTTACACAGAGATTTCGGAAGTGTTACCTTTCACTGTTAGCCTGGGTTTCCCCATGCTGCCTTGCCGCAGCGTGATTTTATTCACGCTGCTAGGCAGCCTGGACACCATGAACCAGATTTTCGCCTCAGATAGGGAACCAATCACAGAACGGGGAGGGAGCAGCAAGACGATGATCTACGTACAGGCGCATTTGATAGACATTAGTAGCACCCAATAAAACGGCTCTGGGCATTCGTAAACCACGCCTCAAATACGAGAAAATGAACATGTGGTTTCCAGACCACGTCTCATTCTCAAATGACACGTGGTCTGGCGTTAGCCAGGCTATTTCACTGTGAAGATCTAAACATATTTAGATATACAGGAAATCGCAGTGGAAGACGATTTCGATATATCAACAGACAACATAGAATTTTTTCATGACGTAAAATGTTTCATGTTTCGTGACGTACGTTTCGTGACGTACACGTGCGAGAGATCACTCCCGGCGCTCCCGCGCCCTCAGATCACTTGGACGTGGCTGTGGTTACAAAAATACTGTTCGTTTTCTCACACAAACCACTCGTTTCGTGTTTTAGGCCATCAATGTGTTCTTACATTTACGAGTCATTAAATCATGTTTAATTTGGACTTCTCTGTGCATGCTCTTTGAGGTGGTGACCATAGACCTGCATTATATGACTGACAGAAAAGAACGGTTTGACCTAAAAATATCAAAATTTAAACTACTGCGGAAACAAAGACACCTACATCTTGGATGCCCGTGAGGTAAGCTAAAACATACCAAAAATTAATTTCAAAGTGAAGTATCCCTTTAAGTCAGGGACATGCTCTAAAGTGGTCCTCATCCTATTTACATGGAAGAACCTTTGCTGTGGAACTAGGGAACACTATTTCATCCTTTCATCCTGTCTTATCAGGGGTTCCCGCAAGGTTCATGTCTTGGCCCTGTCTTGTTTTCCTTATATATGCTCCTACTGGGAATAATCGATCAAAAACACAATGTGGCGTGTCACTATTACACAGACAACACCCAGATGTATCTACCTCTGAAATGTGATGATGACTCCAAACTTACATATCTGATTGATTGCCTGGATGAAATAAAGGTTTGGATGGCAAGATTTCTGCAGCTGAATGAGTCTAAATCTGAAGTGGTGATCTTTGGTCTATCGAAGTTAGCCAAAAAGCTTGCACTTCACCTTGGCACTTTAGCCACCAATGTCAACACTCAAGCGAGGAACCTTGGGGTGATTTTTGACCTAGAGCTGAAATTTGACAATGGTGTGGTTCAAAGTAGTTTTTTCCAACAGTAGAAATTCTTGACTTTTAAATATTTGGAGACTGTGATTCATGCTTTTATTTCATCCAGCCTGGACTATTGCAATTCTTTATATCTGGAACTGTCTTGCTTTCTCGGTTGCAGTTGGTGGAAAATGCTGCGGCCAGACTGCTGACTGGCATAAGGACATGTTCTAGTATCTCTCCCGTGCTGGCTTCTCTACATTGGCTTCCTGTTGATTTTAGAGTGCAATACAAGATTTTGTTAATGGTTTTTAAAGGTTTACATGGTATTGCTCCAGAATATATTTTAAGTATGTTACAACATCACTGTGCTGCTAGACCCCTACGATCATTGCAGAGTTTCCTCCTTCATGTCCTAAATCACGGTTGAAAACTAAAGGAGATTGTGCTTTCTTTGTGGCAGCGACACGCCTGCATTAGATTTTGTGACTAGTTTGAATGTTTTAAATCTTTGCTGAAAACGCATCTCTACACTGTTGCTTACAATTGCCCTTAGGCATTTTGGAGTCTGAATAGTGATGTGTGGTGGGTGAATTGTCAATGTGTATTTGTCTTTGATAATTTTGAGTGTAAACCACTTTGGTCAACTTGTGTTGTTTTTAAATGTGCTAAAGAAATAAATGTTGATTGATAAAAAAAACAACAAAAAAAAAACGTTTGCTATGACGCTGAACATATTTAGTCCATGTATGTATTTATTTTCCTTATGAGTATGTCTCTAACTTGTTCTCATAAAAAATTGTTCAAAGGTTTGTCGTATTGCTAAATAAAGTCTTGCTAAATAAAAGTATTCATTCAACCTTACTGACCCCATTTTTTAACAGCAATGTGTCTTACATATTGAATATAGAATTGTGGTATGGCCATTGAATGGCGCATGTCAAAAGATACAATAAAGAAAACCTCACACAAAACTGTTCTGCACTACAATAGATTTACAGTAAACAGTTCTCTAAAATACAACAGGAGATATAAATTAGATTGTGACTCACTGAGCTTTAAATGCAGTATGTTTGGGTTTACAGTGACTTCGATCTTACAAAACATCTGTCTGTCTTGGCAGCAGTCTAACAGTTGGCTTTTGGACAAAAAATAGTACAGTAGCAGGAGAATACGCAGAAATCATACGCACACATTAATCAAAACAGCCCGGCCCAAAATATAAATGATCTCTGATACAAGTCCCAGGTGAAGGTATTAATTATTCATTTATTCGTGACAATAAAACTTTTTACTGATCAACTGATCAAGGTGACATCAAGAAGAGTCAGGACTTCTGATGTCACTGTCTGTAATTAAATCACCACAGATGTTTGAATCCCTGAACATGATGCATGAAATCTGTCATTTAATTAAACTTCATGCGTTTTTGACAGTAAGAGAATGTTCTGACATCTAATAAAGGTCAGACCCCCTGAATATAGCTTAAGACACATCTGTGCCTAAGCTTGGCTTAATGAAACGATGTCACAATGACATCACAGGGAAAACAGAGTTAACATTTTCCCCCTCAATATTTAATTTCAATTATTTCCAGTGAAATTTGTAATTTGAATGAAACTTGACTTTGTCTTTCAAACACTGATAAACCAAATCCAGGTTAAAATGAATGAAGTACACCAGACTATCCGCCATGAGTCATGACCTTGATGAACGACAACCGTAGAGGCTTCATTTGTGTTCATAGTTATGTTGACCTTCATTTCTGCTTTGTGTTGAGGCACAAGCAAATTACTCCGCTTCAATTCAGGATAAGGGACAAAACAGAAGCATCACAGGAATGTGACTCAGTGTACATCTAAACCTCTCTAGTTCAACCCTTAAAGCAACACCAAGTAACTTTACCTCTGCGGTCGCCCTACAGGTTGGAAGCAGAATTGTCCCATTGTATGTCTCATTAGAACTAGAAACGCGACCCGATCTGGCAATCTTACATAGCGTGGATATACCAGATAAAGGACCGCAAAACGGTGGCATATGTGCATTTCACCATATCACGACTTGATGAACCACTGAAACGATTTTGGAAACATTATTTGAAGGTAAAAAATCCTACTTAGTGTTGCTTTATGGTAATGAATCATGAATTGCTTTGTTTGATCATTTCTAAGTTTAATGTGACTGTGCTTTAATTTGTTTATTGAAATGAGGTGAAAATGCATATTTGCATATTTAAAAATACAATAAAAGAGTGGTAAATGATTTACGTACATTTACATTTCCTTTCTAGTTACTATATAGGTGTGCATACTGTAACTTGGTGGTAAAAATATTACTGTTATCAGTGAGGTCTAGAATAATTAACAGAGAAGTGCACTCATAGTGAGAAAATTAAAAGAAATATAAATCTAAAAATAACAATATCAATGTAAAATAACAATCTTGCGCATACTTTCACAGATTGAAGTGGAGCGTGACACTGCACCGTTAGGTGGGAAGCTCCTATGATTTAATGTCTCATAAAGTTTAGTCAGTCTGATTCAAGGACATATACAGTACAGAGAGAGAGAGAGAGAGAGAGAGAGAGAGAGAGAGAGAGAGAGAGAGAGCGAGAGAGAGAGAGAGCGAGAGAGAGAGAGAGAGCGAGAGAGAGAGAGAGAGCGAGAGATAGAGATAGAGATAGAGAGAGAGATAGAGAGAGAGATAGAGAGAGAGAGAGAGAGAGATGCACTATGGCCTGAAAAAGAATGTGTGATTTACAGGTTTTCTTATTTAAGCTATACATTTCACAAGCCATGTTCCTTGGTGAATTTCTTCATAGGAAAAGTTCACAAAAAATTAAACATCATTTGGTCACTCTCATGCTGTTCCAAACCTGTATGTACAGTACGACGTAAGTGAATGCTGAGCACATGATTTTCAAAGCTATGAATGATGACTTTCGTACACCGATGTATCATATGGGTTCAGAAGACTAGAAATATATCATCCTAGTCCTAATTTTACTATGCTTCTATGGTGCACTTTGTCCTTTTTGGTGCTTAACAGCTCTTAGCCCCCATCCACTTTCAATGTATAGAAGAGGGTGGTTTGGGTGAACAACCCTAAAATACAACAACTGCCATTTTTTGAAATGTGTCGGAATGGAATTAAATACCCACATCCATGTTTTTCTGGAAAGAGATGTCTCTTACTCCATGTGAATGGTTTTGAAATCACATTTTTGCTTGGCCAGTAGTGTAGAGGGATAGAGAGAGATATACAGAGTGCTTTTGGATAAGCTTGTAGTGTGCTGTAAAAAAAAACTCAACTATGACTTTGTCATATTGTAAGATACTCCCAGAGAACCAAACTAAAAGCAAAGTTTTCTTTCTCTCTCTCACTCACTCTGTATAAAGACTGAATTGTCTGATTCTTTTTCATTTTATTATGTAGAAATTGATGTTGGTGTCAACACATCAAACAGAATCAGAGTTTTCATGCCATCCACGGCACTGCGCTCTTATTGGGCCAGACTCTTCGCGCTCAGCTCTTATTGGCTTATAGGGCCAGACTCTCATGAGGTCTTGCTTCCATCCAACTCTCAGTCAACAGAGTGTGGGAGAGAGAGGAATAAGGAGCAAAACTGAGTCGTGCCAGTGCAATAATCCACTGTCAGCTTTGCTCTAGCATGGTGACAGCATATTACATACTGAATGAGAGATGTGCCACATATCAAACACTGGAAGTTGAAATTGGATATGACGACAGCAGACTGAATTTGGGCTGTTTTCTGAATCTGATTGCAAACAGCTTTGAGGTTGATGTCTCTTTTAAAAAATAGATAAGAATGAGTTATGAAACTCATTATGAATATGTGCTTACCTCATTGGCGTACACCCAGTGACTATCTTTGGATGCTAGATTCGTTTCCACTGCCTGTAGAAAACAAAAAGACAAAAGAATGCAAAAAAATTACTAAGATGTAAATAAACAGCTATCTTCTTGGTCTGCATACCACAATTAGAAGCTCAAGCATGACGCAAAGAGAGCCAAGGACACTCTTTAAAAAAACGACTTTCAAACATTCAAAGAAAAATTGCTATATGTGCTTTATTTCAACTTTTCAGAACACATTCTGTGCACTTGTAACAATCTAAAAAGCAAACTTTACTTTTAATGTTTTGAATCTATGGGAAAAAGCTGTCAAAAGTTCATATCTCACGTATGTGCAGACATAATATGAATAATAATTAATTACTTAAAAAGAAACACAAAAGTAATTAGTGCATATTTTAAGTGTCTAATTAATGCAGTGCAAACCACTCTCTGCACTTGATGAGGGTGTCTGTCAGTCACAATTCTTTGCTGAGAGCAAAATAGAGGACAGAGAGGCACAAAATGGGGTTGCTGGAAATGATTTACATTACAAAACCATAGAATGGCACAATCTTAAAGGGTTAGTTCACCCAAAAATGAAAATTCTGTCATTAATTACTGACCCTCACCTCACGTCGTTCCAAACCTGTAAGGTCCTCTTCAGAATACAAATGAAGATCTTTTTGATGAAATCTGAGAGCTTTCTGTCCCTCCATTGACAATCTACACAACTACCACTTTCAAGGCCCAGAAAGGTTGTAAAGACATCATAAAAGTAATCTATGTGACTTCAGTGGTTTAACCTAAATTTTATGAAGAAACGCGAGTTCTAAATTTGCGACAAAATAACATAATTTACCATGCAGAAATACTCAACTCCAACGTGCGTATACAAGACCACAACGAGGTATGTGTGTTTTGTTGACATGAGAGCAGACGTTGTTACATGAACACGCGTTGGAAATAAATATTTTGTAAAAAAATAAACAGTCAAGTAACATGAATTACTTGTCTTTACTAGATGTCTTAACTGGGGCTTGAAATTGATAGTTGCGTAGCTGTCAATGGAGGGACAGAAAGCTATCAAATTTCATCAAAAAGGTCTTCATTTCTGTTCTGAAGATAAACGAAAGACTTTTAGGTTTGGAACGACATCAAGGTGAATAATAATTAATGACAAGGTGAGTTTTTATTTTTGAGTGAACTAACCTTTTAAAGGGATAGTTCACCCACAAATGACAATTCTGTCATTATTTACCTGCCCTGCAGGCACACAAAAGATAATATTTTTAAGAATGCAGAAACTCATTCAAAAAGTTTAGGTTACCATTGACTTTTAATGTATGGAAAAAGAAAAAGAAAGAAAGTTCTCAGAATATCTTCTTTTAAAAGAAAAAAAGTAGTACAGGTTTAAAACAACGTGAGGATGAGTGAATCATTTTAATTTTTTAGAATTTTCAATTTTAGGGTGAACTATACCTTTATGTTACAGTGACAGTACATGGTACAGAATTCCAGATGGTACAGGAATGCAGTCCTGTGGGTAAAAATGCAATGCAGTAACAACCTGTCAACGAAATGGAATAGCGATTGTTGGATATCTGCGTGTGAATCTTGACAGTGGACACAGTGGAATATCTCTGTGAGATAGGAACACCTGCAGAGGGACCGTCTGGCTTTCATGTTTAGGGAATATATTGGACTAACTGCAGGCAGTAATGAGACGATAAGACCACATTCCAGGAAACTGATCAAAAATATTCCTTATCAAACATCCTGACCGAGTTCAATATATGTGTATTCTACACAGAACAAGATAGTGGGAGTGTATTTCTATGTCCACAGACAGAAAAAAAAAGTTATTTTCCTGCTCAAGCTGCATTTCATCTCAACCTTCAAAAAACCTTTATGCCTTTTTGTACTGTGACATCTTCTACAGCAATCAAATAAAGAACATACAGTAGCACATGATTCAACTTTAATGGCAAATAAAATGAAAAAGTGAGGCAAACTAGGTTAGAAAAAGCAGGTTTACACATGGTTCCACATCAACTTTTGAATAATACAATTGTGTTTTTTATGTACAGTAGCTTCATTAAGCAGCATGTAAACAAACTAAAATGAAATTACAGACAGCATCACTTAAGAAAAGACAATCAAAACTTAATAACTGATAGTATACCAGACTATTTTAATGATTTTTAATAATTAGAACAAATGATTCTATTATTTGACAGACAATTTACTTCTTCACTAAAGGGATAAGTGTTTTGAAGCTGTACTGTAAACTGTAAATCTGCTCTTCGTAGATTACTACATTACGGAAAGTGTAAAATGCATCCCACTCCATTAACAGTTAAAATTTTCTCAGATGGAATGCAGAGTATCTTCTTTCAGCAAATCAACAGATAAAATAACACAAAAAAAACAAAACAAAACAAAAAACCAGTACAGCTGTTATTTCTTTTATGTCATTTGCATTTCATCAGCTTATTCAAAATATGTAGAATTGATCAATAACACTACATGCAAAATAATATGAACATAAGGGCTTGTTAATATTACCAGTATTAATCTAGTCCAACATTATTACCAACCTATTCAACTAAATAGTCTCTCTAGGTCAATTTATGTTGTCAGCAAACTAAAAT
The DNA here is from genome assembly GCA_031834385.1 of Semotilus atromaculatus. Classification (NCBI taxonomy): domain Eukaryota; kingdom Metazoa; phylum Chordata; class Actinopteri; order Cypriniformes; family Leuciscidae; genus Semotilus; species Semotilus atromaculatus. The sequence continues at coordinate 17,105,096 of JAULUF010000028.1, read as the reverse complement.
CAATAGGACTGTATATAGCTTTTAAAAGGTCAAAAATGTTCACTTTTTGATGATAGAGACAGGACTTCCTAACAACAGGAAAGAAGAAAACTGATTCAGGAGTGATCAAGGAGTATCTGGCAATATATATTGTGAAATTGTTAAAAGCAGTTGTATTTCTTTCAGTTCTTGAGCACTGATTGCAGTGTCCCGGCTCCAGCTGTGGTGAACCTTGAATGAGACCAGCTGCAGCACTTTCTGAGCAGTGATTTTCCTTCTATCATTTCATCACACATGAGTCCTCTTAAAATGTAAAAAAAAACTAAAATTCTACAGAATGGATGCATGGCCATGATAAAGAAAAACACAGTGCCCCATAACTATTTAACAATTCATGTAGCTCAGCTACCAAAGTGTTGCCAAGGTCATGGGTTTGATTGCCAAAACTAAATCTATGCATCTAATAAATGTATAAATGCAACACAATATTCAATATTTTGTCATAATTGACAGGGTTTCCCTCTAATCTGTTGTCTGTAGACTTTGCACAGTTGTTTTCACTCGTGTAGTATACAGGCACAGATTTGACTCCAGCCGTCCCAGCATGCTACTCTGTACCTGTTTGACTCAATAATATGAATCCGCTGCACAGGTGAGCGATCCTGGCACACCAATGCCTGATGAGGACTGAGCTGAGGTTTGATGTGTGTGTGTGTGTGTGTGTGTGTGTGTGTGTGTGTGTGTGTGTGTGTGTGAGAGAATAAAGATCTGTGGTAAAGGAAAAGTAAACATGTTCTTGGTGAGTGGAAGCACGTATATATATTGCTCTCAGATGGCAATAACAAAACATTTCAAAACACCTCCATAATTCAATTCTCTCTGGCAGAAGAAACATAAAGGAATAAATGCATCAGCTGAAGTGGATGTACACTTTGAAATGAAATCCAGTCTGCTATCTGCAGTGTTTCTCTCCTGATTCTCATCACCTAACGTTTCTTAAAGAATTTTTTTTTCAAAAAAATGTTCTTAGTTGTTCTTTGTTTTGGCTTTACTTTTATACTACTGCAGCTTGCAAGAAAGTGCAAATACTGTGTGCTGCTAAAAATCTGAACAAACACTAAAGAGGACAAATATAAACCTAAACATGTCAGTTGCACCGGTGATGTTCTCCCTCAGCTGTTTCATAATTAAGTCTCTGAAGTTGAGAAATAAACAGCTTGTGAAAAAGACTAGGCTGTGCCCTTGAATATGCTCTGCTAATATTATTTCTCACTTTTCAGACATACAAAAACAAGCGCAGAAAAAAGTTGTCATGGGAAAACCTGTGGATTTCCAGAGAAGAAAATCTCATGGTCAATCCGAGGAGGAATGTTTCTAATGAAAGTTTAATGTCTAAACTCACATTCACTCAGGGTCAACAGCCTTACACAGGAGAAAGATGCTCCACTCGAGACATGCTTCATCTCAAAATAAAGGTTTGGCTTGACCAATCCAGGGACGCTAAATAAGAAGATTTTTTTCCCCCTTATTTCTTAACCAGCAAAACCAGACAAAAGCGTGTATGAGGTGAAAGAAGAGCGCTAGGGACGGAACTTAGAATCATTTGGGATGAGATATTGCTCCACATAGTGAGACTCTCAGTGATTGGTCAATGGGGAGCTATACTGAGCACTGATTGGCCCCTTCATTGATTTACTGGAAAGAAATGCGTACAAACACGTCTTCTTTATCGCTGTGAGAGCAAGGTGAATGCATTAACATCAGTTCCCCTGCAACTGCCCCATGACTCAAAAACATTTCTCTTCACAATAATGCCTGGAAAAGATTGCACAACTGAAATCAAATCAATATTCACTACTCCCAAAAACGAATTTGCCAATTTTCGGCCAGGAGGAATGCTTGCACCGGTCATGTTCACCTCAGAGATGCATGGTAACAAACAAAGCAAACACTATGGGTGTCAATATTCATTAGGTCTGTCAACAACACTTGAATAGGAGCCACTTGCTGTGTAGCCTGCTCGCACATACCTCCCAGTGGGTTTGTTTATATATCTACTAGCATTTCATACGCATGACAGCATTCTGACAAAAGCAAAGTTCACTGGCAAACCCCCAATAATCCTTGGAGACAAACACAGAGAAAGTGCAGCAAGGCTTTTCCATTACTGACAGTCCAAGTAAATTGCTTTCCATGCTAATAGCCACAGTTTCACTTTTAAATTAAACTAGGCAATAAACAAAACACGAAGATACTATAAATGTACACAATAGAATTAAAATAAGAACATTGTCTAATTTGCGTCTCTTTTTAATGACTACAGGGTGTTCCATTAAAGGCAAACATTTGAATAATGTGTTTTTTTTATTCCTCAGAGAAGGAAGATTCAATGAAAGTAGGAACCACAAGCGGTTACTATGTGTCATGGCATGAAATATCACTGCCAGAGAAAACAAATAAACAGAAATCTGCAGAGAAATGATACGCCACTCGTGATGAACTGTCAAGATCTGTTTAAGCAGGTGGAGGAGAGATGGGAGGACATATAAGTCAGATGGAAACAACCCTGTTATGGGTGAAATGTGGAAACAGACGTAACAACGAAAGACTGCTAAATGGTTTTGATCAAGTGGATTGAACCAGGCGCAGTCTTCAAGCACTAACTAGGTTATATAAACAGTCGATATGGGCATCTTGCCCTTAAACCTTTGGGATCTACACTTATCAATAATTTTGTTCTGTACAATTTTAAGTCTGTCACACACTCTGTTTGAATGATCTCTTCTGAACAGTCATAAACATACATACACACACTATCTCTCTCTCTCTCTCTCCCCGTCTGTCTTTCCCCCCTCTATGTGCAACAAACAATCAGCTGAAAGCCAACGAGAATTGATTCCTTGACACTTAGATTTGTGGGAGAGCAGGAAGTCTTTGATAGTCCAGGATTGAGTTCAGACTCTTAAATCAAACACCTACTGATTGCTGTCAATCTGCAACAGCATAAACAACAGCAAAGCAGACAGGGATCCACTTTAAATGAGTCATCTATAAACTGTCGACCATTATGAAAAACAACAGGACAACTCATTTTGGAAATCAATTCTCCCCTAGGGATGTGCAAAACTACACATTGTAGCCGCACAATTGACTAGTAGAACACAAAAGATTATCATTTGAATAATCTTTCTATTGGTTTTGTCCATACAATGAAAGTCAATGGCGTACAAACAGCACTGAACCTCATTGACTTTAATTATATGGATAAAATATATGTATATCTATATATATATATATATATCTATTATGTTCCACAGAATAAAGAAAATAATACAGGTTTAGAACAAAACAGAGATGAGTAAATGGTGACAAAATGTCAAGGCAAACTTGAACTTGAAGGCACTTTTGGATCTTTCAATAGAGACCCCTTCTGAAAAAATAATTGCAGATACATATATATATATATATTTATAGTACAGTCTATGAGCCATTTATATTGTGCAAGAAAAAAAACATGACCTTACCCAAAATTAAATAAATAGCTTTTATTTTTGTACTGTACTAAAGCCAAACTGAATATTATCTGAAAAATACTGACTTTTTATTGAATGTACCTACATTTCAAAAGTTTAGGTGTATATGACTTTCTTCTTTCAGACAAATATAATTGGAGTTATATTTAAAACATGACCTGGCTCTTCCTAGCTTTATAATGGCAGTGAATGGCTGTTTCTGTCTTAATACAGTGCATCCATCCATCATAAAAGTGCTCCGAACGGCTACGAGGGGTTAATAAAGGCCTTCTGAAGCGAAGCGTTGGTGTAAGAAAAATATCCATATTTAAAAATGTACAAACTGTAATCTCTAACTTCCGCTAACTGTCGTACACTCGCTCACAAGAGACTGGCGTTCCAGTGTATGACGTAGGACGCAGGACGTTCCGGTGAGAATGCTAGTTATCTATAATGCTGATAATTCAGCTTTGCCATCAAAGGAATACATTACATTTTTAAATATATTATAATAGAAAAGTTATTTTAAATTGTAATAATATTTCACAATATTTCTGTTTGTTCTGCATTTTTTTATTAAATAAGCACAGCTTTGGTGAGCATAAGAGACTTCTTTCAGAAACATATTAAAAATAATTATAGCAACCCCAAACTTTTATACAGTACTGTTTCTTTTTTCTACCCACTATTAGAATAATGTAAACCTAAAAAAAACCCAGTTCAATTCAAATTCATTCGTACAGCAATATATGCAAAGGAGATTTACATCTAACTTTGACACTGACTTATCCTTACCCTTTCCTTCTACCTAATTTTTCTCTCTTAAAAGAATAGTTCTCCCCAAATTGAAAATTAGCCCATGATTTACTCACTGTGAAGTCATTTTAGGTGTATATAAAATTATTCTTTTAGACGAATGCAATCTGAGTTATATTAAAATAATGTCCTGGCTCTGTCAAGCTTTATAAATGGAGTGAATGGGTGTCTGTCTTTGGAAGTCCACTAAAGCGCATCTATTCATGATTAGTGCTCCATGTGTCTCCGGGGGTTACTAAAGGTCTTCTGAAGTGAAGCGATGGGTTTGTGTAAGAAAAATATCCATATTTAAAGCAACACTAAGTAACTTTTCCTCTGCGGTCGCCCTACAGGTTGGAAGCGGAACTGTCCATTACCGCTGTCGTAAATAATTTAGCCTACCGCAGTCTACAGTCGCACGCGTAGTTTTTATTTTTATTTTGTGTAACAGTAAACTTGAAACGGTATAACAGCCAGATAGGGCACCCCTCCTCCTCCTTAAGCTCACGCCAGCGCAAACACTGGCCCAATATTGATCCTTGTCCGGCCTTTTACTTGATCACTCATCCTTTTCCTCTTCCGACAAAACCTTTGTCTTCTTAGTTTTTGTTACTGCTTCGGCCATGTAAGTAAAACGTACATTTATAATAATAATATGCATTAAAGGGGCCAGAAGGCCAATTTAGCTCAAAAGGAATTATCAATTAATTTATAGGGAATCTTAAAATAATCAGTTAAACGGCCGAGCAAATGACTCGTCCAGCGGTCATTTGAATGGGCCGTAACTATAACCTTTGCAGCGGATATAAATATCCAACTATAGTGAAACACTATGTATTAGCAAGGTAACTTAGATCAGAAGTTTAAGACATTAAATCCGTAAGCACATAACACAAGACAATTATCTTTAAAATATAAACAAGACTTTATTGATTATCCTAAAACATAAAACTAATATCTAACACAAACACACGCACACACACACATTCATACGAGTTGCAGAAAGAAAGAGAGTGAGGGAAGAATGAGTTTTAAGAGTGAGATGGTGAAATTCCACGTTTCTATATATCTATATCTATATCTGAACGAACCATCAATCATTAATTTAACCCTTCTATTGTTTCTTAGGCAGGTTATTCAATTTTATATTAATGCACCAGTCCAGTTAAGAGTCTGAAGGCTACTTGCTTGTCTTTGGTTTGCTTTGGGGATTCCTTTTGTCATTGTAAAAGGGGGTTCCCGGGTCCGTTGATCGGCTGGCGGTCTCCTCGTGCCTGTATAGATGTCTTGGGGCAGCCAATCACATGGTGTATAGGAGGATCTTTGTTGACATCTTTGTACGCATGCGCGAGTGGTTGTGTGGCAACAAAACAAACAGTATGGCGGGCTGTAAAGACGCGACGAGCATTTTCAAGAGAGTTAGCGGGCGAAATCCACAATATATAAGCATTTCAACATCTTAAGACCGGAGGAGGTTTGGAGAGAAGCTCAAAATTTGTATTGGTGACAAAATCGAAGTTATTCAAAGCCCATATGAGATCTGGGATGTGGATCGCGGTTTGGGACACCTGAATCAGAACGCGAAAACATATGATTTGACTCATTTTGTTTATTTTTTTTATCTTCTATAAATACATAGTCACTAAGACTTACCATGAACAAAATGAGCCTCACAAACTCGATCAGAAGCTGCAGGAATCCAGGCTTTCTTCGGAGCGTCCAGGTTCAATCGCCTAATTGCACGCAACCATTTCTTTCGTTTTTCGCGATCCTTTTCAGAAGGAATTTGAAAAAAACTTTTTATCAGGCCCCCAACGAGCCGTACAATCGACCACACAGCAAGAGTGAACCATCCTCTTCTCTAAATCCTCCTCCAAACGTGCAAAACAATCAAATTACAGGTATCTAGCGGTGTTTCCTGCCACACGATTCCCATGATGCAACGCGACAAACATAAACAATGACGTCACAAAAGATCTGCCTATTGGCCGATGGATTAAAGTTCTTTTAGTCTGATCGTCTACATGGTTACTTCGTCCGTCTGTTACTTTGTCATGGCTCTCTCTAATTCTCGCATCATTCGTAACTTCATCGACTAAGGCTTTGTTCGGGTCTAAGATTTTAAACTCAAATGTTTGTCCAGCCTCCTGGACGAAATCTAACCAATAAGATACTGTTGTTATTTGAGAGGTGGTATTTTCCACAGCTCTCATCGTAAATCATGCGTTATCTTACTCTGCAGCTGGAGCAGAGTACAGAGGGTTCCGTTTAGACATAATTTCTATTATAAGAACACGAAACATTTTACACAGATTTCAATCAAGCCACCTTCTGAATTAAGAACATATGATCATTCTGATATGAAACATGATAGACTTTCATTCAAACATCTAATAGTTATAACAATTACATGACTTAGATGTGATCTAAACAGAATGGACACATACAGAGGTTGCCCACACAATATAAAATTATGTAGTTGAACAATGTTTGATTATAAGTCAGACAAGATTTGTTTTGGGATGATTTGATGCATTTTATAGGTATAAAGTCGCAGTCTCTGTGGTTTTAAGAGATCTCAACCCTGAGGTTGTTCAAAGGTCTTCAAGAAGGGGGAGGTCTGTTTTACATCTCTGTCCTGGGATCAAATGACCTCAGCCGTTATCTTAGTGGGTCCTATCCTGTGGCATCTCTGAACCAATCTGTCTTTTCCAAACTATCTAACTTTGACAACGTTCTTCCTTAAAGGGCCCATCTCTTTGAAATTTGCAGGGCCATAAAGCTGTTTTCGTAGACTCGCTGGAGCCTGGATCTTTATGGTGCTGGAATGTTTATTTGAAGTCTGGAGTGTTCAATTCTGTGTGGAATTCAGTTTGAATGAATCGCATGGAAGATTAATTTGTGTTTGGTTCATTCTCAAATCCTACAGCCATGACAAAAACATAAGCACGAGAGCCGGAAAACAAACGCCGGTTGGCCACTCACGTCCGAATTTGAGGAAGTGGTGGGGGAAGTGACGTCTGCCGCAATGCAGTCGAATTTTGTAGTTCTTTTTGTGCTCGGGTTACTACCCGAAACCCGAAGTTACATAGTGCCTTGGAAATATATTATGAAGGTTGAAAAACTACATAGTGTTACTTTAAAACTTTATCGACTAAAATAACTAGCTTCCGGCAGACGGCCATACGCATCGATTTACGCCAAAAGAGTAACACTTGAACTTGAAGCACAACATAAAAAAAAGCCGTCAATTGCTGTCATTACGTTGTGCGTCAAGTTCAAGATAGCTTACACGAACGCATGCGCTTCACTTCAGAAGGCCTTTATTAACCCCGGAGACACGTGGAGCACTTTAATCATGAATAGATGCGCTTTGACGGAGTTCCAAAAACTATCCATTTAAGGTACTCACATTCACAATGTTGTTTCAGCTCTGTCTAATTCTAAGTTGAACCTTGATAAATTAGATAACCTGTTGCTATGGTAACTCCGATCTAGGCTTGTCTCCCAGAAAAAGTATTTAATTTAAGATGGAAGGCTTTAGACAGAGGCTGCTCTGCTCAATGAAGCAACAGGTATTCATGAGACTGAAAATGAGCAATAAATAGGGCTTACTATCCATCTAACACATTAATTAAGAATGTGAGATCAATGTATGCAATGCTTCACAAAGAAAAACAGACATCCTCAGGGAACAGTGATTATATACAGTATATTCCTTTATTTAATTTTTTTATTACCTTGTAATGTGTTGACATGTTTGGGTTGTTTTTTTGCCCCAGGATATCAAAATTTGCATACATGAACATGTATAAGATACTGGGTGCTCGACCTCACAGTCAGACTTGAATTAGATACATGAATCTAGCATATGCAAACACAAAGCATCCTTCTACTAAGAGGGCCTTCATTGGATATTTTATCACTTTTAGAATGATCAAAAAACAAAGTACAAACCGTTAAACTAGAAGCAAAGCTTCCAATGGTCACAAAAAAAGGAAACCAAAACAAGCACAATGGCTCACAATAAACTCATGGGATTCATCAGGTAGGTAGGCTCAAGACTGAACAAAAAGCAATGACAAAAGGCAAACTTAAATAGGGCCCTACACAGGTGAGTATCATCAACAATTATTGCTAAGTACAATTGAGAGTTCTTGCCAATGGTTTACCCCTGGCAACTGGGAGGAGGATTGCAGGCAAAATACCTCCTGTGTTTCCTCTTGTGACTAGGAGCCATACAGCTGGTCATGGCAGGAGTGTGATCCCTAGTGGTTGGAGGACGTATTGCCTGATAAAGTCTTACACTGATACATGTTGCCATGACAAAGACACATAGCCTGTCTCCTTAACTGTATCTCCATACAGTATGTCATGTGCACTGCCTTGATATTATGGCGTTGAATGTACACAAGCTGGAACAAACCAACAACTCAACCTCCATACGTATTGCAAATCCAGTGTTAAAAGAGACAAACTTCAAAACTACAATGCAAAGTACTTTTTATTTTTATGCAATGTCATTAACCACCTGACTTTGTATTTCTGGCTTAACACACACGCACGCACGCACGCACGCACGCACACACACACACACACACACACACACACGCACAAACACACACAAAGTGATATTCTTTTGATAGGATATGCTGTAAATTAATAAACAGACATCTGTTGTTGGCGCAGTCGCACAGAAGAAAACCGGACTGGTTCATGTGCTGAACTAGTTTCCCCTATTTTTCCTTCCACTTTTCTGCCAAGTCATTTCTAATGGATTATTATAGCAGATTATTATAGTTTATAGCAGATCATTATAGCAGATTATTATAGAGACACAGTGGTTCTCAAACTTTTTGACTCAAAGGCCCACCATTGCACAAAACATTTTTCAAAGGTTCCTCTTCATATAAGGGAATATTTTTCTGCCAGAATTTCTGCTAAAATGACAAAGGTCTATCTTTAAAAACAGAAATAACAGTTACTGATGGTAAAATATTTATAGCATTTTAATTAAGTTACATTATTTAATTTATTAATGATATTAAAATCAATTGTATTATTAATAATAATGATAATAATAATAATAATAATATATACTTTTTAATCATTTCCTGTCATCCTGAGGCCCCCTTGGAAGCTCCCTATGGCCCACTGGTTGGTCTATAGACCCTTTTTCAGTTGGTAAACATTGTGAGGTTTTTTTGTGGGCGGAGCTTAGGCGGAGGCAGAACAATTCCTTCCGGTCGCTTCACTAACGTTAGTTAGCAAGTTTTGTTAGCTTGTTTCTTTAACAATGATTGGAGAAAATCCGATTTGATCTTAATGTGTAAGGTCACTCACTGTCCAGGACCACGATTGTTATTTTAAAAAGTTAATTCTAATGGACGGAACCAGATTGGCCGACCCGTACACAATCACTCAATGGATGGACGATCTGACAGGATTACCTCCCGTTGAGTGGCTTGACTTCTACACCTAACGTTACCTGATAGAGAAACCGAGCGTAAAGAGATACTGAGTGCGTATACATCTTTAGATGCCTATAACCGTGTGCTGAATGGTCAAGTACATGACTTGTGTGGTACGATCTGAAGTTCTGCCAAGCCAGCGCCAAGGCCAGAGACAACCAAGTAAAGAGTGACATTACAGTGTTTTTTTTTAAATCATGCTGAGTGTTTGTTATCGCTGTTATTTATTGGCGCTTTCTTGGTCTTCACAGACAAGCGCTTCAATTTATCACTTAACGCCATGTGGAGACACTCTATTCCTTACGGTGAAATTACAAAACAAAATGCACACAAACATGTCCATGATCTTGATATACAATCACTGATGAACACCTTTGGGTTTAATGAGAAAACAAAAAAAAACTATACAAAAACAGATTAGCACACAGAACCTCTGACAAGCTTAACAAAAGTTCTACCAGACCATTAAGACACAGAAGCATTCCATGTGAATCTATGCATTTATTCAATTAACTGAAGAATCTCAGGACTAGCAATATTGTATTATATAGTAGATGTAAGGATGACATTATCAAGTTAAACATGACTTTTGTGTCGATAAATTAAACTCAATGTACTATTGAAATAGATTTATGGGCATTGTCATGTTTTTTTTAATGCAATTGTTCCTGTAAATATCATTGTATTAGCAACTCCGTCTGTCAGCCTAAGCTGAGAGAGTTGCATATAAACATATGAGTTTACTTGTGTTTAGATTAGGGCTGGGAAAGTTAACGCGTTAATCTCTGCGATTAATTTGACGTGTTTAACGCATTAAAATAAATTAACGCAAATGACGCAAGCCAATCGGGTCCATTTGAATAACTTCTGTTGCGACAGATGAGTGTGCTTACTGAGCCAAATCACACTGCATGATGGAGAGCGACAGAACGGCCAGCCTGAGCGCACAATTACGACCCCAACTCATCTAAAAAGTAGTGTCTGGAAATATTTTGGGTTATACACCGTAGATACCACTTCTCTCAACATTGACGCGCAAAAATACCTGTGTGTGCCAGGCACGTCTGTGCACTCCGAGCGCGTGTTCTCCACCGCGGGAACATCTCAATAAAAATAGTCGCACTTGATCCAGATCAAGTTGATAGATTGGTGTTTCTAGCAAACAATATTAAGAAATGAATTAGGCTAGGCTATAGGCCTTACTCCTGCTGCTGTGTAAGTTGTCACGTTATTGTTTGTGCCGTGCTGTTCCGATTCTGTTTTTTTCCATGTAACGTCAGCCTAATTTTGTGATTGTCTATGCATAGTGGCACTTGATATAGATTAAGTTGATAGTCTGCGGTTTCAAACATTAAGTCAAACATTTGCTTTTCAGACAGGCTATGGCCTGAGTCCTTATTATGACAGTCAGACTGTTAATGCATTTGTGATTGAATCTCCGTTACGTTTTTTTTTCCGTAGATATTCGAATACATTGGTTGATATTTGATATCCGTTCGAATTAGATTTTTCTCAAAAGTGACAGCCCTAGTGTGTTTCATACCCCTCTAATTGTCTCTGTATGTGCCACTGTACAATTAATAACAATTTACTGACATAATAACATCTTGTGCTTTCCTCTGTAGAAATGTGACCGAATTCCTATAGGGGGCGAGCAGTACATTTCTTGTTCAGGGGTGTTACCTTGTTTTATAATGTTGCACTTTATGGGAATTACCCATACTAGTTCCCAGGAGGGACTGTCTATAGATCATTGTAATAAAATGTTCTGTTGAAAATATACTTCATTGTGTAAATGTATCATTTTTTTAACGTATAAGTATTGATAACAAGCTTGGGGAAAAAATGCGATTAATTGCGATTAATCACAGCAAGTTGTGCGATTAATTAGTTAATTTTTTCAAATAAATTCCCAGCCCTAGTTTAGATCAATTCAGGACTTTTTCAGAACAATTCAAAACTTAAATCACTAGTGTACATGACCATGCAATAAAGGCAGAATGATTACTCAGGCATCAGTCAGTTCACAGCTGTTGGATACTCAAGGGGAAGTGTTTCATAAAACACCCTACATTACAGCAGCATTCAAGCAATAAAAATGTACACCTGATAATGTACATAAATAACAGTAAATTTAACCCAAATCCTCAAACAGATGGAGGAGTTTCCCCTTAAGAGGACACCAGCTGTCAAACTTTAAGTAAGGTGCTTTTGTGCTGCGTATGATGTTCACACGAATGAAATCTGAACAAGGAAGAATGTATAAAAAAAATATATATATATATATATTTTTTTTCTCTGCACTCAATGATAAATACATATCTGACCGTTGGAATGAACCAAAATAAAAATGTATGGTGATTTTATTTCCGTTAGACCTTTGTCTACATTGACGCTGATGCATTAAAGAGGAGCGGCTCCCCTGTTCCATGATGGCGGCTCTATTCATTCGGGTCACATGACGTCACTGTAGCTTTGCGCCGCCATCTTTACGACCGACGGTCTCAGTAATGCCTGCAATACATTTTGCAGTTGGCTGCAACAACAGCTGAAAGAGGAACCCCGAATTGGTATTTTATTCTATACCAAAAGAAAAGGATAAAAGGGGGGTCTAGGCCTTCTCCGTTGGCTTGTGAGCTGGAAAAAACAAACTCTAGCCAGGCCAATCACATCGTGAGTCGGTGGGCTGGGTGGGCTTATGGCTGCTGCTGCTGGGAACAACACTGAATTAATTCTTAAATCTTTCTTTTTTTTTAAAAAGTTTTTTAAGTTTTCGGAGAAGTTTTTAAGGAAGTTCGGTTTAAGTTTAAGGAGTTTTGCCGACCGGATAACGGCAAAGGTTTAATGTGCGGAACGTTTTTCAGAGAAGATAAGGTATTTTAGCACAATTCACACCCAGCGGTAATTCAGGAAAATAATATATCCGAATGCTCCACATGATACTGTCATGATTCCTGTCCTGTGTTTCCCTTGTCTTGTGTGCACTTTTGTTATTTCCTGTTCTGTGCCATGTTTTGTAGTCCGTTGTAGTCTTTCTTGTTTATTAGTCTCCCCAGGTGTTTCTTATTAACCACGCCCCCTTATTACTTAGTTAAGCTTGTTTGTCTCTGTGTATTTATAGCCCTTGTGTTTCACTTGTTACCTTGTCAGTTGTTATACATGTAATGGTTGCTTTTGTTCCTCATGGTTTTGTTCCTTTGTTCTGTTTTATCTGTTATTACTTTATTAAATCCTGCATTTAGATCCTCGCCTTCGCCTGCGTTCCTCCGCTGCATTACAGAACAACTGACCAAAACATGGATCTAGCAGGTAGTAGCCGGAGCCCACTGAGCAAACTTTGCACGATTTATCAGGATAATCGCAGCATTGAGGATTATGTGGAAGAATTCCTTTTGTATAGTCATCTCGTTCCTGATATTGATAATACTCTAAAGGATTGTTTCTGGAGTGGTATAGATCGGGACATTAGTTTAAACTTACCAGAGGAGGACCCCAGTTGGAACCTGGTGCAGTATATTGATTTTGTCCTGCAGTTTTGTGGATCCCCCTTCACTGTTGGAGAGGTAGAGAAGGAGCTCCATGAACCCACGGTATCCACTCAACCAGAGCTTCAGGTCATGCCAGAGCTTCTCGTCATGCCAGAGCTTCACGTCAGCCACGTCCAGCCAGAGCTTCACGTCAGCCACGTCCAGCCAGAGCTTCACGTCAGCCACGTCCAGCCAGAGCTTCACGTCAGCCACGTCCAGCCAGAGCTTCACGTCAGCCACGTCCAGCCAGAGCTTCACGTCAGCCACGTCCAGCCAGAGCTTCACGTCAGCCACGTCCAGCCAGAGCTTCACGTCAGCCACGTCCAGCCAGAGCTTCACGTCAGCCACGTCCAGCCAGAGCTTCACGTCCAGCCAGAGCTTTACGTCAGCCACGTCCAGCCAGCGCTTTACGTCAGCCACGTCCAGCCAGAGCTTCACGTCAGCCACGTCCAGCCAGAGCTTCACGTCAGCCACGTCCAGCCAGAGCTTCACGTCCAGCCAGAGCTTCACGTCCAGCCAGAGCTTTACGTCAGCCACATCCAGCCAGCGCTTTACGTCAGCCACGTCCAGCCAGAGCTTCACGTCAGCCACGTCCAGCCAGAGCTTCACGTCAGCCACGTCCAGCCAGAGCTTCACCACGACGTGCCTGAGCTTCACCACGACGTGCCTGAGCTTCACCACGACATGCCTGAGCTTCATGCCGAGCCAGAGACTGTCCACGTCACCTCTGCCCGGCCAGAGACGCTTCACGTCACTTCTGCCGAGCCAGAGACGCTTCACGTCACTTCTGCCGAGCCAGAGACGCTTCACGTCACTTCTGCCGAGCCAGAGACGCTTCACGTCACTTCTGCCGAGCCAGAGACGCTTCACGTCACTTCTGCCGAGCCAGAGACGCTTCACGTCACTTCTGCCGAGCCAGAGACGCTTCACGTCACTTCTGCCGAGCCAGAGACGCTTCACGTCACTTCTGCCGAGCCAGAGACGCTTCACGTCACTTCTGCCGAGCCAGAGGCTGTTGTTCACGTCACTTCTGCCGAGCAAGAGGCTGTTGTTCACGTCACGCCTGCCGAGCAAGAGGCTGTTCACGTCACGACTGCCGAGCAAGAGGCTGTTCACGTCACGACTGCCGAGCAAGAGGCTGTTCACGTCACGACTGCCGAGCAAGAGGCTGTTCACGTCACGCATGCCGAGCAAGAGGCTGTTCACGTCACGCATGCCGAGCAAGAGACGCTTCACGTCACTTCTGCCGAGCCAGAGGCTGCTCACGTCACGCCTGCCGAGCAAGAGGCTGCTCACTCCACGCCTGCCGAGCAAGAGTCTGTTCACGTCACGTCTGCTGATCAAAAGACTGATAACAAGATGGCCGCCGCCGAGCCGGTGTCTGTTCCTGAGCCGGTGTCTGTTCCTGAGCCGGTGTCTGTTCCTGCCCTTAACCCTATAGCTGCCCCCAAGAAAATTTTGGGGGGGGGCAGTAGGTCACCGCCGTGGCCGCCCGAGGGGTCTTCACCGCCGTGGCCGCCCGAGGGGTCTTCACCGCCGTGGCCGCCCGAGGGGTCTTCGCCGCCGTGGCCGCCCGAGGGGTCTTCGCCGCCCTGGCCGCCCGAGGGGTCTTCGCCGCCGTGGCCGCCCGAGGGGTCTTCGCCGCCGTGGCCGCCCGAGGGGTCTTCGCCGCCCTGGCCGCCCGAGGGGTCGTCTCCGCCCTGGCCGCCCGAGGGGTCGTCTCCGCCCTGGCCGCCCGAGGGGTCGTCTCCGCCCTGGCCGCCCGAGCGGTCGTCTCCGCCCTGGCCGCCCGAGGGGTCGTCTCCGACGCCGCCTGCGCATCCTGCTCCGCCCTGGCCACCTGAACTGCCAGGCCCGCCCACGCCATGCCACGTCCCGTGTCCTGTCCCCCTGCACGGGCCTGGCCCACCGTCCCTCCCCCTAGACCGCCTCTGCTCCACCACCCTCCTGAACTATTTCCTGAGGAGCGTCTGGAATCCGCTCCTTAAGTGGGGGGCTATGTCATGATTCCTGTCCTGTGTTTCCCTTGTCTTGTGTGCACTTTTGTTATTTCCTGTTCTGTGCCATGTTTTGTAGTCCGTTGTAGTCTTTCTTGTTTATTAGTCTCCCCAGGTGTTTCTTATTAACCACGCCCCCTTATTACTTAGTTAAGCTTGTTTGTCTCTGTGTATTTATAGCCCTTGTGTTTCACTTGTTACCTTGTCAGTTGTTATACATGTAATGGTTGCTTTTGTTCCTCATGGTTTTGTTCCTTTGTTCTGTTTTATCTGTTATTACTTTATTAAATCCTGCATTTAGATCCTCGCCTTCGCCTGCGTTCCTCCGCTGCATTACAGATACTATGGTCTTCCGACCTTTTACCATCGTGTCGATTCATTTTGATTAATATGTGCCAGGGAGAGAGAGCAAGACAGGGCTTAGGAGACGGCGAACCCTTGTTTATACTTTCGCCTTGCTCCGAAGAGAAAGTGTGCGCGTTCGCGACCGGGGCTCTCTCTGCTCGTTCTTCAGTTAAACATGCTCCCTGTCACACGCGCAGCAGTTCGTCTACATTACTAACCGATCAAATAAGATAAAAATCGCTTTGGAGCAGGAGCAGGGCATACAATATCGATGGTTCATAAAACTTAGAACCGGTTCTCGAGTGGAACCGGTTTTCAATTCCCATCTCTACTCACTAGCAGCACTGACAATCAACAATGATCAGAGTAACCTACCACAGACTGTTCACATAAAGTCACAATCGCCTCATTTCCCTTCCCTAAAGTTCTTTCAACGAGGCAAGACTGGGGCAGATAATAATGGACAAAAGAAAACTTGGGGTAACAAATAAGGAGCTTAAAATTAAAATTTTCTCCAGGTATCTCTGTTTCTCTCTCTCATTCAAATGGGCAGTTTGGGCGGCCATACCGGGCGAGATCGGTCGTAAATATGGCGGCGTTCTATTTAGTGACATAGTGACGTAGGTAGCATCTATGAATTGACACATTCGTTCCAATGAACTGTCGTAGCCAAGGCAACATCTAGTGTATATATCTATGGGCAGCCCCTGATGTAAAAGCATCTGGTTCCATCAAAACTACTGTAACGAGTCAGGATTTGGAATTACGAGTATTGAAAACGATCAGGATAGCGTATATTAACATCTAGTTAGCATAGCATTTATATAGTTATTTATAGGGATGGAACGAGATGAAAGTGTTAAAAAAGAACTGATGCTCACACTGAAAACATTTCAACAAGTTTTATATTTGAAAATCAACAAACAGCAAATAAAACAAGCAGCTCTATGCACTTTTTAAGGCAAGATTCTATTCTTTGGCATTTCCTTCTGACCGTCGTCAATAGCAACGCATTATAACACAGCGCATATTCATGTATCACAACGGATGCGCTCTCTCGTTTCATTCAAATACAACTTGCCGTCTTGCGTCTCCGTTTTTGATTGTATTGAAAATTAAATCAGAGTTAATTTATTGTTTACAGAGTTTGATAATACTGTTGTTATCATCTTGTCTGGGCGATTGTTGAGTATGCTGTACAAAATGGATTCATAAACCGGTAAGATTTAAAACATTAATGTGAACTTTCTTCGCGGAAGCTTCACGTTTATTTCAAGTGAGTGAGATAAAATATAACTAAAAAAAAAACATTTTGTGCCCAATTATTTCCCAGATTATTTTCCATTGGGTTCGTTATAATGTTACAATTGTAGTGTATTGCAGCAACTTTTTTGTGCATGTTTTGCAGACAGGGTGACCATCCTCGATTAAGTTTCCCTCAGGACTTTTGTAAAAGCTCAAATATGACCACACCTCAGATTTGGTCCTCTTAAAAGGCTGAAAAATCAGGTGAAGGTGGGGGAGAAAAGTCCTTGATTTCAAATGACCGCTCTGTTACAAAGCTACTTGCATCACTCCAGTCGCTCTCCATTTTAGCGTCTGACAGCAGCTGTCAATTAATCCCCCCCAAAAAGTGTGTACATATAGTGCACTCTATGTGTAGCCACAGAGCCAGTAATAAAACGAGAATCAACATCGGCTACACTTTTTGGAGATGACGAGAACTGAGGGATTTGAAATATTGTAAAAGAGATGCAAAGATAGAATTTGGATTACTCAACAGGTGAGTCAGGTATTTTATTGAACGGATAAATTGCCATAGTTTTTAAAACACAGGACGAGATGTAAACATCCATTATGTGCGAGCACGTAACAATTAAATCCATGATCTTGACATTTGCAGGTACTTTGAGGTTGCAGGATAGGATTGGAGTTATGGGAGACAGGTATGTCATCAAATATGGGGAGGGGGTATGTCATCTGGGTCATCAGGTGGGCACCCTCTTTCGCTAATGTTTCGTTGATGAGCCTACAACATGTCCAGAGAGCTCAACAGTGATACCTGGCATCCCAGGAACAATCCCCTCCGTTCAGAGTCTTTCTCTCTTTCTCCAGAGCCACTGGCTGCTTCTCTCAGCTGCCTCTGATACTTTTTTAATGGTTTGGTGCAAGCTCTGGCCTCTGACTCCCATGTGTCTTAGCGAGTTAGTAGTAGACAATACCACAAATCCTCTGCATCCTACTTCAACCGGATGGATTTCAGTGTTCCATCCGTGAAGTTGTGTTTCAGCAGCTAGCTCAACATATCTTCCAATGAATCTTCCCATGGTAAGGTGAGTTCAATGATGAAGACCTTCTTCACAGAGGGGGACTAGAGAACTATATCAGGCCTGAGGGTAGTGGTTGGGATCTCTGAGGGAAAAACAAGTTGCCGACCAATATCCACCAGCATCTTCCAGTCACAGGCTATCCGAAGCTGGTCATGCTCCAGTGATGTAGGCCGGTTCCTGGTTACTTTTGCCAGTTTATGGACAAAGATTTTTATGGACAAAGATTGCTCTATCCAGTTTCTCCACTGTTGAGATTGGAACTTCATAAACTGTAAGGGGCCACAACACCAGTGGTAGATGGGCACACTGCAAACACCAGGACTTTAATCTTCCAGGTAGTTGAGGGTTGTCAATGGCCCATAGTCCACTACTGATCTCCTTCTGCAGTTGTTGTACCTGTTCTTTGTCTTTTAGACTTGCATCATATCACCAACCAAGGCTTTTCACAGGCCGCTCAGGTACTGTTGGGATATGGTCATTTACGATCAAGAACTTGATATCACTTAGCACTCCCTTGACAAAAGAGATGCTACGTGATTTGGAAAGTTTTATCTTCATTTGGGCCCATGCTGATATTCTCTTCTAGTTTTCTGAGTAGTCTTCTAGTACATGGCACTGTGGTGGTGGTAAAGCAAAACTAGAGTATGTAGCTCTCTAACAGAGTCCATTGTAAAGCATTATCAATTGTGATGGGTTATTTTATTATGGGTTGTTGTAGCGCTGTGCTGGAATTTATTTTCAAGGAAGTACAGTGTCTGTTAATGGGTATAGCTACAGTAATGTCTTCAGCTAGTCAGCTTGAGATCCAAACTGGTTATATATCTTAAGCCTAGTAGTGAATGTTTTAGGAGCAGTAGGATAACTGCTACTCATATTCATCAGCACAGTCACAGTCAACTAGCCTGGTAATACCAGACTCTGCTACTTCACTTTGCTTCGTAGACAGAGTCTGGCATAGCATAATAGAGAAGTGTTTTCTCTCTCGCTAGGGGGCGATTTCTGAAGTTTAAAATCATTGGTTACCCGTAAGCCAATCAGATAAATTTATTTATGACGTATGTTATGCGCCGACACAGCCGCATCGAACCACAGACATCATGCATCGAACTCAAATCTATGATCGAACTTCCACTGTAAACACTTAATGATGCGAGCGAAATACCGGAGTGAACATGGCTGTAAACAACTTTTTTGATCGGTGAGTGATGTAATAGAATGACTGCTGCGAGAGAGAGAGAGAGAGAGAGAGAGAGAGAGAGAGCCCCGGCCGCGCCCGCGCGCACTCTCACGTCTTCAAACAACACGAGCGCTGTCTTACTCTCTCTCCCTCGCACATATTAATCAAAATCAATCGACAAGATAGTAAAAGGTCGGAAGACCGCGGTTTCACGTGGAGCATTTGGAGATTTTTAGAGATTAGAGACTCTAGGAACAACATCTCAACACTAAATTATAAAGGCCTGTCTCATAGACGCCTGTCTCAAATACAAGCCTGCACCGGCTTGTTCGACGATTTGGGCAAATAAAAGCCCAGGCTATTATTTGAAGTTTTACGGTATTTAAGACCTGGAAAAGAAAGGAGACACTGACCTGTCAAAAGGCTCCCCAGTTTCTCGCTGACGATCGGTAATAGTTGATAAATTAAACTTTTCCCAAAGGGAGTAGGGCCACAACATCACCTCCATTCAAAATGTTTAATACACACTCTTCTTGTTCTGGCTTCAGTTTGCTAATGCCGGGAATATTTTCCACAACAGAGCGAATTGCATCCGCGTCTCCATTTCCGCGGTCGTTTTCGATTTCCCTGACCTAATCTTATGCCGCATTCCAGTCAACCTGTAACCCGTGTTTTCCCAACCTTATACCCGTGACGTCAGAGCTCGTAACTGGGAGTACATCGATCTAGTACAAGTTCACGGGTGGGAAGTCACGGGTTTGACCGCCGTTCCAGTGCACTTTCACGGGTTAAAGGTTGGAAAAACACGGGTTACAGGTTGCCTGGAACGCGGCATTAAACTCGGCGCTTAGCGACTACGTCACGGCTTTCAGCCCGCCCTCTGTTCGTTGATTGGCCTGGCTGTTTTCAGGCCGGTGGAAAACTGAAAGATAGGCTGCTATCTCAGACTGACTACAGGAGCGAAATGAAATTAGCGGAAGTAGGAAGTCTGACGTAGTCAGGCTAACAGTCAACCACAGCCGAAGCACAAATAAAAAAATATTCTTCAGCAAAATAAATGCAAAATATTTTTAACCGCTAGAGGGCCAAAAGTTACATAGTGTGCCTTTAACTATAACTATAATGCCATGAGAGAGTTATGGGGGTGACAAGATTGCCAGTGCTCGTCATACATCAAAATGTGAAAGAATTAAATTATATATTTAAGTATTTTCTTACACTCAAACAAGTCAGAAAGAGAGGAGCAAGACTTTAAGCCACTCTCTGCTAGATCCACTGAGGATCACATCTGAGAGTTAATGTATATCATTAGCCAAAGGCCCTTGGCTCCCTGCTAAAAATGATACATAAATGCCCTTTAAAAGACTGTAACAGTAGATTACAGATTTATTGATTATCTGGTTTAGGTTATATCAGTTATCATGGCCTTTTAATATTAGAATAGAGTAGAAAATTACATATTCTGAAGATAAATATCAAAATAAGTGCGTTGATTATACCCATTAACAGAGTACCAACTCACTCTATTTAAAAAATAAAATGTTTTAATCACTGCTTTAAAATGAACAGAACTAAGCAAGTTTAAACTGTGAAAAACTTTAAGCTGCACAGACCTTTTATGTTACAATAGTTGTATCTAGTATTCTTATTGCAATGCCTTACAAATAATTTGTTTATCAGTCTCTGTAGGGTACAAGGACCACAGACCATGGCAACACATTGTTTTTGCTTATGAAATAATAATAACACTCAGATCATCTATTAATAATCATAGTGAGCAATACACTATAAACGCTAAATTGAATCAGTACAATAATAAAATCACATTTTCCCAACAGTAAGATAATGTAGAACAGAGTATCCACATCACAATTTTTCTCAAATAATCTTTGCTCACCCAGAAAATGTATTGAGCGTTAGTTCTGAACAAGACATTAAAATGCACAAAGTAGATGGTGAACTCTAAACCTCTGAGCACCATCGCAAAATCGAAATAGTCAGTATGTGAAGCTAATTTATAGATTCGGAAATAGTTCTCTGTATAATTTCACTAGCATGCTGTATCTCCTTAGCTTAAAGGTAATAACAGACTTCAGAGAGGTGAATAAAAACAAAATAAAAACATTGGTTTTAAAAAATGTCTTATATAGATACTCTTGACTGACCAATTTGTGGCATGAAAAATTGGAGCCAGCTGTCGTGATGAATAAAGAAAGCTCTTTATTATTGTAATTGCAAGTCAAACTGACAAAATCTCCCAGTGGGTTGGATAGATATTCCTGCTAACATTTCAGGAACATCACATCAGTCAGAAATGTTAAATCTCAAACTCAACCACTGAAACTCAAACATATCTCATTTAGACTTTGAAAGACTATTTTGAAATGTTTCTGATTAGGCTGTAAAAAATAAAATAAAACTATTGTTGTATCATTTAAAAAAAAAAAAAAAGAAAAAAAAAAGGATATTTAAAAGTTTTCATATGACTGTAACAGCTAAATAAGCTAAATATAATCAAAGAAACACCACAACATGTCCATTCTCAATATCGTGGATATTAACTAAAAAAAACCACCTGTTTCTCAATCAATAAACACCCTCTAAACTACAGCCTGAGCCTATATAATGTTTCAAAATAGCAATTTGAGCTTTAAAAATGCTGTTTGGTTAGACAGACCCATTCAAGCCTTATTCTCAAAGAGGCCTTTGTTGGTGTATATGTGGTAAAATTTGGTGCCGTTGTTTGTCTATATGATGGGAAATATATATATTCTTTCCAGCAAAAATATATTTCAAATATACGCTAAGCATGCTACGTATATGTTGTAAACAGCACTTAAGGAAATATATTTTGTAAATTGAAAATATATTGCCCTTAAACATTCAAATGGCAAAGTATACAACAAAGCTTACATCAAGGAGCAAGAAAATCCATTTAGAATATAAAAATGCATTTTGAATAAATGCAAAAACAGTTTCTATATTATTTTAGGCAATATAAAATATAGTTTGATTAGGAATATATGTAAAAAAAAAAAAAAAATAATATATATATATATATATATATATATATTAATATATGTATATATATATATATAATATTTTAAATGATAATTATATAGAATTATGAAACATATACACTACCGGTCAAAAGTTTTAGATCAGTAAGATTTTTTATGTTTTTAAATGAAGTCTCTTCTGGTCACCAAGGCTGCAATTATTTGATAAAAAATTAAATAAAAACAGTAATATTGTGAAATATTATTACAATTTAAAACAGCGGTTTTCTATGTGAATATATAGTGAAGTGTAATTTATTCCTGTGATCAAAGCTGAATTTACAGCATCATTACTCCAGTCTTCAGCGTCACATGATCCTACAGAAATTATTATAATATGATGCTCAAGAAACATTTATGATTATTATCCATGTTGAAAACAGTTTTTTACATTTTTTTTTCAGGATTCTTTGATGAATAGAAAGTTCAAAAGAACAGAATTGATCTGAAATGCAAAGCTTTTGTAACATTAATCACTACCATTCAAAAGTTTGTGGTCAGTAAAAATTATTTTTTTATTTTGGGGGGAAAGAAATTAGAAAATACTTTTATTCATCAAGGATGAGTTAAATTGATCAAAAGTTACAGTAAAGACATTTATAATGTTAGAAAAGATTATATTTTAAATAAATGCTGTTCTTTTGAACTTTGTATTCATCATAGAATTTTGGGGGGAAAAATGGTACACGACTGTTTTCGACATTGAAAATAATAATTTATGTTTTTTGAGCATAAAATCAGCATATTAGAATGATTTCTGAAGGATCATGTGACACTGAAAACTGGAGTAATGATGTTGAAAATTCAGGTTTCAAATTACATTTTAAAAATATATTAAAATAGAAAACAGTCATTTTAAATGGTCATAATATTTCACAATATTACTGTTTGTCATTTTTTTTTTCATCAAATAAAGCAGCCTTGGTGAGCAGAAGAGACTTCATTTAAAAACATAAAAAATCTTACTGATCTAAAACTTTTGACCGATAGTGTATATATTCTTTAGACTAACTTTTTTGGGGGGGCCTGGGGGTTCAAAATCAACCCCTCCTGACAGCTAAGCTGTAAGAATCAGCACTGTTACAGGATCACTGTATTACTGAGGACTGACACTGAAACTAGAGACCTCCTGGGCCTGTTTTTCCCATGAGGTTGCCACTTAGTCCATTCAATTACTGTAAATAATTTCGGATTGAAAAGTGTCATCCACTAGAAAGTTACTTAACAACCTTGGCTCAGCCATTAAATGACATGTAAATGACGCACATCAATGCTAAATGAAGTTGATTATGTGTGTTTACATACATAGCATGCTGGAGAGTGATGGTAAAAAGAAGACAACACCATGATCAAAGCCTGTATTTTCCAATCACTCCTGCCTCCATTAGTTTGATATATGAGGCGAATCCACCTCCCAGACAGGGCCAAAGTCCTGAAAAATGATGCAATTACATGTCTTTGAATAGAGGGGGAGAGTGAGAGAGAGAGGGAGAAAGAATAAGAGAGAAAGGATGTGTCATTGTGGATATTCACAAAGAAATGAGAATTGAACATTCACTCGTTTTCTTTCTCCATTAAACACAGCTATGTTGGAATCTGTCATATGATTGTATGGGAACTGACCTGTACAGAGCTGTTACATCACAATAGAACAACAAATTATTCTCACTCTCAGGAGTCAAAGAATATCTTCCTTTAGATGGTGCATGTACCAAGATTTCATTTGACTTTCAACCATATGGAAGTTAATATTCAGTTACTTTAAATAAAAATGGTTGCTTTGATCAGATTTGCTGGGCTAAATCACCTAGACATGAGCAGCTCACTTCAGACGTAGACAAGCTGACTACAATGGATACTCTTTCTTTTTGGTAAGACTTGCTGAATGTTCTTGTTCTTGACATTGATTTTAGTGCTTGCATGAGTACAGCATCCTTTGTCTGAAAATGTGCTTTGGGGATGAAGCAAAGATTCACTGCATTTTCTTTGATTCTGTATGGTTTTGTTTACTCCATACTTTAAACCAATGCTGATGTTGGCTTCAATTATTACTATAATTAGTAACAATTGTGAAGAAGCTGGCATTGAAAAGATATTTCAGTGTTCAGATGGACATTGAAATACTCAATTAGATAATCCTTCTTTGTTTGGTATGTGTTTGCTTTTACTGAATAAGAGTAATGGGATGTAATAGAATGGAGGAAAAAGCACAGACAAGTATTTTAATTGCACTGCAAACCATGTCTTCATTTGCCATTCATAAAAAATATGAACAAATGAATACATTTCACCTATAAACTTTACCACTTTACCACTTTACCTAAAGTTTTACCAGAACAAAATGGAAATTTAGCAGTGAACCCTAAGGCTTCAAAGACCTTGGTGTAATTTATTATCCACAACTTTTGTTGAGTCAGAGCAAAAGACACATTCTTTTGCCTACAGCACATCAAAATATCTAAGATTTTCTTATATGAACTCTCTATAGAAACAAGGTATTTCGCAAGGTCTCCGGGATGCTGTTTACTACACGTTTCCACATCTGATGTCCTTGCTCATCTGATGGCACTAACAATGCCAGGGTCATGGGTTCAGTTCCCAGGGAACGAACATACAGAAAAAAAAGTGTACCTTGAAATGCATTAACGTCATTTTGGATAAAAACTGCCAAAAATGCTGACATATCGTGTTAAATAAGAGAAAATATTTCAGTGTATCCAGTTCTACAGTGACTTGTAAATCGTTTAGTGATTGTGCTCCCCACCTCTCCCAGAACTACCTGTTTAGGATTCAGACCCTTCATTTCTGCATGTACTATGCATTAATCGAAGAACAGAGGCCATAGGCCACCCCCATTATAGTCTACAGTAGACTGGGCCTTCTGTGTGGCAGCTCACTCATTGTTTGGCAAAGCTTGTTTTGGATGGCTTGTTGTGAAATAGCAGAGACTACGACCCACGTCCTGCCCTCATGCTAGACCTGGCCTCAGGATCTCATGCCTTATTGTGCCGCCATTAGTCTGCAGATACAGGTATCTCTCTCTGCACTGCCCTCAGTGTGTGCCAATACGATTCTTCGCTAATGATGCTTTTTATACCACCTCGTTTCTGCTCCAGAGCACCCTCAGGTTCACCGCAGATTAATTAGTCCTGTCAATCCACTCCCTTCCCACCATAAACACTACCTTCCTTCATCCTATGTTCACGTTCATGCCTGCCTTTCCCCGCCTTCACCTTTCTTCCTGTGCAAATTATATTCTTGTCCTTGTATCTTAAAAATCAAATCAAAGTGAACTGGAATGAAATTGATTTAATTGAGTAACCAGCAGATAGCAAGCAGAATGTATAACAGTACTTCACATAAGCAAGCACACAGTAATATTAGCTTACAAATTACAGCAATTTGCTTCAGAATGAATTCATGTACATATTGATCTGACAGCTGTCTTTGTCTAAAATCCTTGGTAAAATATTTATTCTGATTCTTTTCCAGGATAGCATTTGATGGAAAATGCCACATTTACATACCAAAAGCACTTCAGCTCTCAAAGCTCTCCAGCTCCAGGGAAGCTGATCTTGACTGGAATTCTATATCTCATCTCACTCGGAAACACATCAAGACCTTAGTGGTTGAATCTCTGTGGTAATGACTTTAGACATAGACTAATTATGTCACTCTCTCTCTCTTAACACATAAATCTACATATTGCTTAAAGCAAAGGAACAGATATCTAAATATGTGTACATGTATAGCGTATCAAGCACATATCTTCATAAAAACTGAAACATTGATAGTTTTGTGAATGTACAGTTTGTTGGATTTCACAGAAAACATCTTCCTGCTATTTACCATTATTCAAATGAAAATCAATGCTGACATCTCACAAAATATATCATATTTGTTCAGAGAAGCAGATTGAAGGAGAAAAACAAGTTTTTTCTGTTTCTTTGTGTACATGGTCAAGTTTAGAGGTCAGTGTAAAATAGTTTTCTGATTGCTCCCATTATGTCTGTCAGTGTGTTCCTTCAGCCATGGTGGTACAAAAGAGAGACACATACAGAAGAATGAAAGAGGCAAAGAATAGAGCTATAGGACAGTCTGGGAAATGATACACATCCCTCATGTCTAATCAATTCATGTCAGACCGCAGGTCTAGAGGTTTCAAACCATCCTACACCAGAGACACAAATGAGATTTACCAGAAGTGCACCAACAATGTGCTGCCAGCTCTCATTGAGTGAATTAAAAATCCCCCTCTCTCTCGATCGAGCAAAATTATACTAAAGAGCAATGACAGCTTTTATGGATCAGCTTTTCACTAGGGTCGTTGATCGTACGAGTTGCACAGTGACACCTGTGTTATATGAACCAGAACAAAGGGTCTTATTTACTAATAATTGCATAAGTGTTCTTACTTGAAGGGATAGATCACCCAAAAATGAAAACGCTGTTGCTCACTTTCATGTTGCTCCAAACCTGTTTGACTTTCTTTTTATTCTTTAGAACACAAAAATAATTTATTTTGAAGAACATTGGTGTCCAAACAACATCCCAGAGGAAAAACAAAACAAAAATGAGATCTCTTTAACATCTCAAATGTTTCTATTTATATTTCTACTGTATCCAACACAGTGTTTTTCAAGAACTGATTGTTTCCACACAAAGTGTTATGCACAAATGTTTAGTATTTGTATACATACATTTATAAATGAGACCAAATAAATGAGACCCAATGAGTTTTGAGAAAACATTCAATTCAATTATATAATGACAAACACTAAGCAAACACTTCAAGATGAAGTAGTAGTTCCCCACAGTTAACAAACAATCAACCTGTAAATCAGTTATAATACTGCCTGATTTAGCTTGTCTGAAATAGTCAGTATTAAATCCCTAGCTGGTTATCATGCTAAATCAGGCTATAAATAAAAAAACTGATGGCTAGTTGCAAATTTAATTCTATGAACTATGATATTCATGACTTAATTGATTAATAACAATTTATTAAAAGTTAAAGTAATGGGAAAAAAAAATTTGCGCTCACACTTTTAGATTATGCCTCTAAATAAAAAGAAAAATTACAGGATTCCACTGAGTTTCTTTGTAATTTACTGAAATGGATTGTCGGGAAACAATTTATTTCTGAAGGGCTCTTAAATGTCCCCTGACGTTAAGCACTAACATAAGTAATAATCATCCATCACGTCGATGAGCTGCCAGATGTA
This sequence comes from Semotilus atromaculatus, assembly GCA_031834385.1. Lineage (NCBI taxonomy): Eukaryota > Metazoa > Chordata > Actinopteri > Cypriniformes > Leuciscidae > Semotilus > Semotilus atromaculatus. The sequence continues at coordinate 17,077,679 of JAULUF010000028.1, read as the reverse complement.
ACCTTTGCTGATTTTAATCTAACATCCTGCCACTTTCCATAACAATTTTTTCAACTTAGAGAAAGGTGCAAAACAATTCAAACTCGGGCTGTAAGTTAGTTAGTTGTTACAGTGCTTGTTGATTGTCAGTTTGAATGAAAACAGTCACATGAGACAGTTTTGTAATGAAGAGTGTGTGAACCCTGTCCTCAGGCGTTTAATTAATTGGGTATGCAATTGCCTTCAGAGGTGTATTCTAAGACATCTTGTATGAGTTCAGAAAGAGCTTCCTGAGAGGTTGAGAGCCTCTTAAAGACTTTTATCATGTTCATGATTTAACTTGACCTAGCTGTGACTCAGCGCCTTAAGATTTGCTGACTCACTCGTGCACCACATCAAAGACGTTCCCTTTAGATTCTTCTAACAAGAGCTTCTGACACAACAGAGTGGAAACCTGGACTGTAATCACTTCCTTCCTTAATCATTCAGGCGTTCAGTGAACAGACATCATGTAAAACCTTGAATAGGCCTAGAAATTCAGTGTGAACGTTCAGAGCAGCATTCAGTAGACCCCTATCCGTATAGGTTAACAGTAATGCTAAGCACACCAGAGTGCTGTCAGTGCTTTAGCGCTGATGCTGAGAGCAGCAGAGTTTTCAAAGTGATTTTGAAAGCTTCTTGAGTGTGTGAGGCAGCCTTCGGGTCAGGTGTTTCACAGTCACACTTTAGAACTATCACCTAACCACAGGAAACAGAGAATAGACGAGGAACTCTGTCTTTGATGTTCTTATTGGGGCTTGAGAGAAATCAAGGGCAAGGTGGAGGATTGATTAAAAGAATGCAAGGAGAAAGACAGACAGAAAAAAGGGATAGAGAATATCCTATATCAGATTTGACGAGAAGGCAAGTAGAGGTAGAAAATATGTAGAGAAACAGTGAGAAAGTAAAGGAGCATTTTTCAAAGATGAATGAGGATACGGACAGTGATAGATAACACACTGACAGGCTTAATTTGTTGCTGCGGTGAGGGGAGGGGCTCTGGAAGGCAGGTAGTGTGTGTGTGTGTGTGTGTGTGTGTGTGTGTGTGTGTGTGTGTGTGTGTGTGTTTGTGAGTGTGTGTGTTTGCGTGTGTGTGTTTGCGTGTGTGTGTGTGTGTGTGTGTGTGTGTGTGTGTGTGTGTGTGTGTTTGTGAGTGTTTGACTGCAACATGTGTCCGAAATGTATGATTAGCTACCAAGAACCAGGTCTAATTCCATTTTTGATACCCTTACGACCCTGCATCCTTCTGCCAATGTGGACAGAAAAAATCACTGTGCTAAACCACTCTGATAAATAATAATAAGACAATAAATGAACAACACATATTCCAAATGTGATGCCTGCACAGGTCATATGCAACAACAGACACAGCATGATCAGTGTAGACTGATCAAATGACTGTAGATAGTAGACTGTTTTCACACAAAAAATTTTATTCATAAATAATTTCCTAAAATTAAGATTTTTACAGGCAATAACAGCAGAATAGTTCTAAAAGTAATCTGACGCACTTGCTGTGTGAAAAGTTTGGTTGGAGCAATTCATCACTTATTCTGACTGTTTTTTTGTTTGTTTGTATAAGAATGTATAATTAAAAACACACTGAAAACAGAATTATGTAGTAACACATTCAGCTTTTAAATAAAAACAACTAAAATATGTTACCAAAAAGTAGTGTTTGTGTTTAGTACATTTGTTATGGATTTCAAAATTTAAGTACATTAACTGGCACCAAGCACTAAAAGAATTGTTAATGGAATCGTTAACATAAACGTTAAGTGGAATCTGAATCAGAAGTATAATTGTTAAATTCCTTATGTTTCCCATTCCTAGTCCTAGCATCTTTGAAAAGGTCACAGTAAAGACCAAATATTTACAGTGTTGTCTGTGAAATCCCAAAGCGTTTATCTGAATATACAAGGCATCTGTCAGGGTTTAGATGGATGCAATCATCAGGACAAGGACATTTCAGGGTATGGGTGGCTGAACTGGCATGGCAGCTATAATCACTACTAGCAATATCAAACCATGCAGAGCTGCAAAATATAGATTCATATGATACAACACTTTCAAACATATTACCTGCTTGATTTTAAACAATTCGGAAATGTCACTGCATATAAACAAACTGCCAAGCTATGTTATGCAAAGCCTTGTCTATGAAATTGGAATGATGCACTCTTGTATTTGAATAGTGTTGCAGCAGAATGCAGAATTAAATCACCACAGATGTCATCTTGTAGTGAAGAAAAAAAAAAGAAAAAAAAAATCAACAACGAAAAATATCATTAGGTTTCCTGAATACCCATGCTGAATCTAGTCATGGTCCAGTAAACTGTGAGCTGAAATTTCATTTCACTGTTGGTTTGTGTATGTTTTCATTAATAAAACACACACACACAGACACTGGGAGAGAAATTATGAAAATATGAGTTTAGGGGAATATTACTTTCATTTAAGCGGCCTCATTATGGCATCAACAAAGTATGAAATTTAGTTTGCGAATATTATTTCTGCTGAGACTTCCTTACCACTTGATGCAGAAGAATTTGCATGTTTAGATAAACAAAATAATAAAATCAAAAGCTCCCATCCCAGGAGTCCCCTAATACCCCTGACAAAAACAATGACTTGGAGACTAAAACAATTGATGAGCCTGAGACTCATTGGCATTCTGTGAGCATTTAACGGGTCTTCCTCCAACCTCCCTTTTTTTAATCAGCACGTTGGGAGTTTTCATTGGTGTTTTAATAATTAAATCTTTAAAAAACAACTGAATGTGGGTAATTATCAATGAAGTCTAATTAGGGCTGCTTTTGACGGATATGAAGAGGGTAGGTGTGTATGTCTATCTGTTCATGTTTTGCTGACAGGGGAGGGTAAAGCACTCATATCATAATGAGAACAACATGATACGCTAGGTGTCTAATTGTGCTGTCCACAATTAACTTTATGTCTGGTAGTAAAGATAATGATTTCATTAAGACAGACATCCCAACACAACTCTACATCAGTTGACTTATCAAAATGAGTTATAAGAAATGTGACAAGAATTTTTCTGTGCAAAACTCATTATGTAATGATGCAAGGGTGTCAAAATCACTATGAGCTTATTAGCAACACAAGCTAAAAATCAGCAAGCACTCTTTGAAATCGCTCACATTGGCAAAAACATATGATGCAGGTATATAATACAGTTTAGAGACCCTGTTCAGCAGCACAAAAGAAATGAAATATAAGATAAACGTGTGCGTGACCCCTTGGGGCCACTGGAAGCATTTGTTTTGAAACTCTCAAACAGCTACATATTTTTCTGCATTTTTCATCTAGTTAGCAGCTTATTACAGTGATAACCTCCACCAAGCTTTACTAACGCCCCAAATAACAAGGCAGCTTATTCAAACAACAATAACTGTTGTAGTTGTTGTAAATAAAACATTTTTAATTACTAGAAACAAAATTAATGCTACAATAATGTGTTTGTTAGACTTGGAGATCTAAAAACATATAAGGTGCTGATTCATTTAGCAGCTTACACTGTCTACCACAACAGGGAGCCTTCAGATTGAGCCAGAGTCATCTGGCTAATGGGCTTGTGGTTCTTGGGAATTATTGGATTTTTTGGAGATCAGATGCATCTCTTGCTATATTTTTTATCCAGTCATTCTTGGATAGATTGTGCTTGGGCTCAGTACCATGTGTCCACATGCATGAGTGGATAGCTATTAAATGACAGACTATATGTACTGGATGGATGTACCTTGTGTCATTGGCTATTTTCCACCTCTCTCTGCAAGTCCTGACAGGCCGACACGCTCGGCCTAATGCACAGTGGTGGTAATGGCTGTGTGAATCGCATAGAGCATGGAAGAATCAGAGCATGGAGAACCTCCCTAAAACACTGATAGCAGCTCTCTGAACCCAGCTGTTTATCTGACCGTGTCTCAAAGCACCAAATCACCATGGAAATACACACATATATAAGACTTCCTCAAACAGACAAGGTTATTCAGATAAGAGTGAACTACTGCCCATAGGGCTAGAGCAGGAGAAAGATGGCATGGTAAACTCATTCCCTCGACTACTCAGAGTTCAATTCAGACTTTTAAACTATTGCAGAGAACTCCCAGGATGTTTTGCTGCTCTAAAGAACTCTATCTCTCAACTGTCACACTGCTAACCAGTGGATGAACCATGTTGTTCAAACTGGCCCCAGGTTCAATCTCAGCACACACATGTTTGTTCCACCAACAAAACATTAACCCTCACACAAACCTGTTGATATCAGTAGATTTAAGATGATTTAAGATTTAAGAGACTTTCAAATTGTGATGACCACAATGCTATTGCTATTGTTTTCATATAAACCTACTTATACACTACTGTTCATAAGTTTAGGGTTGGTGTAATAAATGTAATTTATTAATGTGATGGCAAAGCTGACTTTGCAGCAGTATTCAGTGTTACATGACCCTTCAGTAAGTTTTGTAAGAAATGTAAAAGTCTGTAATGTCAGTTTTTATCAATTTAATGCATCCTTGCTGACTAAATTTTTTTTACTTTTTTCTTTCAAAAAAAAAACTGAATGGCCCCAAACTTTTGAACCAGTGGGGATTTTTTTAAGTCTGCAAGGGAAGCTCGACTTCCCCTATAATGTCAAAAAATTAATGGTCAAATATGTACTATTGTGTTATCATTTTGTTGACTAAAAATGCGTTAGAACACGTTCATCTAGAAGACGAGTTCATTCAGAATCTTCTACATATAGCAGGTCGGCTGACTCAATTTCCTTCTCATACATTCCCGTAGCGTCTCAGTGCATTTCCCTGTTGAAGCATAGCATCCATTGACTTCAATGAGGCTGCTTTGAACAGTTTTTTTCAGTGCTTTGAAACTAGACGGTCATTGGATAAATGCTGCTATTATGTTCTGCCAACGTACGCTCAGCATCTCTGGGAGTGAATGGAGGAGTGGGCTGCCTGGACTCTGGACTTCTGCGTGATGATTGGAGAGGCTGTCGAAAGACTTCATCTCCTTTTGATTGACAGCAATTTTATACAATAAAAAGTGGCTGACGCTGAAGCTATTTGATCTCAGTCCCATAGCTGATCATTCCCATATACTGATTGGCTTCATCACTGTCTCCTCTCCACCAGTAAGCTGGTGTGTGGTGGGCATTCTGGCACAATATGGCCGCCGTCACATCATCTAGGTGGATGCTGCACATTGGTGGTGGTTGAGGAGATTCCCCCCCTTCCATATAAAGCACTTTGAGGTCCCAGAAAAAGCACTATATAAATGTAATGAATTATTATTTATTATTATAGCAGATTTTGCAAGGGTAGTCGAAAGACAAACTGCTGCAACCTATTTCTTGGTATTTGCTTGGCGAAATTGCTAGCCAATTTTCATCATACATTTCACACAATTATATACCACATTCCTTGTTGAAAATGAGCTTCCGTTCTTTGAAAAACCAGAAGCCGCCACTATTTTGAACGGTAGTGGAACTACTACATAACTTTATGCACACTTTAAGACGACTTGCTTTTTGCTAAACAGAATGTTTCATTCTAAATAATGTAATACTATTTGATCTAATAACAAACACAGATATACTCAGATAACCCTAAAGTGAGATTTTGATCAGTTTTATTGAATTTTGGGGTACAATTCTGTTCCCAAAGAATAGCTATGCATTGCAAACCTAAACACATATACACAAATGTTCAGAAAAGACATACTCTCAGTACACATTTCTAATTAGCTGAGCTGGAAAGCAAGGATTTGTGAGAGGTGTAAAAATAATCAGCACTGCATTTTATGATTCACTAGCAGCTCAAATTATGAATAAAATTTATTTTAAATATATCCTTCATTTTTAATAATAAGAACACATTTAAAAATGTCCTCAGGGACACTGGAGTGCTCACTTTTACATAAATATAAATTAGTTATGTATTTATGTATGTGGAATGTGGATGTATGCAATTCTCACTTTCACAAGGTGGCTGTCTGATAAAATGAGCAGTTTTCAACCCTCATTTATACTACAGGGCTGTTGAATGCTTGATTCTGATTGGTTGAGAACGTTCTAAGGTGTGCAATTATTTTCAGGGAAACGCACGGCTAAAGTAGTTCCAGCAGGTCTTGACCGCATTACAGGTCTATATCACTTCGCGTAGTCAACTGTAATAACGGAAAATAGGATACAATTCATAACAAGAAAAACATGCAGCCACATGCGCTTGATCTGCCATTTTCGATGTCTAACTTCACAATCATTGGAAACAAGCAGTTTAGTTTTAATAAATAAAGTATAGTCCTATCTATAATCAATAGAAAATTAAACTGAATAGGCCTATATAAATAATTTATAGTCCTGCTGCACGGGTTTTCGTAATTATTGCAGATAATAGGCTATAACAAATAAATAATTATTGATAGGCCTATAGTTGTTAAAAGGACGTTGTGTTTCATTTATTAGGCTAGTCTACTGTTAATATTAGAAGAAAAAAAACATGAACGAACTAATTAAAACGAATTGAATTAATAAATAAATAATAATATTGACGCACATATGCTTCTCTCTCGCTCTCTCTCTCTCTCTAATAACTGCATTAATAACTGCATAAAGCCGGGGACACACTTATACTGTAAGGCCGGTTATGAATGTAATTTATTATGATTGATCATGCCCAAACGCGTGTTCAGTCTGTGATCACAGTCTGGGTTTAAAATCTGCTGCAGTCGATGGACACAGTCAGAGAGTGTTTCAGCCAGTCGTTGAATGTGTCCAGCATTAGTCTGCTTCTCTGCTATGAGAGGCTCAAACCTCCGTTTCTAACTCTAAAATGACGTTTTGGAATTAGCAACGGAGGCATGGGATTAGATGCGCAGGAAATTAGTCCTGCATTAGTCCTCCGCTTCGCGTCGTGACCGCATTACCACCTCGGGTGTGCATTATTTTTCTAATAATTCAACGGCATGTCGTCAATTATTCCTTACATCACATTTACATTAAGATTACACCAACCCTAACATTTAAATAAATAAGTGTATATAGATCTGCAAAGTTGTCCTGTAAAGGCTCCAGAAATTTGGGACTGGTTAACACTTTATTTCAATGGTCCACTTTAGACATTCTACTAACTAGGGCTGCACGTTTTCAAGTTTTTCATTAACCGTTAACCGAGGGCCTTAGCGGTTAATACTCGGTTAACCAAATAAATAAATAAATAAATAAAACTTATTATTATTAACCATAGTGTGCGCCAGGGATGGAAATTAACTCACCCTAACCAACCAATGCGTATCCTATGCACGTAAAAACTCAATTTAGCGTATATAAATTACACGACAATGCACATGCGTGCAATAAAGACGCATTTAGTGAGATCGGGTTGGAAAATTAATACTACAAGATCTACAATACTTAAGCAGTTTATTTAATCTCAAGTCTCAATGAAATAGGCTACTGGCATTTTCTCTTTCTCTCTTATAGCCTACACACACAAACCATGAACTGATATTCATTTCAGTTCGCATTTATGAGGAAAACACAATGTGGACGTGAGCGCTGTGAAAGCGGCACTAAAATATGCTTTAAAACTTTCATCTAACAGAAAGCACAAAACCTTTCTTTAAAGTGAATTTCGTTTTGTATTAATTGTATCTTAATTTTAATCAATGTTTCATCAACCAATTGCCTGGATTTAATAAGTAAAAATTAAATATAGCAGACGATATATAATCACGAAGCGGAGGCGCCGGCGCGTGAACTGGAGCTCGTCTCATAAATGAACCGAAACTCAGTATAAGGTAGCCTACTCGCCTCACAGACATGTCTAACAGAATAATTCAAAACGAAAGAAAACAGACACAGACTGCTGCTCTCTGCTTGTAATCCGTATGAAATGTGCATTTGTCTCTGGCGCGTTCACTACTGCGAAGATCACGATCAGCATCGTCAACTTCATCTTTGCAACTGACACGGACAAAGAAAATACTTGTTTATTAATTAATAATTAAAATATCTCCTTGCTATATTTTACATATTCATAACTTTTGCCGGTTCTTTGTGACAGATTTTAGGAGCTTTATTGGCAGCGCCACCCTTACATGAGCGCATCACCGCACCCACCAGAATAGCCGTTTTTTGTTTTGTTTTTTTGTTAAGGATTTGTTTACTGTGTGTGTGATTTATTTAATGGAAAGTACATTCACTGAGTTGTCTAGCTAATCAGTGTCTGCTCGTTTATTCAAACTAATTTGTCCTATAACAGACGAACGTCGCATGATGCTATTTTTATTTACCCGCCACGGTGGCCGTGGCTGAAGCGAGTTTACCCGCAACAACAAAATCACCCGCATCTGGCTGGTGGCGCGCGTGCTAATTTCCATCCCTGGTGTGCGCGCCGCAACCCCGAGATACAGACACACGAGAAAGGGGTAGTTTATTTTTAACACCTTTAATAACTGGTTGGACCACATTTGAAACTAAATTAATTTATAGAAATAAAACGCAGTGGTAAGGACAGAGCAGTTAAAGTAGGTCACTGACTTTTGCGTTCGCGGCCTGTGAACAAGGCCCTAGAATTTAATGCAGTCATATTATAGCACACTTTTTTTTAGAAACTTTGTGCAAAGAAACAGTCAAATAAATGGCGGTCTCTGGTGGTGCAAATTTTTTTTACAACTAAATGCAATGCACGCCATTGACGCCAATTAACCGAGCAAACTGTTTCACTCGGTTAAGCAATTTTTAACGGTTAATCGGTTAATCGATTAACCATGGACACCCCTACTACTAACTACAAGTAACTTGCAACTACATGTCAACTAACTCTTATTAGAGTATTAGTAGACTGTCTGCTTAATATCTGATAACACTTTATTTTGATGCTCCCTTAAGAGACATTCTACTGCCTACAAGTATCTTTGCAAGTACATGTCAACTTATTCTACTAGTACTCTAATGAGAGTTACTGTAGTTTACATGTAGTTGCAAAGTTATATCTAAAGTGGACTATGGAAATAAAGTGTAACCTGTGTAATAGCTGGAAGAGTCATTTGGTTAAGTCTCTTTTTTGAGGGCCCTACGGCAGTGATCACAGCAGGGTGCGGGATTTAGATATAAACAGCCTCCTGACACTCAGTCCTAATCCCTCACACATCCCTTTATAAGGATTCAAACCAACCTTCTAAATGTGATCGCAATCGCTGCATTCCCAAATAGCACCCACTAATTTAAACACGATTCTCTCCTCCTTCAATCATAAAGTGTTCAGATCATTTTGCTGAGATTACAGCTAAACAGAATGCAATGCACAGAATGAGCCTCTTTAGTTATTTTCCAACCCATTTGGCACAACAGTCCATGTGCCTCTCCAGCAAAAGCTTAATTCAAAAATGACTTATTAGCGGACAACAAACAACACTATGCCATAGACCACAGAAAACACATACAGCTTAATCAAACTAAATCTAAATCAGGACTTTCTGTAGACGTCAGCCGACTTCTACTGGTTAATTATAATATAACATTAATATAATATTACATTATTATTAATATATGTATTGTATTGTGTATAAAATTGATGTATATATTCCTAATGCCTAATACAAATTATACTATTTCAAATATATAGACATGGCTCCATAACAGCATCATTGCATCTTTCCACCTATATGCGTATCACTTCCGAACTGCTGTCACAATGGCTCCTACCTGGTGTATGAAGACCTGGGCAGTGCGAGGACTGAGCAGCAGGATGGCCCGTCTGAGCGTGTCCCGGTAGCGGTTCAGCTCCTCCATCCTCATCGTGCTGAACAGGGTAGAAAAGACCTTTGTCACATTCCGGTCAACCTGCTGTAGAGACACATCCAAACCCATCCGAGACGCCTGGTCCAGGAATCCACGCATCCCCCGCACATCTGAAACAGGCAGAGCATGAGACAAAGCTAAAGACGGTGGTTAAAAACAGTATTTAAGATGAAGAGTGAGATGAAACTAGATCAAATATAGACTGAACCTTTGATTTAAGATCAGAGGTTTCCAAACAGAATAACTTTTGTAAATTTGCTTTAGAGAAATCATGCTGAAAGGGATATTAACATCTGTTCTAGAGATCTCATTAACTTTTGAAAAGAAAGTCTCTGGTCCTTGCTCTGGAAATTCAAGGAGTATAGGAGAAAAAACCCTGTTTTGTTGTCCTTCTACACATCACAGATGTCATGTAACGTTGTGCTCAGTCTAGTGAAGTGGCTTTTTGATGGCTTAATCGTCCATCATTGAGCTTTCGAACCATCTACTCGCAGAAAGGACACTAGAACCGTCTTCTTAAAAGGGTCAAAATGTGAGAATGAGACTTCAAGGTCTAATTAAAGCTATATAGACCAGTCATAAAAATGCACGAATACTTCAACTTAACTGTGCACATTTATGGTCTTCGCTTTGAGCTGTAATTAAATTTTCATGGCATGACACTGAGGCAGTCAAAATGTTGTGACGAGCTTAACTTGTCTGCATCTTCCACACTTTCCCTTTTTTCTTTTATTTACTGCTTGAAAAAACAAAACAAAGCAGAAGAAACAGAAAAACTTCAAGAACCTGTCAACGTAAGGAAGGAAGCAAAACAGAGGAGCAGAAAATGTTTAGCCCATCTTTAGATTTCAGGATACTGACAGGAAATGTTTTTATTGATATTACCATTACCTACTTGACAAAGGCTGACTATGAAAATCGAAGATTTCCTAAATGCACAAACAACAACAACAGGTAACAACTGATTAGCGAATCCATGTTTATAATATTCTGGGTTATATTTTCTTTTATCCTATGTTAGTTTGTTCACATTTTTTAAGGATGACGGCATGTCACAACCTTTGCTGTTGACATCTGTCTAATTTTACTAGCAAACCAAGTGACATGAATTTGTTGCAAAATAGTGTAGTTTGTTTGGATGTGTTTGGCATCAACAATATTTTAAAATATATTTTTCTCAACAATATTTTAAAATATATTTTTCTCTTCTATCTTAAAAGTTGATATTTACTTCTTTCCTTTTTTTTCTAAGTAGCTTATTTTGCAATCCTAATTATCCACAATTATAGGATTTTTCCTGCTGCCCAACAGAGCTGTGAAACATATTTGCGTTGACAACCATTGTTGTCAAAAAGTGATGTTTTTTAAATTCTGACACATGGTTACGCAAAAAGAATGACTGATATATATCTCACAGTTTCCTTTTCTGTTTCTCTTATGTAATCGCAACTTTTTAAATTTCCTGTCACATATCTGCATTGTATGATCATTTTTTGTTTGTTAATAATAATTATCAAACATATCATCAGATATTATCAAGCTTATAAATTGATATTGCTTGTCCTTTCATGTCTGACATCAAGTCCATCTTCACATGTATTCAGACAACCACACAGTCCAGTTTTCAGGGTTATACTGCAACACAGGAAAGCTAATCAGACATCAAGAATGATCAAACATCATATTATTTTGTACTTGGTATACTTGATCATAACTCACCCTCTGTGAACTGTGGTATACTACAAGCTGTTTCCATGACAACTTACCATCAAAGCACTCCCTTCAAAACAGACTACATTCCCCACACCAGCCTTATGTGCTCTCAGAACAATAACCAAGAAGAAATTATAATCATTTGAGCACTTGAGCAAAGAAGCTGGACTAAATACCCTAATGAAAACCCTTTCAGCATAACTGGCAATAATCTTAGTAAGCTAATATTATTTATTTATTTATTTATTGCATTTAAATTGTTATTAGTCTCATTCCAAATGCCTGAAGGTCATCTTGATGTATATTAGTATTTAAATACATGCAAAAAGGACAATGAAAACATGAAAAATCATTAAAGAAATATGTATAATAATAATAATAATAATAACAACAATAATAATTACTACTATTATAAGTATAATATATATTTTTTAATATTATGATATAACTACTAGCATTATATACTATTTATAATAAAAAAAACACCACATTTTCTTCCATGACTCAAGACCATGTAACATTTAGAAAATGAATTAATGAATGGATGAATTAATATCTCCTCAGCCAAGAGAGAAAAAGTGTAATGAAGCATGTGTTAGCGCTATAAAAAATTTAATTTGAGCAAAGAAACAGGTAAGAGAAAGTTGAAGGAAACTGTGAGGACTTCTGGAGCAGCTCCATGATAACAGGTCATTTTAATCTACAGGTGATTGAGTAGCAATAGATTAAGTGGCATTAGCAGTGCTTCCGTAGGCATTTGGTGAGCAATGAGTATTCACAATCATTTCCAGCAGCTGTTATTTCTGTAGAAGAGTTAGAAATAAATTTGACAGTTTAAGAGCAAGACTAAAGCATGCTTGCTACATTAACAGAGCACGGTGGAGAACGCAAGTCCAGGTAACGGTAAATGTCACTTCACACTGCTAAGCTGATGAATTAACTTTAGCTAATGCTATACATCAGGATGAACTGAATTTGAATCTTTTGTATTTGGATACACTGAACATATTTAATTAATCTCAATGATTAAACAATCAAAACAACATTTGCAAGATTCATTGTTTTATCAGTCTAAACAGATTTTAAATGAATGCATGCATCTCAAAAAGTGTCTGATAATGTTAATAATACACGTGTCAGTATCTGTGCAAATATGAACATTCTATATTGTGAAACACACCTTACAAATGAATACCATTATTCCTAAGGAAGCCACAATAATGCATCACTTAATCACCATATACAAACCAATCAAATTAAATCAGTAAACAACATATTATGCTCCTTTCTTGATGTTTGGTGTGACTAACGACTGACCAATCAATATTCCCAACCAGCAAACACACCAGACACAATAGCTCAATATTTCCAAACTCTTGCAGAGATTAGTTTCAGAATGCCATTGTAATTCAATTATCACAGCTGTAGTTACAAACTGAAGAGAAAATGCAGTCTCTTGAGGATACGGTCTCAGAAATATATAAATAAAAGTTGTGTAGAAAGAAAGAGCTGAGAGAAGTCTTTTGAGAAACAAATTGGATTTGCTTAAAGAGTGTAATTATATATCTAAAGGCATACAAGCTGCCGACTCACTGGCTGAGACACGGGGGAAGGAGGTGTGCAGGGAATCAATGGAACTCTAACAATGAACAGTCTGATGTTCCCCTGTTCCTTCATTTGTAATGAAATTATTGGGTTGAAAAATAATAAATAACAACACTAGGCTTGTTCTTGGATTTAGAGCTTCATCTTGATTGAAACAGCATGATGTTGTCTAACAAATCGAAAAAAATCTGTATAAACAGGGCACAATGTACTGTATTGAATTTGGGAAATGTTCCGCATTTATTTTTTTTTTACAGGTGTTTTACCTGTATTTTGAACTTTGAACTTTGCGTTGTGTTTAACAGAAATGTCCGTGAAATTACTGGATAATGTAATAAGCTGCCAGTACTTTTTCCTATTATTTTACAGATTTATTTTTTACAGCCATATCATGATGTAATCAGCAAGATCTTGAATACAACCAATCTACAAGAACTGCAGTCTGATAAGCAATATCTTTCTAAGCTAAATGAATGTGAAGCTCTATCACGATATGTTCAAAAAATATTACTGAGGAATAAGATCATTAATTTAAATAGCAGGACTTAAAATCACAACAACAAAGAATGTACTAGACCTATATTGCGGCAGCATTTCATTATAACCAAACATTAGTTCAGTGTTTTATAAATGCATCTTCACAAGTTGATGTACATTGTGATGAATGGACTGCAGGATGCTTGATCTTTGCATTAAAGGTCATCGACCACAACCTTTCAAAAAGATATGTTTAATTGGTTCTGCATAGGGTTAGGAGTTATGAAACCTCATCATTTGATCCTCTACAAAGGCATCAGTTGCCAGGAGATGGTAAAATCATTTCGTCTGTAGTTTCTTTTCATGATTCTGTTTGTGTCTCAATCCACTGGCCTGTTGTACAGCAATCCGGTGCTTAAAAAAAAAAAAAAGTTGAAATAAAGTCGCTATTTTTGTTTGTTTTTGCGCACAAAAAGTAATCGCTTGATAAACTTAAGATTGAGCCACTGTAGTCACTTGGACTATTTTAACGATGTATTTAATAACTTTTCGGGGGGAACAAGTTTCAATCCCTTAGAAGCCTATGGAGGAGTGATCCAGCTCTCAGATTTAATCAAAAATATCTTAATTCGTGTTCCGAAGATGAACGAAAGTATTACGGGGTTGGAACAACATGAGGGTGAGTAATAATTACAGACAGAATTTTCATTTTTGGGTGATTTTCACAAAGCTGACCAGAATACCACAAGAGCGCATCCGGAACATTACAAATGTTGCAAAAATACAAAACATATGCTTTTAAATCTTACTGTGGTGAATTAAAAACAGGTTTTATAATCTAAAAAAGCATCCAAACAAAACAATACAATACCAACTGACAAAAAGTGGGGGTTGTTGCAATGACCGCACGATCTGGAGTACAACAAACAAAGTCTTCAATCAAAATCCAACTAGGAAACATGAAGGAGAATAACAAGAAGAAAAGATACACAACCATGTATAACACAAACGATACTGAAAACAGAACCAAGGGAAATAAGGGCTTAAAAACACGAGGCTATAATCAACGAAACTCGAAACAGGTGCATAACATAATCAGTGTCCCTAGAAAGCCAAACTAAAACACAAAGAAACTAATGTAACTGTGACACACACAGGGGCTGCATCCAAAATCGCATACTCTCTTGAGTAGGTACTTATTTTGAATAAGAGTGATATATTGATGAATATAATCCGGACATACTACATTCGCCATGTTGTCATTATCATGTGGCCAGCAGCGTCAGTTGAGTCGCTTCACTGTTATTCATAAATCCTCTCCTCTGGCCTCATGGGACAGTAAAGCACTTATCGTATGCACACCTCAAAATCTCGCCGGAATTAGTAGGTCATCCGAGTACTTTTTGCCTACTCTTTTATGAGTACAGTGAATTCAGACATACTCCTTTTGTCACATACAGTTTTTCGCCAACTATATAGTATGGAAGTATGAGATTTCGGATGCAGTCATGGCCTATGAATATACTCATATTTATTTGCCCATATTTTTTTATTAAAGATATGTTATTATAGCAAGACTATGAATCGAAATGGAATGATTTCACTCAATTAGCCAATAGTTTTTATAATAAGTAAATAAAATGTCTAAAATGTAGCTCTTGGACATTTTGAATAACAACCCAATGAATTGTATGAAGTATTTCAAAAAATAAAATAACACTAGCAACAACTTATCACTCAGGTCCCTCTAGGCCAACTTACATCTTACCTTTTCACTTAAAAATATGAAATAAAATAAAATGACCTAAAATCTGACTAAATATAACAAATATTGACATTTGGGTGAAATGACAAAATTGAGAAGATCATAGTCACTTACTAAATGAAAAAATTTAAATGAAAAAAGAAAAACTGAAGTTTTTCATCTGGCCCCAGGGTGCATCTTCATCTTACCCAATATGCTGAAATGAATGATTAACTAAAATGTGTAAATGCTTTAGAAATTATTGATTATTTTTAGTTCAAGATAAATATTTTTATAATTACTAATTATATTAATACAAATAATATTCAATAGTACTTATAAAATTTAAATGTTCAAAACGGTCAACTATTAAATATCGCAGGCAAAAGTCATCATCAGACACAAAAGTTTGTGTGTGTGCAAGTAAGAGAGCAAATGAAATCACTTCTCAGGACAGGTGGTGCGGTGATGAAAGATGCTATCCCTTCTACACTAGTGAATAAAGCAAAAGGACACATTACTCAGCGGCATGCTTAAAAAAGGGACACTCGTAAACTCTGGGACTGCTCAGCTAAATCCAAAACATCAATTAAACTGAGAACTCGCTTGCAAAACCAACTTTCGCAGGTCTGTGGGCCAGCTTAGTGTTGTTTATAAGTTACATAACACAAAAAGATCTCAACATTAAGACATTTTAATAGACTCACTTTATGGAGTCTGGACGTACACAAAAATACTGTAAATACAGCTCAAGAGAGAATCAGTTGCCAAGAAACTGACAGTCCCACTATAAAAATCTCCACCTTCAGACATTACCGTTCTTATTGCTTAACCATTCCATTCCGTGCTGATCCGGTACCTGGTACGGTACAGTTGATGCCTTGACAATGCAAGCGTTTACAGACGATATGAGTGACCACGTCACGGAGGATGATCAGATATTTCTTTTAATTTAATAATTAACTTGCGGTTAACTTCGCTCAAATAGTGCGCTTGTACAGCTACAGAGAAATTGGTAGCAAGGCAACAGACAAGCGACCAATCCTGAGTGGATTCAGCACGGTTGGCTTTCGGTGCCGAGAACAGTTTGTAATCGTGCCGTGCCGAACCAAGCTCAAGCGAAAATATAAACAAAACCTTTCCTTGCAGCTCTTAGAAAGCACAGAAGTTGACTGAGGCCAACAAAATCTTTTCTTTTATTAGATCTTGAAAATTATTCATTTAGAATAGCATAAACAGATAAATGAGCAAAATCAGTTTTGTCTGAAAGGTTACTACAGAAGTGTCTTGAATTTTAAAGACTAAATAATTCAATTAAGTTCAAATGCTAATCTGAAAGCCTTTCACTCACCGATCCATCAAGGAAGTTTACCTGTCCTTATAAAAATAATAGCACTAAAATAAGTTGGCTAGAGTAAATCAATGCAAATAATGAGATGGGTTTCTGCAATGCTATTTAAACAGGCATAATTAGTGATAAAAAAAAAGATAAAAGTAAAAGAGTCCACTAGTGTTGGTGTCACGAATGTGGTGCAGGCAGATGAAGAGGCAGAATCCAAATTCCAAACAATAAAACTTTACTTACAAAATATCTAGCACGGATACAGGCAGGCAGAAAGTTTTCTCACAAAAGCAAACAGAATGTAACATAAGACAACGACCGACAAGGACAGGCTGAACACAATACAAGCATGAATCAAACATAACAAGGTGAAGACAGGTGACACAGATGATGATAACGAAAAACAGGTGGATGATTGAGGAAGTGAGTTCAGGTGTGGAGACAAGAGGATGCTGGGAAGTGTAGTGAAGATGACGAAGACAGAATGGTGCAGTCGATGACTGTGACAGTTGGGTGATATGCTCTATTTGACTAATTTGTGCTGTGTTTGTGAACTAAAGACTGTTATAGGCCTATATAATTTTAGTGATATTATTAACATTTTGTAATTGTATTGGTTTTAGTGTTAGGCTATTATTGTCATTAAATGTTTTGTTAATGTGCTATGGAAACAAAATGCTGACGAACAACAACACCTTAAGGATGATGCGTCTGAACAAGCACTCTTGACGATTTGTCACCTTGAAATTTAATATTGATGTGGGATGTAGTTTTGTAGTCGGTTTTAAACACATTTTCTTTGAGGAGTTCTCAATCCTCATACGCGCGTCCAGTGATGTGGTGATGTCGTTATGAATTTAGGCAAGACAAATTAATTGTAGTTCCTAATATTAATTTAATAACAGTATAACCTTATAATAATGATAATAATAATAATAATTATTATTATTTAATACATTAATGGGAATTAATAATCAAATAATTTAACAATTATTTTTTCCGGTTAATCTATTGTTTATTTTCTGAACAGTCGATCAATACTTTGGTTAATTTGCCAATAAATAATAACTAACTAATCATAGCTAATCTGAACATTTACCAAAAGGTACTATTTATGAAAAAATTGGTGTGAAAAAATAGGTGTTTACTATGGCTGTGTTCACAGTCACGTCTTGGGATTTTTTCAGCAGCAATTGCTTGCAAGTGTGAATCCTGAAATGTTTTCTTTCTTCAGGAGATTAATTATAGCTGCTTGAATATGTTAATTCAGCTGTATGATTAAACACTGAAGTCACAACCACATTCTAACGAAGCATAGCGGCAACAGTAGCAACAGTACCAAAAATTGCGGTGTTCATAAAACTGCAAACAATTAACGTTGCATTATTAAAGTAATGAGTCCAAATGAGATTCATCCATTAGATATTTTAAAAAACCAACAACTGCGTTAAACGTTTTGTAATCGGTTCCAGAGAGTATGTTTGAGCCGTGTGTCTCACAGCCTCGCACCCACTTCAGTTCGTATAAAACTGAATGCTGAACGTAGCCGTATTAAGCACAAAATATGGGACTGACAACCGTATTCTAGTGCTGTGTTAAACTTCACTGTAATAATCCAAATACTCATGCTGCTGCCTCATCGTTTTGAGGTAGGAGAGCCCTGGGATGTTTTCTTTTCTTCTGCATAGAAGTTGTGCTGCTGTGGTTTTACAGACTGTGCAATGCACCATTTTATTTGCTCTCTGTTTAAAAAAACACATACTTTAGCCACCATCATTGGGGATGACAATAAACAGTGCAACGAATCGTAATTGCTTACAGCGACGCGCCATTCCAGCTAAGTGCTTGAAAAAGTGCGAGATGCATTAAGAGTTAGTTATAAAGCCGATGCTGTAGTTCTCTCACCTGATTCACATATAAGCAATTAGGTTGTAATACAAAGCGGGAATCAGTGAGTATAAATTAAAGATCCATAAATTAACTTTATATGAAGTCAAGGTGCATGCAAACACTATCTCTCACATCAAACATTCACAAACTGTTGAGACACTTTTCTGCTATTTCATCCACCTGAATCGGAGTAACAGCTCTTTCAGATCAGGTTTCCCTGCTTTCAGATTCTGGGTATATTTTAACACACCCACAGCCTGCGGTTTTCAATTTGTACTGCCAGTGTTTCTGCACCAGTGTGACAGAAGTGACGAGAGCAGAACTGAGACTGAGATCTCGGATAAATGATTTTTTCTCTTTTTCAATCAGATTCATAATGTGAGATCATTTGTGCACTGCTCCTCAAATGTCACTGCGTTTTTGCTGGTCTAAAACTAGTTCTCAGTGTATTTATTTTTTAATATAGAATGAGCATTAGCATATTTTATGAAATTATGGTTTTGTTGAAAAGTTTAAAGGCAAAGGTGTAGATTTGAAAAAAATATGTATAAAAAGAAAAGTACTTTTTCAAGCAATCACAGTTTTGAGTGATTATAATAGAAGCATTGAGTGTTATGTTTTCATCCGTATAATGAAAGTATAGATCTTGAGAATCGCTTCAATGATTTAATGTTGTCCTACATTGTCTAAAACACCAGAAAAGAATACAGAAAAACATCAATTTAATTGTATTGTTTTTCTCATTATTATTCATTTGTACAAAAGTAGACAAATATAGACAGACTAAACATCAGACAGGCAGATGGACAGATAGATACACATAAATATAGAATGATAGATAGAACGATAGATGGATATATGGACAGACAGACAAATAAATATTCTAAATAAACCCATGGTAACACTTTATTTTGATGGTCCCTTTTGAACATTCTGTTGACTATAAGTAACTTTGCAACTACATGTCAGCTAACTCTCATTAGAGTATTAGTACACTGTCTGCTTAATATCTGCTAACTCTTTATTGTGATGGTCCTCCAACTGACATTCTACTGTCTATACCCTAAGTAACTTTGCAACTACATGTCAACTTATTCTAACCATAACCCAACCAGTCTACGAATACTCTACTAACACTCTAATGAGAGCTATAGGTGCAACGTTACTTATAGTCTACAGAATGTGTTAAAGGAACCATCAAAATGAAGTGAAACCAAACAAATGAACAACAACATGTCCCTACCAACCTATGTCCTTGCCAAGAAGCCTGTTATCAATGCGTCTAGTATTTCACATCCAGAGTGACTGGAGGGTGTCATGTTCAGTGCTCTAAGAGCTCTGCACCACGATCAATCATGTTATACGTCTAGATTGGGTCTTTTCCTCTGACCTCTGCGATATGGTTTGAAGGATGTTACCTGCTTCAGGGTGCTTGGCGGTCTGACTCATCTCAGCCCACTGTCTGAACCTGCCTGAAGCCGAATTCAGTAGCAGTTACAGCCCTAGCATATATTCTGAGCTATTTAAAGCGCAGTTTAGCTGAATCTATTCTGAAATATTGTAGATGTGGACCACAAGGGAGCTCTGCTTTGACTGGGGGGATCAAAATACCCCATAGTGGTTGTGAGATGCTTTTCATCAAGACCTTTGAATCCGTGATGGCATCCAGTTAGCACAGCAAACCACCCAACCCCAAAGCAAAGGAAGAGCTATGGGCTACAGAGACTTGCTTGGGATAATGGGGATTTTAAGAAGATAAGATGGGAACAAAAGGAGATTTGGCCTGCATGCTGGTTATAGTTCACTCAAAAATGGTTCTGTCATCATTTGTTTGTCCACGCAATAACAAGCTTCAAAAAGCACCATACAAGTAGTCCATCTCATTTGTGAGCTATATTCTAAGTATTATAAAGCACAATGACAGTCTTGTGAGGAATAAACCATAATTTAAGTTGTTTTTCACTGATAATCTTCCCTTCCAGCAAGCCGTTATACACTGATCATTGAGTCTGTGAGCTGAATTAGAGAATCACATCAGACCATGAACAAATCACTCAAATCTCAAAGGACTGATTCATTCACAAATCAAACATTGTTATTTTTTCTCATGAAGCTATAAGGTGGATGTCATGTTAAATTTTTGTTTGATCCTCAAACAAATATAGCATATGGCTTCAGAAGACTTGAAACAAACAGTTGTATATCAATTATGCTTTTATGATGTTTTGTCTCAAAAAGAGCAACAAATACAAAGTTCTGTCATGAAACTCTAGATGCCACAGGCTTATAAGTCCTTAACTCAACCAGCTTGTAATCACATATTTCTCTATAGGGCACAGCTAATTGGTTCCTGCTTTATCAGTAGCCAATTAGCTTGCGTGTTCAATAGGGGTGGGAATATTTAGGCACCTCACAATCAAGTCAAGTCAAGTCAAGTATATTTATATAGCGCTTTTCACAATACAGATTGTATCAAAGCAGCTTCACAGTCTCAATCAAAACAACATAACAATGTTTGTTTATTAGTGGAAAAAAGACATCCACGTTTGGTAGGGCTGATCAATGGTATTAATGATTGATTAATTAATTTGAATATCCCCAACTGAGCAAGCCAAAGGCAACAGTGGCAAGGAACCGAAAAACTCCATCAAGTGACCCAGTGGTGTCCTGAAACTCCATCAGGTGACCCAGTGGTGTCCTAAAACTCCATCAGGTGACCCAATGGAGAAAAAAAAACCTTGGGAGAACCCAGGCTCAGTCGGGGGCCAGTTCTCCTCTGGCTTTTATGAACTAGAGGCCGGATTTACAGTAACTGTAAGATAAAAAATGTATATGAATGCCTGGCTGAATAGATGCGTCTTATAGTTTTAAACTGGGAGAGCGAGTCTGAGCAACGAACAATATCAGGAAGGCTATTCCAGAGCTTCGGAGCTAAATGTGAAAATGCTCTCCCTCCTTTGGTGGATCTGGATATCCTAGGTATGACCAGAAGCCTCGAATTTAGTGATCTTAAAGAGCGCAATGGATTATAGGGCGATAGAAGGTCCGTTAAATAGACTGGAGCTAAACCATTTAGGGCTTTATAAGTCAGAAGCAATACCTTGTAATTAATACGGAACTTTATAACCAATGAAGTGATGATAAAATCGGTGTTATATGATCATATTTTCTTGATCTAGTAAGAACTCTAGCGATCCGATTCCATTTGTGGGAGTCACGATCCGATTGCAAAACGAAATCAACTTTTTTTTATTTATTATTAATTAATTAGTTTATCGTCTTCAAAATCCAAAATATATTTTTTTATTTAATTACATATTACAAATAATTAAAAATTCAAAAAATATATATTAAAACAATTGAATGTTAAGAATTTTAAACTAATATAGCTTCAAAACATAAAAGCTATAAATAACAAAAAGGAACAAAGAAACATATTACAAGCAAACGCAGAGTGTTTTCAGTATTTAAGAGTATCTGTACGACAGCAGGAGATCTAAGAAGCTGCATTCACACTAGTGCACAGATCTAAGCTCTGTAATATAAGATGTGTTTTGTCCTGTCCGTTTCATCGCATAAGACATAACTGACTGTTTACATTAATTTTGCGTCATAAAACTATTTTGAGAAGCAAGTAAATTCAACACCGCATGCACAAGCACTCTTTACAAAGCGCGTGCGAGTTTTTGAAATTGAAAGCAGCCTTCTGTTAGTGAGTTTTGTATTTTTAATATATACAGTTATATTAAAAACGGCATTCCAAAAGACTCCCACTGCATTCCAAAAGACATAATGATGGCTTCATAGACCATTTGTAAGGAAAATACCGCCGAGTAAGACCACACACTGCGTATCAAGCAAAGCGCGCGTTTCTCACAGCGCATATCCAGTACGATGAAGCCCGCGAATGTCGTTTCACTTCAATCTTTCTGAACTTTATGAAAGATTATTTTACGGAAGGTTTGTGTGGTGTGTGTGTTTGAGAGAGAAATTGGAAACAAGCAGAAAACTAGTGTTTCTAATACATACGCAGCATCATCGTGCATCTGCGGTTAAAAACTAAGTTAATAATCAATTCTGAAATTCTCAAAATCGATCCAGAATCGTTGGAGAGAGAATCGCGATGAATTGATTATTTCTCCCACCCCTAGTGTTCAACCATCAAATATTTAGTTAGCATTTGCTGTAACAGTGCAGCGCTCTTCCAGAAACCCTCCACCTTCCCCAGCTCTGCATGTATAGATATGCTACGGGTAATTATGTGCAGGAGGAAAGAATCACAGGTTTGGGAGAAACAATTTAAGGGTGGGTATATTTCAATTTTGGGTGAACTATTCCTTTCAAAAGCAAGCTAGATAAAGCAAAGAATTCTTTGTTAAAATTCATAATTTCAGAGCCTGCAGCACTGCAGAGGAGACTGTTACAGGTTAAGTGTTAACTGGTGTCAATAGTAAGTACAAACAATTTTTATGAGGGAGCTTTATGCTTGACCTTCTCCAACAAACCCTTTTTGTGTTAATTGTGTTGTTTACAGGAAACGATATACTCCACATAAGACCCGGCAATGAACAACGAACTTACAGTTAAAGCTGCAGAACTAAAGACCTTATTAATGTAAACTGCAAATGCTATAGCATTGCTTGTAAGGATATTCTGGGAACACTGAAACCCATAAATACATTTTACAGTCAGACACTGTAGAACTAAAAAGCAGGGAAAAACAATCATCAGCTAATGTGTTTTGAGCCTGGTATTATCTTAAGGGCAGGTAAGGATTCAGGCACAAAACTAAGGTTGAGGCTAGGAGGTGATGTAACAAGGTAGGTTGTATCACCCTCAGTTTACCCAATCAGAAATGAGCTAGAAGGGTGAAATCATGTTCATATATGTCTACCACCTTCCTGACGTGACAATATTAATGAATACAAAAATTAATATTTTCAATGTTTGTTTGCTGGTTTGAATTAAAATGTTTCTTATCTGTTTATCATTTACACAACTGTTCCATAGTTTGGGGTTTTATTTGTTTTTGAAATAAGTCTCTTATGCTCACCAAGGCTGCATTTATTTGACCAAGAATACAGTTGTACTGTTAGGGTAAACGGTAAGGAGCAATCCTCATTCTTGGGCTTGATTACATTTTGAGAGAAGTCAGGTTAAACGTTTTTTGTTAAAGAGGTCCGACATAGAGACAATTCTGGTTTGACAGCCAAACTTTTATTCCCATACAGCTGAGCATCACTGGCTCAATGAAGAAATCACAAGGTTAACCTAGTCCATGTTTTATATACCTTGACAGTTTCCTAGTTTTCAAAACACTGCAATGCTGAAGCTAGTTAACAACTGACAGACTGCCTTTTAGTCTGCTAGAATCCACCTGCTCTCATCAAATTTTAACTTCAGAGCTGATGTCTTTGCACTATGAAGGATTTTTTTTGAAGCATTGCTCATGGACAACATCCTTTTTTTGCTTTGAAAAGTCCTCTGAAATTGCTATGCAACCAATTATCAAGATGAATTGTGAATTCCAGCTGATATGTCGCAGAACAACTGTCTCCCTTCACGTCAGTGTGACCCTGCCCTCCTATCATTAACCTCCAACCAGGCTCCCAACTGGAGATGGGTGCCACAAAGGTTCACCGTTACTCACCGTACTCGCTGTCATAGAAAACAATGAACTTGTGCCAGCGAAGTTCAGAGACGAGCGTGATCATGACATCATTTAGACGCACAGGAGGGCGTGCGGCCAGCGTGTAGCGCTCTCCGTCGGGGCTGGGATTGAGCTGGCACTCAGCGCGGGGTGTGCCGTCTCCGTTTCTCTGAATGAACAGGTGAGGAATGTGCATGGCGTCTGTCAGAGATTGTAGCGCGTTGGCTGCAGCACATCCCGTCGACGACACCAATGCCAGTATCCCCTGATTCATGAGCTCACAGGCTAGAGAATAAAAGAGAGAGAGACAAAAAACAGGGATACAGAGAGGTTAGAGAATTAGAGGGTTAAGAAGTCATAGGCACTACTTTACAACAGTTAAGCACGTTGACCATTATGGAACTTATGGTCCATTTTCATCAACCAGAGGCAATTAATGCAGCAAATGTCAGCGTGATCCCATAGAGAACAGGTGGGATAATGTGCCCAGATTTCACAGGGCAAATGTGATTCTCTTTAGTGTATTGCCATATGCTGCTAATTTATTGCCTCTGTTGAACATCAGTGCAACAATTTCTCAAGGAAATCTAGTTAAAGTGGACATAAATAATTTATGACATATGACATTTTATAGATGTTACCATCTGAGAGCCGCAGGCTAGGAAGCATACGCTTATACATTTAGTTACCCTTGTTTTTTGTTTAAACCTGTTCCAGGGTGTATATCTGACAATGTGCCTACTTAAAAAGAGCATTGTGGCATAGAAAAATGGTAGTAATATTCCCAACTTTGTAAACTAGAGCATTGTTTCCCATATTGTACAGCACAAAATCATTACATTTATGCACAAATGAATCTTGGGAAAGAGATATAATATTTGTCACAGAACATTTGACTTCATTCTTCATTTATAAGGTTCATTTCATATTCTTTTCTCATATTTAAACAAATCAAAAGTAGTTAGAGTACTTTGTTGTATTTATTTGCATTGTAATACATATTTTACCATAGATCTCAAAAAGGGGGGCTGTAAATTAATTTTGTCTAGTGACAGCACAAAAAAGTTTTACAACTGCAGGAGCTAGAAAATCAATTATTAATCAAACCCCCAAAAAAAGCATTCAAAATGCACTGAGCTGACTGTATGGGGAGCAGCTAATGGAGGTGGAATTATTCTCAAACGTGAGAAATAAAACCTTTCGCACAGTAACTGTTTGTCCACTTGTCCCCAGAGAGGCTGTGTGCTAGTTTCATTAAAGCAAAGCCTGGATTCATATTGGCTGATCTCACAGGTTTTAAAGAACAGTTCTTAAAGACGTAGGTAGGTCAATGGATTACAAATCCCAATGAAAATTAGAGGAAACACAATGACTTTTTTTTTTCAACAAAGAAACTAATTACTTTTTTTCTAAGAAGCTGAGCAAATAATTTTGCACAAAGCTACCAGAGAAAACACACAGTAAACATCTAAACAAACACAATTTACATTGTTATTACAATGAATGGATCCACCTTAACTGAATACAAAATACCCTAAATCACTTACAGTTCTATATTACACTCTTAGAAGAAAAGGTTCTATATAGAACCTTAAAAGGTTATATCAGGCGCTACGTATTTGGAACCCCTAAAAGGTTCCATACAGAACCCTTTTTAAGGGTTCAATAAAAAGAACCCTGTTTTTTGTAACCAGGAAAAAGGTTATATATGGAACCTTTTAGGGGTTCATTCATTATCATTTGTTTTGTCCTTTCCGGATTAATTATTTCATGTTATTGACAAACATCAAGACCCTAAAATGTATTTATGAATGCATGTGAATGGTCACAAAATTCAAGATATGTGGGTTAGAAAATGTATATATTTATATCATTTTATGTAGTTAATCAATGTCACACGAAGAGTGCCATTTCAGTTTTTCTCCTCAAAAAATCAGCATGATTAAAATGTGATATTAAGTTACTACAACAGTTTAATAAACAATCATTTAATTACAACTACAAAATGTTGCAGAATAATATAATGATTTATTTTGGCACAAAGGTTCTCTATAGGCTATTATTCATTCATATATTACATTATTCTGCAACATTTTGTGGTTGTAATTAAATTATTGTTTTTTAATACTGTTGTAGTAACTTAATATCACATATTAATCATGCTGATTTTTGGAGGAATAAAACTGAAATGGCACTCTTCGTGTGATATTGATTAACTACAGAAAATTATTTAAATATATACATTTTCTAACCCCCATATCTTGAATTTTGTAATCATTCACATGCATTCATAAATACATTTTAGGGTCTTGATGTTTGTCAATAATATGAAATATTTGATCCGGAAAGGACAAAACAAATGATAATGAATGAACCCCTAAAAGGTTCCATATAGAACCTTTTTATTGAACCCTTAAAAAGGGTTCTGTATAGAACCTTTTAGGGGTTCCAAATACGTAGCACCGATAGAACCTTTTATGGTTCTATATAGAACCTTTTCTTCTAAGAGTGTAGGCTGCTGAACACAATCCAAAAACAACATTACATTTCTCCCAAACATTCCTTAAGTAAAAAAAAAAATTATTCTTTAGAAATAATGAACTTAAGAGAACAACTGAAAAACTCCAACAAACAGACACTCGATGTGGTTTAAAATTTTTACAGAAAAGACACTTGTTATGCAAGTTATGACATTTTTATTTATGGTCAAAAATTAAACATCAGAGAGGAAACCTGTAAGCCATCCACAAATCTTAGACAGTACAAAGTTAATATGAAATCCCCTTTGTTTAGTTTAGGACCCGAACATGAGACATTCTGTTCTTTAACACAACATTTATCTAAGCTGACATGGAAAAACACATAGAATAATGCTTTGAAAAGTAATATGACTCAGATCTTACAGATAAATGTGTCTGCTCATGAGTTATGAGATTCTTATCTCCCATAACTATGCAAATAGTGCAATTTTTTGTTATCTTTAAAATGTCTGTGCATATAATAGAGCTATGGAGAAATATAGGTGTGACAAGCCTGATATATAAAACCATTTGCTGATTCACATCACCATTTCCTTGGAAAAATCCAGTGAAAAAGATGGAAAGACTGATAGGGTTAGAAAGAATAAGAAAAAAGGGTTTGTCAAAAAGAAAAGAAAACTTCTGCCTCCTATGTAATGCCGTCAAGATAGAGCTGATAGACAATGCAGAAATAGTCGCAACTCCATCAATCAACCAGACAACATCCCCAAACTTCAGAGCAAGAGAAACGTCCACAACCTGCAGGGCACAGCAAAACATGCCACCGGAAACCTATAAGTCATGTGAGAATGGTCATTAAACCATCTGATGTTGAAATTCCCAATGGCAGGTGCTGTTCGCTGGTCCATGAATTCTACATCTATACATTCTTACACATCATGGTGATGACAAGTGCAAAACAAAGGGATATTTCACCTAAAAACGTCTGTCATCAATTACTCACCCTCATGTTGTTCCAAACCTGTATAAACTTTTTTTTTTTTACATAAAAGAAGAGATTTTGAAGAATGTTTTTAATCCATACAATATAAGTGGGGTCCAAAAAACATTTTTGCAAAATATCTCATTTTGTATTCCACAGAAGAGAAGTCATAAGGTTTGAAAAAGCATACGGGATATCAACATTCAACATACTTCTCAGGCTATCAGAGAAGCGAGATGGAACAATACAAGCACGCATCACTACAGTGTGAGTAGAATTCGATTAGAATTTAGTGTAATAATAACGCTGCCTCTCTCTCTAAATCCACACATATCTTCTTATGCAGATTATGGCATATTATGGACTAATACTCAATTATAGAATCACGGTTTACATACAGGGTGAACGGCACCCTTTGTAATCCCTGATTTTAGAATTTGAATCGGTGCCTCTCTGCATCGTTGATATAATGCATTTAAAAATGTATTTGTCATGCAGATTAGAGGCCTTTATCACCAAACAGGATTTACAAAATTATCTCAAGGAATATATGGAAGCTCAAATCAGAACGCAGGTATAATTTACAATCATGCATTAACACATGGCCAAATGAAATTAATAAATCCACAGCTCACAGCACACCTGCAGAGTCTCCGTGTCATTGATTTGAAAAGCCCCTGTGTTGTAACATTTACGATACGGCAATAGAGACGGTTGATAGGTGATTCTCTTACCAGAAATTACATAAGTCGTGCTGCCAGAATGATTTCACACTAACTGACAGATGTTTTCATTGGTCTTTGTGAGCATAGAAATAGACGCTGAAGATGTTGTGGACGGGCTTCCGCCTGGCAGGGTGCTGTTTTTGGTTTGATAAGGAAGTCGTGGCCTTTACGCATAGTCCATCAGTCTATGATTGGAACTTCAAGACTGAGAAATATAACACAGTGTGTTTGTGTATTCAGTTTGTGTAGGAGTGTGTGTATGAACAGTATGTGTGTAAGGTGGCATGTCCACTGGATAAGCTTAAAAGATTACCAGACCACAAACATCAACCCTTACAAAATCCCATAATCCTGTTGGAATTGGCATCATCAAAGTCATTCAGTGCCCTGTACTATCAGAATGAAAACGATCCTCCATCTGTACATAATGCAAAAGCCTATAATTAGCATTTTTGTCCCAAAAAACACACATTAAATCATGAAATGTGCAGATTTGGAAAAATCAAACTTAATCAAAATCAAACTTGACTTGAGCACTGCGATAGAACACGGTGAAAGACGCTGCACAAAAAAAAAAAAAACATGGGATGTGTTTGTTTGTATGTTTACACAGAAAAACATGGGAGAGACAGCGCAGCTCTGTAATATTGCTCTAAGTGAATGAAAACATCCTGCAAAGTTTTAAATCTGAAATTGCACCGTATATAAAGTTATTGTCTTTCAAAAGTTAGTCGACTCTGTGTCAATGAAATTAATTGTTTTTCAAACAAGTCATAAGCCGCTTCGTCGTGACGTCTAGACAAAACATTAGCCCGCCCACTTATTGCGAGCTTCGGAATGAAGAATCTGTGGATAAAATGAATCTTTACCATGGTACTACAGCAGTAATCCTAAACTTTTCCTGTTACCTTTATTTTACTGACAACTGTTTCTCAAATATCGGAACCAGATAATCAGCTGTGGGCCACTATTACATAAAACTCTGTCTATTAATGCAGATTGTCTGTCGTTCTCACTACTCTGAGGAAAGATTAAGCATGGAGCAAGATTTGTTTTACCAATGTTTATGTATCAGTCATTCATGCTAGAGCTCGGCTAATGTATACATTGCATAGCCTATCGTTCCTGTGTTTAGTTTACGGTGAAGGAAGCCTCAGGACACGCAGAGCTGTCGGTGTTATGGCAATGGGAATTACGCGGTAAACCAATCACAACAGATTGAGCTGTCTGGCCAATCAGAGCAGAGTAGCTCGCGGAAAGGAGGGATTTAGAGAGATTGATTCATTTGGCGAGTCGTTTGAGAATCATTGAAAATATGGGGATGTGCAAATGTATATTATGAGAAAATGAGACGTTTGATGCATGCAAACCTGTTGTAGGAGACTCCAAAACAACATTAGAAAACTTTAAAATATCATAATTATTCAACCTTATTAATAAACCTTATTATTCAACAGGCAATTTTCGGTCCATTCTATTTCACTTTACAAATTTGCTTACACCAGTGGTTCTCAAAGTGTGGTACGCGTACCTCTAGTGGTACGCAGAGGAATCACTGAATTTCGCACGTAAGATCAAACCGGTGTGATCAGTCTTGTACCCTGGAGCGTACGATACGATTACATTACAGTGCATCACGTGATCAACTGCTAAATTCAAATGTGCTTTCGCGCAGTTGGCTGGCGCTGAGCCAGAGCCGGATGCGCGCCACTCAGACGCATTAAATATCACAATTATTCAGTGTTTTTAACCACATAATGTTTATTTTAGGTTTCAGACATTTAAATTCACCTAAGTAATAAAAAAAAAATTTTTTTGAATTTGTAAAATACACTATGGAAGCGGAAATAATAATAATTTCCATTATAATTAGACGACACGTTTTATTCATATCAGATACACAAGTGTCAGTAACTTTAAAGTTAACTCTATTCTTCTCCCAGTTCATCGGCCGCTTACTTTCATGTATTTCGGGAGAAGGGATGAATTCACGTCCTGTAACGTTAAATCCAACAGATCCGATTCTCTGAACCGTGGCACAAACTAACAAACTAACATATCAACTAACGCGATCACTTCCACTTGCATATTTGACAATCGGAATATCCGATATTTCATGCCATAGCTAACAAATTTGTGAATATTTAGAATAAAAAAGGGAAATAAAAGCAGATCATCAGTCATTCATCGCTATTGTGGCTGCGGTGTGTCACGTGACAAGCAATGACACGTCCGTCACCATGGAATCAATAAAGTGGTACGTTCTAAAAATAATGGTCGCCTTGAAAAACTCACGGGGGTCAGCCAGAATATTTAAAAAAGTTTAAAAAGGTTAAATATGAATACACAGCTTGTGTTTTTTTTTTAAGTACAGTAGCCTACTTTATTTTTTATTACTTAATATTTTAAGTACAGTAGGCTACAGTGTTTATTTTACTTTTAGGTGCAATACATTTGAATTGAATCATTATTTAAGTTTTTTATTTAACCTGTTGGTAAGCTGCACAGTGCCGTGTTAATGTTCAAACTGTGTTTTTACAATGTTTAAAGTGACAATAATACATATTCTTATTAGAAATTAAACCGCCTTATTTTTGAGCTGTGCATAACTGTAGCTGAATAGATAGGCCTACTACGCTACTGTATTTTCATATTGGTCATTATGGTGGTACTTGGAGAGCCAAATATTTTCTGAGGTGGTACTTGGTGTAAAAAGTTTGAGAACCTCTGGCTTACACAAATTCAGTGGTTCAAATTCGACAAAAAATTATACATTTCGCATCCGGGAACGGCAGGAATATCAGTAGATTTCCGATTGACAATCTCCATAGTTGTTAGTCGACCTCACCAGCAGGAGGCGCAAGTGGCTGTTGATGAAAAAAACTATAGAGCAACGGGTGAGAGAGTCATTCATTCTTAAAAACGGATTTACAGAAATGGAGCAAGCGGTATGTTTTGTGATGACTATCAGGGCCAGTATATATGGAAAAGCTGATAAAGACACAAAAGCTGAGTTTAAATTGAAGTCTTCAGAGTTAGTTTTGCACATGTAAGCAGCTTTCTCTACCAGGAAACGAAATTATAATGTTATTCCCCGATTCTGATCTACAGATAAAACGTTAAATCTGAGGTATTAGACATATATTTATCTCGGTTGTTTAGTTTTCTTGACTTTATATTGTGTGATGTGCTGCAGTACTTGTGTTTCCCTCAATACTCATTCTCCAGGATTTCCCTTTGGTCAGAACACTTAACGCTTAATGGACTAATACAGTAATAAAAATAACCAAACTTATTGGGGATTTAGGCTATACCAGATATAGGAACAGGCAAGTGGACTCAGAATATGAACAGCAAAGTTTCACTCTGAGCGATTCCCAGTGAAATACTGGCATACAGTTGGCTTGACACTGGATATTCGACATTCGCCATTTAGGCCATTCGACATTTAGGGACCGTCTCTAAAGTTACATACAACATTGCTACTAGGGGTGTGCAAAGCAGCCGGTATTTGTATCCGTATTTGTATTTGTTGAGGGGGGAAAAGTATTCGTATTTGTATTTGTATTCGAGTAAAATTCAAAATAGGCATAAAAATCCAGTTTTTTGTGTTACACTTCTAATTTACGTTATAGTGTAAGTATTCTTTAATTATATCCATTATAATAATTCTGTGTATGCAATATTGGTTGCTGTTTTCCATAAATCCAGCAATGAACATGTAATCCATGGTTAAACCAACAACTAATAAAAAAATGTTTTTAACCTTTTTAGGCGCCATGCACATTTAGCGCCTAAAAACGCGTAGAAAACGCTAGGCGCGCTTTTTTCAAAGCGCTAGGGCGGTTGCGCTCCGGTGTCTGTCGTTGCTAAGCAACCATCAGCTGCGCTCTCCGTTGGTTCTTGTCACGTGACCTACGGTGCGCTTGCGGCATTCTGAAAAGTTGAGATGTTTTTATCTTGATGCGGCGTGGACGCGCTTGGAAAAAACGAGCGCATCGCTTCCATTATGAGCGTGCATACCGCGCAATTACATTTGAAATAACGAACTTGAGCGCGTAAAAGACGCGATATGTGAACAGACCCTTAACCGAACATTAACGTTACTCTGTCAACAGCCTATTGTCTAAATTACAGAGCTAACAATACGTAAACAGAGCGAACATGAGTACCCGACTGCAGAGACGTCAATAATGCAGCGTAATGGAATAATCTCCCGATCAAACTCCGCTTCCCGAAAGTTATAAAGTTACAAAAATCTATTCAACAAAAATAGTGATGCAGTTAAGTGTTTTTTCGCTCAGCCGAGCCCTCTCTTTTGCTGTGTGGAGCAGCCTGTGTCAGTCACCTCTTCCTGAAAGTCACGCGCGTAACGCGTCTTTGCATTGACCTGAAATCACTCGCACCAGATGCTCTATCACAGTCTATGCGCTCTATTCGTGTCTGGTGTGAACTCACTCATCCGGGCATGCACTGCGGTCTCATGAGGAAACACAGCTTTTTGATTTTTTTTTTTTTTTTTTTTACAACAAATATTTTTTAAGTATTTGTTTAAAATAAGTATTCGTAAAAAAACTTTATTTGTGCCTTTCCGAATACCGTATTCGGGTTCGGCTCCACCCCTAATTGCTACACATGTTTCTAACTTAGCAATTGAAGAGAATGACTTAGAGTCATAAAACCAACTGTAAAGTGTTCATGTAGATACATTAGGGGTGTAACGGTACATGTATTCGTATTGAACCGCTTCCGACAGATTCCTTGCCGACGAAATTCACGCTGGCGCGATCACCACAACGCTGCGCAACATCAGATGGCAAACGTAATGAAAGCGGAACGAAACTGCGCTACTCATTATATTGTGTTTCACGGACCGTTTATCAGTTCGGACCAGCAACATCTGTGCAGCGCGAGCCGATCTTGATCAAGCGACAATGTTACTACACAGCGCTAAGACATCCAGCAAAGAAAGCATTTGAATTCACCACTGAAGTAATAACATTGCTGCAAGATCTAGTGTGAAGCGTTCACATGTCTCCGTTATTAACCGTAGATCTCTATTAGATCAAACAGCGCTAACGTGGAAACCAGGAGAAACATTGTGCCGTGAATGAACTAGTAATAGGCTTTACGTCCACAGATCAGCAACATTCACCATGGATTTAATATAGTAACACAAACTTTGGAAGTTTGGCTGGAATACTGAAATGCTTTCAAGTACTTCACACATCTTTTTCTAGCACTTCAAAACTCAAATATTATATAAATATTATATAAATAAATATATATTTAAATGTTTAATGTGATGACCAAAACATTATTTATTCATCCTAAAATTACCCCCATTTATAAACTTGAAAGTTTCACACTCACACTTATTTAAAAATATTTTTTCTTTTTATAAATAGGAAATTTCTCTGGCATTTCTTTCTTTTTGCTGTATCGAAAACATACCTAACCGTGACTTTAAAACCGAGGTACGTACCGAACCGTGATTGTTGTGTACCGTTACACCCCTAAGGTACATGTCAGGCATGATGCTTTCGCCTCCTGCTGGTGAGGTCAACTAACAGCTATGGAGATTATCAATCGGCAATCTACTGATATTCCTGCCATTCCAGGAAGTCAAATGTTACATTTTCTGTCGAATTTGAACCACTGAATTTGTGGAAGCGAATTTGTCAAGCGAAATAAAATAGACCGAAAATTTCCTGTCGAATATTTTTAAATAGAATGAATATTTTGGAAGTGAAATCTGAAAGGTATGGATTATTGAATTTTTATTAATGAAAACGTGTGCAAAATGTTTTGAATTGAAATATTCACAGCTTAAATATACAACCATGTTGAATTTCAGCCCTAAAAGTACAATCCATTAAAATGCAAGCAGGGTTAATGCAATGGATATTTTTTCCAAATAGTGCCATTCAACAAGCTTTTTTGTTTCAAAAACATTTGTCTTTATTTTACTTCCATTCTCAAAGATACTGTATAGAATATTATATACTACTGTGCCGGAAGGAACTGAACCCCCCCCCCCCCCCCCTTTGACCTGGAGTCCCATTTACTTCCATGGATGAATGGAAGCAAAACTCTTTTCTGTACAATAGAGGATAAGGATGAAAAGAAGGTGCAAGTGGGGAGGATACAGAGAGAAAGGAAGAGCTAATTCACTGCATTATTCTCCGTCATCCACACCCCACACATCTTTCCCACCACTCCTCTTCTCCTCCATCTCCTCTTCATACTAAAACCCACTGCCAACAGGGAGATACAGGATGAAAAGAGAGTCTCCATCGAGCAGACAGCCCGGCACTAAGTCCTTCCTGACTTTGTCAGAGTGAGTTATTCATATTGTCCCGCCCTGTCCTGTGTCCTTCATTAATACATAATGTGTAGCACCTGCAATTATGCGCAGAAAAGCTATTTCAGGTTTGATGCTCTGAATTACAACAGGCTGAGAAGCAGCCTTGAAAATACGAGGCTCGTCTCAGAAATTTTACATTAAAAATGAGTTATTGACATTTTACCTTGACAGATGCCAGTTTTCAGTCTCTTTTCTTTTCTAGTAAACAGAAATTCAGTACAGCTTGGATTGAGCTTCGAATAATGAAAAACATTCCCTTTCAAACTAACAAAACTTTAAAAGTTTATTTTTTAAAGTTTACTATTTTACTTCTGAAAAAGGTTTAAAAAAAATTAAAGAGAAAATTCTAACAAAAAAATTCTAACTTCAATACTACAGATCTCAAAGTACTGTTCTGGGAGGAGAGCTTGAATAATTGACCTATGGCTAAGCCACGCCCCAAACCGTGATGAGCCAATCACAGTGCGCAGCTTACCCAATACACTCGGACATTCTTTGCTTCCACGTCCATTGAAATGCATTGCAGTTAGTCAGTTTTCACTCGTTTTTATATGTTTTTTCTTGTCATTTTAAGTGTAAAATGGGGTACATGCAACTCTGACACTAGGTATCCCGAGAGGCTGGGCGACGGTGTGTATTTTTTACCCTTTCCCAAGCCACATTTTAACCGAGATAAGTGTCTGCTCTGGATAAAGTTATGCGGTAACGTTAGACCACAACACCAACTAAACGTGGATAAATTAAACAAGGATGTCTATATCTGTTCTAATGTAAGTCAACAACGTATTTGAACGTTATCTTTAACATCTCTAACGTTAGCCTAACATTAGAAAACGTTAACGTTAGCTTCTAGCTGCGTTGTGCATCATGTCACATTACAAAAACATCATTTCACAGCCACTGTGGTTTTATGGCAAATCAGAATATAATACATCTATGCTGGTCCAGGTTGGTTAATGCTGGTGGACCAGGCACAGAAATGCAGGAAGGGCTCTTCTGATGAGGCACTTTGACAAAGAAGTCTTGCTTGTTAAAGTAGTTGCATTCAGTGCATGCAGGCAAAACACAATATATTCTGGAGACATGCATATAAATCATGTTGATTTCTATTATGTGAAAGGGCCTTATTTAGATCAGAATCAACCAACCAAACTTAAGAGATGATACACATCCAATCTTTTGACCTTTATCATACAGCTTTGTTGACATTTCTCCATAGTGGCACGCCGTCAAACCAGATAATCTAATTTTAAGTCAACATAAATTAGCGTTTGCAACCTGTTCCACTTCCAAAATGTGATGTATTCCTCAGTTAAACAAGATGTGCAAAAAGACAAACAAACAAATAAAGCGAAAAGAGCACATTTTGAGTTCAGGCTGACTTTGACAATAGCAGTGAATGGTAAGGCCAGTGGTACCAATGGTAATCTACAAAAGAGATGTCTATAGGCTACGTGCACAAGCGTCGTGACGATATTGTCAGAAGCCGGCATATCAGTTTCCGGTTTTGGAC
The DNA here is from genome assembly GCA_031834385.1 of Semotilus atromaculatus. Lineage (NCBI taxonomy): Eukaryota > Metazoa > Chordata > Actinopteri > Cypriniformes > Leuciscidae > Semotilus > Semotilus atromaculatus. The sequence goes on along the minus strand of JAULUF010000028.1, from coordinate 17,041,347 downwards.
TGTTCATCCGCATCCGCTATAAACAAACAAGATGAGAGCTGCTGTTGTACGAAAAAAAGAGATATAATGTGCGTGACACATCTACGTTTCTAAGAACTGTAGGTTGATCTAACGCCAGTTTCAAACATACTCTGTTTGCCGTGCAGGAGCAGCGCGTGCGATAGTGCTTTTCACATATGAAGCGTTAGCAGCAGTGAATAACTGATCCGCGGCTATACCACAAACACATACTTACTATTTTTATATTAAATCCAGAAGTTATGCTGCAACTTTTATTTTAAAAAAAGTTGTGTCAGCATTGCGATTCTCTTTGTACACATACACTGGACGTATGCACGTTTAAACACAATTTAAACAACGTAGGGCTATTATTCCATGCATTACTTATACTTGGGCTATATTAAGTTGCCCAAGCAAGTGGTCAACTATTTAACCATGTACTTATATTAAAATCGCAAATTTTAAAACTTAAAATTGACTAAAATTGATAGCTTCTATAAAGAAGAGAAAGTAGAGAAGTCTTTTGTGGTGCTGCAAACGCTGAATTAAAGTGACACCAGATGTTTCGTGGTCAAAATGAACAAAGATTGACTTGAATCTTTGTAATTTCACCATAAATGCATTTAATTATATACTACTATTTTTCACAGTCATGACATACAAATTTGTAAAGTACACACACACAGGCAGTGCACAGCTTTTTTGAATGAAATTAATGTTTTGAGCAGGTTCATATAATTTGCATATCATTTGTAATCATTATTTTTAAAACTATTAGGTATACTGTTCAATTTATATGTTAAATAATAAAATACATGGTTAAACATATTTTGGACTGGCAATTTAAGTAAAAAATTAACAGAAACAATCTTTCCATCATAAACCGTCATTTCCACCACTACCCAGTTTTTAAGAAAAAAAAAAAAGAATAACCAATGATGTGGATCTAAATGTACTTTAAATCAAGTATTAATAGTTAATTACTTACAATATGTGTGTGACTTTAAAAAATAAACATAGACCTGAGCAAAAATGAAAAGCTGTATGCAAAAATCCCAACTCATGGCATTTAGCAACTTTAAATAAAAATTTATTAAGTTCATGAAGTATTAAGATTTATTTTGTTACATGATTAGGTATAGCCACTGGTGTTGTTGACTGATACATAATCTTATATAATCAGTTTTACAATATTATATTGTAATAAACTACATAAATTGAAAATACATTAAAAATAATAATATTCCATGGAATTCTAAAACTGCCCACTGTTATATTGTGTTAGAAGACACAGCTAGGAAGTTTTAAGTGTGTTTTAAGAGAGTGAATTTTCCATAAGCTCACAGTGCCGAAAGTGCTCCTAGTTGGAGAATCACACTCATCTTTTTACTTTTAGAAGACCGGGGTAAATCAGGGAAAACTACAACTTCAACAAGGCGACATAATGAACAACACTCGTCTCATTCGTGGAGGTGGAAAAAAAAGTTCTTTGTGACATGCAAGATCTATTGTATTAAAATTTAAATGCAAAAGAAAAGGCATGAGAGTCGGCTGTTTTTGTTAATTCTAAGTTTTAATTTAAAATCTTTGCGATTTTAATATAAGTGCATGGTTAAATAGGCTATTTGACCACTTGCTTGAGCAACTTAATATAAGTATAAGTAATGCATGGAATAATAGCCCTACGTTGTTTAAATTGTGTTTAAACGTGCATACGTCCAGTGTATGTGTACAAAGAGAATCGCAATGCTGACACAACTTTTTTTTAAATAAAAGTTGCAGCATATCTTCTGGATTTAATATTAAAATAGTAAGTATGCGTTTGTGGTATAGCCGCGGATCAGTTATTCACTGCACTAACGCTTCATATGTGAAAAGCACTATCGCACGCGCTGCTCCTGCACGGCAAACAGAGTATGTTTGAAACGGGCGTTAGATCAACCTACAGTTCTTAGAAACGTAGATGTGTCACGCACATTATATCTCTTTTTTTCGTACAACAGCAGCTCGCATCTTGTTTGTTTATAGCGGATGCGGATGAGCAGTCGAAAACCGGAAACTGATATGCCAGCTTCTGACAATAGCGGAAGTTCGTCACGACGCTTGTGCACGTAGCCTATACTTGTTTGTTTTGAGTATGTGTGTCTATTTTTATGTATAAATCACCACACTGTGGCCGATCATTTTTCTAATTAGCATAGTTAGTCTATCACAGCTGGATTGCTAATTGCTCTTCTGGTTGCAGAAGCCTGTACTGTGACAGACCAGTCCTTTAAATGGGGAGACGCCAGCCTCTGTTAAAGCACTCTCCAGGGCTCAATCACATAACTGTTTCATGTTAAATCCACACCCAGATTCCAAACATTTTCATTTCCCTCATAAAATCACGTAACTTAACAACCAGATGTTTAAAAGTTCTCTTCAAAGTTACAATCTTCATTCAGTGGGCTTGTGTTATAAACCCCCCTCTCTGGGCCTTTTTAAAAAAAATTTAGACAAAGTGTATGAAGCCTCTCTTGAATTTACCAGTAAATTCACTATTATTATGTATTGATTTTTTGCCACGTTCAATGATTTAATACAATGTTGTAATTTAACAATACTTATATATATAACAGCTATTTATTTAATAACTCAAACATAAAAATGGAAATAAAACTATTTAAAGACCCCCTGTGGTGAAAATCAAGTTTTAATGATTGTTTATATGTCTATGTGGTGTTTTTAATATGCTTAAAGACAAACCATGTGCAAATTCATAAGTCAACACCATTGCCAAGTATTTTATCCTTAAAACCGCAGTGAAAAAAAGAAATCACTGGTGTTTCTGACGTCACAAACTACCTTGTAACCAATCACACCAACGTTTACGACGTTACAACGTTTACTTTTAGCATATCATTAACTATGTCTGCGAAGCAGGAGTCTCGAGAGAAGGCAGGTTATCCCGGTATACTTTTCTGTTGATATGAAAAATCGGGTACATTTAGCAATATAGCGGCTGAATTATGTATAAGATGTATATTATTGTGTTATGATGAACTATGTGCCTTTCTCCACTGACGTTCTATCTAAGTTGTTCAAAGTGTTTCTAAGGATGCTGATTTTTAGAAGGCAGCTGACTCTGAGATGGCGAATGGGAACATGGATAGTTCCTTATTGATTGTATACACTTCCTATGAGAAATATCGTGAGTGCTGGAGTGCATCGTAAATAGAACGAGGCATCAGTTTACTGTCGGGATTTGTCAGCATTTAGAAATCAGCATTTAGTGCAGACAACATAATCACTGATTATAATTTCTCAGAGTAACACAGTGTTTTGTTTTGTTTCATGAATCCATGTTTTGAACATATCAGGCGAACCTATGATCAACTGAGCCATTCATAAAAACAGTCACTTGCTCTGTTCCTAAATGAAACAGCGGTTTTGAACGAATCGTTGAATAAATGATTCAGTGACTCAATCATTAAGACTCGCTGCCACCTACTGGGGGCTTTAGGAAAACCTGGTCTGTTTTCATTTACATCTATGCATTTATGAAAATTTGGTTCATTTTGTAGATTCTAATTTTTAATTAACACAATACTGCATGGTATCATGATACTTCAGCTGGTATAGTATCGTAAGAAGTAATTATGGTATCATGACAACACTATTCACTACGTCGTCCCCCTCAAAGTTGATGCAAGATGAACTGTCGTTATATATACCTTGTTAGAATTGTCCTTTTTCCCCCTATTATGTTATTTGACCTTCAACAAATCAAAAGTTAACTCAAGTGTTGCTAAGCAAGTATAATTTAACCACGCTAATTCTGATTGAAGCATCATGTTGGTGCGAACATGACAACAGTTAGTTAATTTTAGGATCTTCTTGGCACTCAAGATCTTCAAAGCTCAGCTGATCAGAGACTTCCCACGACTGGCTTCTGTTCTCTCAGCGGTAACTGTGGTGAAGGAGCTAGCACACACTTTCTGCTTTAGAGTGTGGGTGACTGGTCACTTGGCGTCCTACAGAGGAAAGTTATTGAAAAGACCTTTGGGGACAATCCTGACTAGATTTATTGCGCTGCTCATTTTTTATTAACTCGCACTGTGTTTTGTCTGGTAAAAATAAGAAAAGAAAGATTCTGAGGTGCATTTCTGCTTAAAATGCTTAAGTTTCATCATCACAATACTGATTAAATGAGACTAATTTAATAAAGTCAAAAGACAGACACAATAAATAAGAGAAAAGTGAAAGCAGAGATTTAGAAAAGGAAAAAACAGACCTCAAAGAAGAAATAATGAAGACAGAAATTATGCAGACTCGAACAGAAACAAGGCCTGTGGATGAAAGATACAGATAAAAGTTTTGAATGATCAATAAATATATCTCAGTCTCATTGTAGACAGACAGAAGAACAGAGTGAAAAGATAAATCCAGTTGTGTTTGATTTAAAATCACTAAAGGCTTCAGCAAACAGTAGCACTGGAGAAGAGATAAGCATGGTCATCTTTGAAATGTCTGAAGATTGTGACATTACAAGAAGCATCAATAAATGTTGTCTTGGGGGACTTCAGTTTTTAGACTCACACAAACACTCTCTTACAGAGAAGTTGCCATTAGATGACAAAATGTCATGCGATTGTGTTTGCTGAGCTTATACAAACATCATAATGTAGAAATCCTGAAGACGAAAAAAATAAAAACATCAGATATAAGATTTGGTGACGCATGACCTGGTGGAGAGAGAGAAAGAAAGAAAGGATCAAAAATAACATAGCAGATGGTTGCCGAAATTTCAATCTTGTATCTTCAGGACCATATGGTCAACAAAGTCCCCAAAATATGACTCCAGTTTGAATTCATGTGACATTTACGTCTGAAGGCTGATGTGATGACGTTTGCTCTTGAGACCAGGAGAGATTCTTACTTTTAAATGCATGGAATATTGAAAACAGAGCACAGGTGTCACTCTTTCTTTCTCTCGCTCCCCCTCTCATCAGGTATATCTTCTTTCCTCTCGCTCTCTCTCATCTTTGGTCTGACATTAACTTTCAAAGGATCCAGTCTATAGTAGAATGAGAGGTAGTCAAATGTCACTGAGAGTGTTTGATGGACAATCCGCCTCCCTTTAAATCATTGTTGCACCTGTCTTAAAGGGACAGTACACCAGGACCTGTTCTATACAATTCTGTCAATGTTTGCTCATCTGCATATATTTCCAAACCCACATGATGTTATTATATCTGGAACAAAAATGGAGAAATCTTTCACCAGCTCTTTTCAACACATCAACAGTTCAAACATATTCCTTCAGAAGCCTAATAATACAGAGCGGGAGTCATATGAACTACTCTTATAGTTTTATGGGATGGGGGGGGGGGGGACGTTCCTCTCTCAAACCTTCTCTAGCTGCAGCCTCTCATCAGCGATACCTTTTTGCAAGAATGAATGAGATCCCATACTGTTTTAAAGAGCCACTATAATATCAGCAAAAAAATAAAAAGTTAAATCTTTCAAAGACTGGTCAGAGGTTTGTTAACTGCAAAAATGGCAACAGCAGTTCACTGCAAATAATCTTCCGTAATCACAAGATTCATTCCTGCTAGATCATTTACTTGGACTTGTGTAATTGAACCCCCCATAATGAATGTCTGCCAAGCTCTACATCCAACTCCCAAGATAAATCAGGAGGCATGCCAGCATTTTAACAGGATAAATAAACAATGTTATATTCTAGTCTATCTACTTTCACGACTCCAGAGTGCTGATATGACTGTGGGACATCAAGTGAGTCATATAATGGAGTTCAGCATAAGCCCTATTCGCACGGGATAAGTATTACCTGGTGACCTCTAGTGATTTGTAATAATTGCGGAGGTTGTCTGTGATCTTAATCCCATGCGAATCGGCCATGTCTCTAATTTTTTAAGGAAAAATTCCCCCGCAAATAAGCTACCATATTTCGCCGTTCACCGAGGTCCTGTGATAATATTAGTCCCGCACATTAGCGGCCCGTCCCCTCAAAACTACCCCCCGCCCCCCCTGAATGAATGAAAAAAAAATTACATTTAAAAAAATAAAATAAAAAAAATGGACGCAAGAGCTCCATGTAGTAACTTTAGCGGCTATGCTTTTCGCGATAGAGCAGTTTAGTACACATGAAATCAAATCGCGATAGACTAGTGTGTGAATATTAAACTGCAAAAATACAATTTAAATACGAATCACTGTGTGAATGAATGGTGCAGACGACGCGCAGTTTCATTTCTCACACACAAACACAGTCACACACACACACACGCGTGCAATTTGACAGAAATATATTACTGTTGTACAGTAGAATTTAGATGAGTCTCAATGTAATAATAATACTAACACTAATACAAATAAATTATGATCTCAACTTTAAGGAATAATAATTTTTCTTCCATGTTTTAATTTTAACAGTAATTACAATTGAGCTTTAAAGCTCATTGTGCAGCACGTTGCTTGACAAAAAAAATTTGTTCAATTTCATATGATTAAAATAAATGTAATTAATGTTTTATGTCTTCATTTGGTTACCAAAAAAAAAAAAAAGAATGTGTGGAAAAAAAACATTTAATAGATTTAAAAAAAAAAAATATTGTATGAGTTTAATAATTGTTTATAATAAAAGTTTCATGATTTCAATTAATTAGACATGATTTTTGATTACAAAAAATTTTACACCACGTATCCGTAACACGCCCGCTCCACGACACTAGTTTCGGTAGCATCACTAGCATCTACCCCCCCAATGGGGACAAAAAGTCTCATTTATGAGGCTAGAAAATAGAGTCATGGAAAGATATGCTGATGCACTTAATGTGCTGTTTGGTTTACTGATGACTAATTTGAAAAACATTTGTCATATTTCTATAATGCTATAATATTTTATGTATTTGTTACACTTATGTTCAGTTAGATTCATTTTCATGGACTTTAGGTTTTTGTTTTCATCAGTCACAACTGTTATTTGTTTCTCGCCACTCTTCTGTTTCCATGGACACTAATCATCACACCTGTTCGTCATTTAGTTCATTGCCATGTGTATTTAAGTTCCTCACCTTCACTCTGTGTTTGTCGGTTGTTGTTTGTGTATGTATACGTTTTTACATGCTGTTACGCCGTATTGCCTGCTTGTAGATTAAACCACAAGTTTATATTTTGAATCTGCCCTAGTCTGTCTTCAATATTCAGTCTTGTAACAGTATTTAATTTATGCTTAAATATGAGTATATTTATGGATGCGAAATAGATGCATCTAATTTAAACATCTAAACATTATACACAACAGTGAAAATCCAATAAGCCAGCTTATTATACTATGTAAATACAAAAAATTCATAACAATGTTTGTATGTATAAATATTACACATATATAAAGTGTTTATTTTAAACTTATGTTAATTTTATGAAGGTTTGTTTATCTTACCCTTGTGGCATAGCCATCACTTAGATTTAGGATTTATACAACTTATTACAAGTCTTAATATCTTAATCTCTTAAGATATTTAGATATTTATACAGGGGAAAAACACTGATTAATGATTAATGGTTTTGTTTAATAGTTTTGGGTTTGGGTTGTTTAGGGTTAGGAAATAAACTCTACTTGAAAGTGCCCAACAATGCATCAGGACACACAAGTTTCCCACAAAAAAAAGGTTATTTGTTCAGTGACCTTAATTATATTGAGGAAAACCTTTCCAGGCAATTACTTTAGGGTCAGTACAAGAAGGATAAAAAAGATAATGTGTCATACTAACTAGCAATAGCGCATGCAATTTAGAGTATTATATCCAATGTATAGGATGAGCAAAAGAGAGACTGGTCTCAGTACAGGCGATTACCACAGTTTTTGCTTTGTGTGAAGCAACATACATCCTAGTAATCATATAACCACCCACAGCCTAAGCATAAGCACCACTTTTCACCCCAATGATAACCACAAAACTCAAAAACATAAGAGAAACTCTTCAACATAACTGAACATTAAGCAATAAGTAATAATTATTTCTTTTTACTGGAAATGTCATGATTCTGCCTTCATGTTCCTGATTTTCCTAGTCTTGTGGCAGGATCATGGCAGAACCATGTTTTGTGTACAAGTCAAGTCAAGTCAAGTCAAATATATTTATATAGCGCTATTCACAATACAGATTGTATCAAAGCAGCTTCACAGTATCAATCAAAACAACTTAACAATGTTTGTTTATTACTGGAAAAAAGACATCCAAGTTTGGTAGAGCTGATCAATGGTATGATTGGTTCATTAATTTGAATATCCCCAACTGAGCAAGCCAAAGGCAACATGTTGTTGGGGCCATGTGCTTGTGTTGTCTCGTCACATTACCCCGCCCCCTTGTTATCCACGTCTTGTCATTATTGTCCAGTTGGTGTCACCTGCTCATAAAATAGCATCTAGTTTCAAAATGTACTTTCCTAATGCAGTCCCATGCAAAGCATTCTTGGAACTACAGATCCACTGCCCAGTTAGTTATGTCAACAAAAATGATTCAAGTAGTCCCAACAAAAAATATTTAAGTTAACATTCATTTTACAAATTTAAGCGGATTTAACCATCATATTAATTTGTGACGAAAAGCAAATTTTGTATGATATTCAGATGTTTCTACTGTTGACAAAAATACTTATGTTTTTTTGTTGTTGTTTTTTTATAGTTTTTGGTTTGGGTTGTTTAGGGTTTATTAAGAAAGTAATTTGAAAAAGTAGCAAACAATTTTTATTTTTTTATTTTTTTTGAGTGCACCTTCTCTGGCTCTCAAAAATAAGTTTCGCATAAGACTGATTTCAGTTGACGTTATGGGCTTCAAATTCCACAAAAACAGCCTCACTCTGCTGGATAAACACAAAACAGAAACTCTTCAACATAACTGAATAACTGAACTGAACCATCTGACATTTAGGCCTGGAGGAAGCAGGAGGCTGAGCTTGAAATTATTCATTTGGAGTTTTCCGTCAGACCCAAAAGGAACATAATGTACTTCTGCCCCTGCATGTTTTTTTTCTTTTCTTTTGTCTCTGTTTTTACTTAGTCTTGTTTCATCATTTTATTGTCTTTGATCAATATATTATTACTGCGTATTGTGACGCCAAGTGAAAGGTATCTAAATATTGTATTCGGTTCTTGTCAAAAAGTCTTCTTGGTTGCAAGCCATAGCCAGAAGACTGGGGAAAAACATTATCATATCTGCTTGATTGGCTGATTATTAGGCAGAGTTTAAGAAACAGCTCCCTGCTGAGGTATGTCTCTCTGTGTGTCATACTAACAGTTTTTCAAATAAATTGCAAGGCATTTTGACGCTTTCATTTGCATCCAATAGAGCTTCTAGAGAGGCATATCAAATTTGAAATCACATAACATAAATTAAATCATTTTTAAATTGAATGTTCATTTTTCCTCATTTAAACAAAAAATTATAGCCTACTCAAGACAAATACTAAATTAGATAAATATTTTAGCCTAAAACCAGTGTTATTGTATGTGTTATTACAGTGTTACAGTGTTATTTTGTCACGTTATGTCACTTATGACATGTTGAGATCATGTGACCAGTCAAATACTTGTACTAAATTCAAATAATTTTACTAATTTATTACTGGACTACAGAAAAAGCTGTAATTAGGCTAAGAATAACTAAACATGACACAAGGTTAGATCTATTTGGGAATCAAATTAATATTGTGACTAATCTCCATGGTTCTTGCCAAAATAGGGACTGAAGAGTTAGCATTCTTTTCCCCATTTTATGTAGATTAGACTTACTGTACCCTCAGTTTAACTTATAAAATATTAATAGGTTTTGATGCGTTTATTTATTTCCACCCTCCAAGGCCATAATGGACTTTCTAATAGTGATGGCTGGGCTGATGCCATTAGTACCAGGGCTTAATGTTTGCTCACAGAAGCATGTGGGCCGCATTTAAAGTCTGGCAGGATGTGAGCATTGGCTTGACTTTGCTTGGCTAACGGCAGGTACCCACATTTGAGGCTAATGAATCTCTCTCCCTGCATTTTAGCATGTCTGTTCTCTTTAGAGGGCAATGAGGCTTAAAGCTACAGAACACAGCATATGGGTAATATGCTTTTTAGTGTAAGGCTGTTTGCGCATTCATTTGTGAAAGGATTATGAGCCATTTTTAACATTAGCAGAACATGCAAATGCATCTGTTTACAGGTTGCAGCCAAGATGTGAAAAACTTCAGTAAGAATTTAACATTACTGTGAATATTTTCAGCCGTACTGGCCCTTTTAGCATACAAAATTTTGAATCACACAGCATTTATCAAATAATTATTTTAATAACACAGGAGCTATTGTCATAAACCATCCAGAAATAGTGTAAAGAGACAACTCGAGAAATTCAGTAAAATATTGAAACCAATTGTAAGTATAGTGGAGTATAATAAAGTGATCTTCGCCGCTAGCGGTCGCTAACCTCTTACAATAACAAAGGCATAGGTTGATGACTCAGTGAATAAGTGGAATCACGGAACTTGTCGTCATGCCAATGGATCTAATAATGTTTATGGATGAGTGAATACATTCGTGTTTTTAGTACTGTGATATTAAGCAGGTCGCGATTGCTAATGAGAGACAGATATCAGCGCTTCCCGCGAATATAAAGGAGAACATTTCATTCTACCGAACTACACGCAAGTGCTGAATTACTACTCATATGGGTCAGTTTATTTGAAGAATTAAACTTGTGAGGTAACGCAGCGCTGTTTCACTTGGTCTTCACTATCACACTAAACTGCATTTGAGTGTGTTGAAAGTTATAATGTTATTCTATGTGTTAGTTTGTTGGCTGTATGAGACTAGCAGTAAGCTAGATCAACATTAGAATAACATACTGATCATATTCTAACATTTCATCATGTTGAGCTATATAACATTGATTCGTTTTATGTACATTTGTTCACCTGTCTAATAAAGTACATGCAAGAGCAGCATCCCTCTCAAGTCATGACTCATGAAGCTCTGTCAAGTCGAAGTGAGTCGTGGATGTGGAGCTCTCAGCATCTCGAAAACACCACGCTACTATTGATCGTCGTTCTAGTTCTCCTTTTGTCCCCAAGTCTGCTTGCCATGGTCCATAATATTTGAACGAAACAACAAACAGCGTGAGCGTGCCGCTAGACGTAACGTAGTTGTCCCCGTATGTCGCAATGGCTACTATGGCAGTACGAGCGGAACGGGGGACGGGCACCATTTAAAATTGTCAATTTCTCTGAATTTACAAATTCTTGGAAACATTTAGCATAATGTAGGCCCACAATTGAAAGAAATATATAACACCGTGCAAGTGGTTTTTGGATATTTTGATAAAAAATTCTTACATATTGTACCTTTAAGGTATAATCCTATAATGAAAAACTTCTGAAGGTCTGGAAAAACCTCTGGCTATTATTAATGTAATGACACAGATAAAAATAATCAAATTCTAACCTAATATGATCAGTATTCCTTGTCCTTTGATCCGTGCCATGAATATTTAAGCATGTGTATGTTGATGATTCTTATTTGCATTCATGTGAATATTTCAAAAGGTCCACGTGTCTTATTGCACTTAGGGAAGTTTAATTTTAGAAAACCTCCCACAAACCTGCGTCAGGTACTTTTATTACTGGGGAAAAAACTCAAATTCGACCATTAATGTGGCGGTAAGCAGCACTTAGGGATGGCTTATTAAAGATTGGAAACCTGATGAGTATAATTAGCTCATATGTTTCCCTCGACAGATGCGCTGGGGACATTAATGTGTTAGTAAAATCTCTCTTGGATGCAAGCTTACCACTGATTATGCCAATATTGTCACAAACAAATGCAGGCTGCATTTAAATTTACATTAAAGAGGTGTAACGACTGAGACAAATCAGACACAATTATTTGGTATATGTACCAAACAATCTTTAAAACTCACTCTGGGATCAGTGGTCCCATCCCCCCGTGAGTCCAAGATGGTCTCGGTTACCATGACCACGATCAGATAAGTTGGTTTTATGACTGTTAGCAATGTGAATAGGCCCCTGCCACAAGACCTACAGAGATCAGAACGGACTTTCCTGCACTCATTTATCGATGAATTGATTAACATGAAACTAACATGCATTCCAGAACATATTGTGAATGATTTACTGTCTTATGTTGTGTCTTTTAATACTATTATCTGTTGATACTAGGGGTGTGACGGTTATGATATAACCGTGAGACCGACGGTTATAGTTGAACACCGTCATTAGAACTCTATAACCGCCAAAACCGTGTTATTAAAATATATTACAGATAAGGTTATACTATCAGTGTTGGGGAGTAACGGAATACTTGTACCGGCGTTAGGTATTCAGAATACAAATTATGATAAACTGTAGTATCCACAGAACATAAAATATTCATTTTATTTAATTTTTCGTGTTCGCATTTATGAGGAAAAAACAATGTTATGGACGTGAGCGCTCTGAAAGCGGCACTAAAAAGATGCTTTAAAACTTTCACAGAGGCATCAAACAGAAAGCACAAAACCTTTCTTTAAAACGAATTTCGTTTTATATTAATTGTATCTTAATTTTAATCAATGTTTCATCAACCAATTGCCTGGATTTAATAAATAAGAAGTAATAAAAGATAAATATAGCAGACGATAGATAATCACGAAACAGAGGCGCCGGCTCGTGAACTGGAGCTCATCTCGTAAATGAACCGAAACTCAGCGTATAAGGTCGCCTACTCGCCTCACAGTCACAGACATGTCTACTTTTAAACAGAACAATTCAAAACGAAAGAAAACAGACTACAGACTGCTCTCTGCTTATGTAAATGTGCATTTCTCTCTGGCGCGTTCACTACTGCGAAGATCGCGAGTCAGCATCGTCGTCACCTTCATCTTTTCAGATACTGACAAAGAAAACACTTGTTTATTAATAAACAATTACAATATCTCCTTGCTATATTTTACATATTCATAATCATTATTTTTGCCGGTTCTTTGTGACAGATTGTAGGTGCTTTACTGGCAGCGCCACATGAACGCGTCACCAACGCATCCACCAGAATAGGTTTTGTTTTTTGTTTTTTTAAGGATTTGTTTAGTGTGCGTGTTTCATTTAATGGAAAGCACGTTCACTGCTAGTTGTCTTGCTGTTAATTTTAAATAAACGTAGAGCAAGTAGCTAATCAGTGCCTGCTCGTTTATTCAAACTAAGTTGTCCTATAACAACCCCCCCCCCCACCCCCCCCCCCCCCCCCGGACGATGACGGTTATGTTACGAACCGTCACATTTAACTCACATCATAACCGTCATCACCAATTCTGAAACCGGCACACCCCTAGTTGATACTATTATCCCTTCGATACTATGTATTTTATTATAGAACCAACGGTCAATTTAACCTCACTTATACCGCTCAGAAATTCCCCCCTTCTCATTGGTCAAGTCAACCCTAATAGGTTGGACCTTTCTCAGACTTTAAATGGCATTCACACAAGCCCTTCCCCCTCTTTGGACTTCTCTGTATGTCCGGGTGCTGTGCTGTCCTGCTTGGCCTCAGCAGGTCCCAAGGCAGCAGGCCTTGATTCACAACCAGCCATGGGCTCATTCAGGAGAGAGAGAAGACTCTCTCAACCACAACAGAACCAAGGACAATATCAGGAGTTTGGCACAACAACTCCAACCATCAACTCTTCCGACTTCCTCCCTTCTCCTGGGTGCTCTGCGTGGCCTCTCCGGCCCAGGGCCGGCAAGCAGGCCTCAAATCACCAACCAGCCATGTGCTCAAGGAGAAAAAGAACTTTCAACCAGAACAGAGTCGAACTAACCATGCAAGTTCATCATATCTTAACGATGGCGACTAAATAAACAATTAACGCTGAGTGTTCACAGGACGAATAGGTGGGTTTATTATAACATTTATTTAATTAAGTTAATTATATTAACTGATCCAAATATTAACGAGTTAATTCGTTACAGATGACTGCACCAATCATCATATAACTGCATTTGAGAGAGAGAGAGAGAGAGAGAGAGAGAGAGAGAGAGAGAGAGAGAGAGAGAGTCTGCTTCATTCTAAAGGCCTCCAGACAGGTGTCTCTTTACTGTGCTGTTGCACTTACTAGTGATCCTAAAGCGGCACTGTTGACTCGGTGGGCAACATCTAAAATTAGAAGCAGAGCTGATGCTGATTCAGGCCACGCTCAGAGCCCAGGCTGTTTCATTAAAGAGATGGGTATGCCCTATAGGTCACAGACTCAGACAGGATCTGTCACGAAAAACCCCTGAGTCAATGCCTCCATCCTCGCCTACACATGCTGCCCCAGAGATGCATTACAGAGCAAACAGAGAGTTTTAATGATCAGTGGAGATGCTAGTGGTGAGCTAGCATCAGTTCTTACTTCAACCTGTATTTGTATTTAGCTTAAACATGTACAGTTTTGAACCATTCTGTTTAGTGTTCCTGTAACTCATACTGTATTGTAGAGCATGGCGTTAACAACACTATAGAACAGTGTGTTTAATAAAACTGAACTGAACTGAATCAAACTGATCTGAATAGACTCAATATAAATTACACTGAACAGGACCACACCGAATCAACATGAATTGAACCAAATCCAGCTGAACAACTAAACTGAGCTAAATCAACGTGGGCTGCATTTCCCATACAACAACGTGACTTGCTGCTTAACAACCATAGTACGATACATTGTTGAAGAAATCAACTAGCTAGTTACGACTGTTTCCCGAAACCGTATTGTCACAAATTTGTCATTCAATCATGTCTGTTAATGATGTCACACAGGTGGTGGAGTAAAAACTTATTTTTATTAATCCGTTTGAAATCGAAATAATGCCAGATTTTTACTATAAATACTGAAATGGTATTTGAGGACTAATTCTAATTTTTCTCAGTTATTTTGCTTTATTTCCAGATTCAATCGTTGGCTCCTTCTTAATGAGCATATATGCACATGTGCACTCTTCAAAAACGGTCCCTTAGATCTCTTGACAAACTAAAAGTTTGTTAAAATTTTCAAAATAAAATATATAAATTGTACTGAATGTCAGCTTGCTTATTTTGCTCAAGATAAGGATTTATTAAATCCATGCTGTGCAAATAGAAAACTATGCTTCTAACCAACTTTGCAATGCTGTTTTTGAATGTTCATTGGAACTATGTTTTTGGGAAACACAGACTACGTTTACAAGCAGCCAATAACCCATTCAAAACCAGAATATTAGCAATAACCCGGTCGCGCACGGCCATGTAAACACCGGCAAAAACCAGAATATGCTCATATTCCGGTTTTTAAAAACCCCATTATGATCCCTGGATTACCCCTTTTCTAACCCAAATATTTGGTCATGTAAACGCATATCGGCATATCCCCATCAAAAGGAACATTGATTTGTGTTCTGCGCATGTTCTATTCGCAAGGAATCTTGGTCTTTTGAGTAGAGGAACTTCTTATGCGCCGTCTGGCGCATACAAAAACCCGTGTGCAGTATACCGGAAGTAAACAAGAAGTAGAGGTAAACATGGCGAGACGCAGCACAGCACCATACTTTAGGAGTGAGGAGGAAACCAATTTCTTTATTAGTGTGGTGAAAACCATGAATATAATGTCTTTTGTTGACGGTCAGTACCAGCAGTAAAGTGCAAACAAAGGCGATCACTATCTGCCCCGAACTATTCATTATCCGTGTGCTGCTGCTGTTGTTGTTGTCTTTGGATACAGGCAGAAGAATCGGTAATGACACATATTGCACTTAAGGTTGTCCGTACGTCCAGACGCTAACCGTGCGTCACCGTTTACATCGGGATATTGCCAATTGATTACAAATTCCATGTATACAGGAGTAACTCTCTCTGCTCACACATGTAAACGGGTTATTCCGAATGTTTCAGAAACCCAAATAGTGTCCTTAACTCGACCATAACCCGAATATTGACAGCTTGTAAACGTAGTCACAGCAATTGAACTATATGCTGATATGACAGAACTTGTGACCATAATTGGCTTGCGTTGTTTTTGGGAAACACACCCCTGAACTGTACTGAACTGAACCAAACTGAATCAACCGGAACTGAACTAAACCAAATCTACCAAAACTGAACTGAATTGACTCTACTTGAGTTGCACTGAACGGAGCTGAATCAACTCAGCTTGAATTGCACTGAACTGTACGGTGAACTGAGCAATGTCTGAATACACCGTCTGAATATATACACATTTCATTTACGTCTTTTAGTTTGTCAAGAGATTTAAAGTACTGTCTGAACTGAACTGAGCTGAACCGAATAAGTGAACTGAACTGAAGCAAACCAAATCAAAATGAACGGACTTGAATAACTGAACCAGACCACACCAAACTGAACTGGCAATCACTGCCATTCACAAAAGCTCACAAAATTGTAATTTATTCAAAAGCTAAAAGGGATAGGAGTAAAGACCTCCAGAGCCAAAATTAATAAATACTGATGGCCTAATGGTTAAATATATGGGCTACTGGTTTGAATCTGGTTGAGATGAGACATCCTTTTTGTCCTGACACTCTTGAGCAAGACATAACCTGACTTGGCTCCTGCAGAACTGTTCCTGTAATGAAATCTGTGTCTAACATGTCACCTGGGATAAAAGCATCTGCTAAATGACTAGTAACTAGGCAGGCATCAGACAATGACACACTAATGGCGAAGCATGTCTGCCTCATCACTGGATGTCCATAGCCCGAAACTGGCATTTCCTTGAAGACCACAGACAAGATTACAGGAAAGAAATGCTCTGTACAAGGTTGATGCCTACAGTCAGTACATTGCTTTAAAGACATGCAAAACCTTTGAATATAATTTGAATATTAGCCAAAAGCTTTTTTGCGTTCTTTGTGAAAACAACAATCTGCCACGGTCAGCACATCAGAAACAGTCCATCTGCGTGAAAGAGTAAAACTACACAGCCACAGGCAGTCCGAGTGATTCTCTCCAAATCATGCTTCCATTTAAACTCATCCTGTGGTCACACAGTAAGCTCTCTGTACAAAACAGCTCAACTCAGCAAGATACCGCCATTTCTAAACACAGCAGATGAAGACAAATGTTTGCAGGCACCATAAGGTGTCTGTTCCTCACATTTTTCTTTTTCTTTTTTGGTCAAGTTTAATGCAGCCCAGTGTGATAAATGATCAAAAGCCAAGAAACCGAATCAAACGCCATCTAAGATGCTTGTTCACGACACTTCAGAAAACAGTTCGAGATTTATGCCATTGAATGGATGCGGTCAACCTTGGCATAAAAGGCCAGTGGGGGAGATCACATGCAGGAAGGGAGGAACGGAATGGGCGAAATAAAATTAGACCAAATAACATGTAACGGAGGGGAATGCATAAGCAGCTCCGCAATCCCCAATGGCAAAGCACGAGTCGTTAAAACCAGAAGCCGAGCTCGAGGAGAATGGGCTGCAATTACTCTCCGAGAATAACACTGTCCAAATCAATCATTGCCAAAACCCAGACAGGTGTCAGGCAGAATGAGGCGCGGTCCGATCGGACGCACGCTCCGACGCTCCAGTCACCTGAGAGTTTTGTCATAACACCCCCCCCCCCCCCCCCCCCAGTATTAATTGGGGAATGATTAACGAGCACGTGGGAGACGTGTCCTTGAACGTAACAGGGAAAGCAGACGACTGCATCAGTCCTCCAAGAACTGTTCCAAATGCTCATGTTTATACAGATTTCAGGGCCTCAGGAGTTTATCATGTTCTACAAATCTGCCTCAATGGGTCAAAATTGTTGAAATGGATGAACTAATTACACAGTAAACAACTAAACAACTCAGATATCTGCTCTTTCAGACACATCACATTCTAAATAACCTCAAAATGATGAGTCAGTGAGTAAGCCGGTTTTAGCAACCACTCCGCTCAAGTAAAGGTGCACCTTCATGCCAGCATCATTCATTACACTTACTGAGAATTTGATGCCTAATGGTCCAGAAAAAAGGTGTTTGAATTATTCTTATTATTTTGAAGCAACTGAACATTGGCTTAAAAACTCAAAAACAGAAACAGGACTTAGTCTTATCATTTTATGCCACTACATGCCATACTATTGCAAACAAAGAAATTATGAATGTTCTTTAACTTATGTTTCTTTCATGGATAGATTAAATGTATGTATTTATTGTTTTACACTAGTGTCAGATTTAGTGAAATAAACTGGCATTGAAATATGAGATGTGATGTCTGAAGAAAAAAAAAGGTAAAAATTACTTGTGAACAAAATGATTTCAATTTTCACATTTTTTTTAATTAAATGAAGTTATTATTTTTTATGAAACAGCCTAGAGAGTGTGTAAAAAGAAGGTTTAAAAGTGCCCATAGTTGAAGAAAATAATGACTTCCTGACAGATCTCTGGTATAAATGTAATTTCAAAAGAGTGTGATATTCTACATACTTGCAGAATGCTATTAATCATTTATTTATTTATTTTTCAAATGCTGATGTCTCGTCTAAAGTCAATTTGCCTAGGGCTTGTGGGGGAAAAAACACCTCACTTTCAAATCTTATAGTTGTGTTCTATATTTGTGATTTTCACTAATGCAAGGTTTTTAGAATCACATTATTAATTCCACATTTACTGACTTTCCACATTTTTGAGTAAGGCATAATGAGAAATAATTTGCATTTGAAACATACAAGCTAGCTGTGCATAAAACAATTTCCTGAATATGTGCTCATTTAGGATCAGTAATAAAGAGCTTTTATACTCTCACCATGGCAGATCAGTGCAGAAGCTACAGTATAAGCAGAGGATGGAAAGGTCATGGTTATAACCATTATTTGTGCCCTTCATCTACTCAGTCTTAACTGCATGTCTCGACTTCATGCCCCATAACTCCAGTTTATGGACCAGCCGGTCCAGTTCTGGTATAAAGATAAAATGAAGACGTCCTCACATTCCTGTCCAATCTTATAAAGTGGTTCTAATGGACATCAACATTATGGCTTTAATATTAGATAGTAAAATGGCATACTAAAATATAAAATAAGGAAAATCAAGACTTTATATACCATCTTGGCATAATTTGTTCAATTTTATTTTTGGAGGTTTCAGACAAGCAGATGCATTGGACATTCATATATTTGCATGCAGAGGTTAATATATTTTAAAATCTAACTTATTAAGTGGTGTTTTCAGCTCATTGTGCCATGCTAATCATTTTAATATGCTGAATCGGTGCTATTCCTTATTACTATCAATGTTAAAAACAGTGCTATTTTTGTGGAAACTGCAAAATTTTCTCAGGTTTCTTTAATGAATAGAAAGTTTAAAAGAACAGTGTTTATTTGAATTAGACATTTTAAAGCCCTGCATTTCAGCCTGAACCCAACGGGCCCCGACTTATTTACGCCCCTAGGGCCGGGCTTCGGGCCAATTTTCACATCATAGTTCACACACGGGCCCGGGCCTCGGGCCTGTTTTCGGCTTATCCTCCTTTTTATATTTTAGACATTTTTCATATTTTCTTTTAATTAGTTGACGATGGAAAAACAAACATATAAAAACACATTTTATAACCTATCATGCTGACATATGTCTGATGAGATGTGCTGCGCTGGTGGAAGACATTTACATTTACATTTATTCATTTAGCAGACGCTTTTATCCAAAGCGACTTACAAATGAGAACCATAGAAGCAGTTAAACTAACAGCAGGACAAAAAAATGTAAGTGCTATAACCTTTCACAGTTTAATCTAACGCAGAACCCGTAATTATTATTATTTTTTTATATAATAGAAAGGAAGAGAAAGACCCTGCTACTGCAACTGTCCAGACTGGCTCGCTCAGCAGTAGCAGCAAGCGTTAAAACCTTCTACTGTGGATGCTGTGCTTTTTCTCCACGATGCTCTGTAAGAGACTGTTCTTAGCCATGTTAGGAGACGGTCTTGTTTTTTGTTTTATTGGACTTTATTTTCATTAATCTAACTGTTGGAAACTACTGGAAATAAGAATGACCATGTTCTGTAGCGAAGACTTGCATGTTTGTTTTTAATTTATTTTATTTGTTTAGATTGTATAGCTCATTTCGTTTGCGAGCGTTGTTGCGACTGCGATCAGCAGAGGAGTCTGCCTCAGTGGTTGTGAATTGTGATAATAAACGTTTAAACTAACTGTCTGTGTGATATTCTTGAATAGGGATTTTATTGTAGCCAAGTAAAGTGTTGATTAGAGAGGCTAAATTGATCAAACATGTTTAACTCGCTGTCAGCTGCTTGGTCGTCATAAAAAAAAAAAACTTTAACAAACAACAATTGCTCCGAACTTTTGTCTAAATTAACTTAATAAAGAAATGAAAAGAAAGAAACATAAATACTTTGCCATTGAAAACAAAATTGAACTATTTTAATGGCTGCAACAGTAGTATAGGGCAGGCTGTGTAATGGAAAAAAAAACGGGCTCCATGTCGGACTCGGGCTGAGAATTCTGAGCTGTCGGACACGGGTCGGGCTAGGGCCTGAGCGTCTTGGGCCACGACCGGGCTAGGGCCTAGATTTGCAACAGTTTATTAAAAAAAAATAAAAAAAACAAGATAATCCAAGACAGAGACAGGAACATAATCCAAACATGAGAACCAGAGACATAATCCAGACAGCGAAATTTACATCTTACAAAGAGGTGGAGAGACATGCAAGAACAACGAGCAACCATAAGACAACTGAAACACAGGGGTATAAATACACAGAGAACACAAGGGCTAATGATGGACAGGTGTAGATGATTAGTTCCAGTGGAAACTAATGAGGGTAACTTCGGAAACAAACAAGGCAACAGAGGCAAACAGGAACTAAACACAGGGACAATAACTTCAAAATAAGAGTCCCTATGACAACACAAATGAACACAGACCGAGGGCACATGTTACAGTAATAATGAATTGCATCATATATCCCATAAAATAAATGTTCAGTTCATTCACATGAGTCATCTGAACAAATTGATTAACTAGAATAATTCAGACTTTAAAATAATACATATGAAAGCAACAGCACAGTTTTGCAGGAAGTGTTTGCCTCAGCTCGCTCAGATATATGCTGTGTGTGCACAACAATGTGACATTAAAAACTGCGATGTAGCGTATTGTCATGCTATAGCCTACCTCTACTTGCTGGAAAAAGTAGCTTGTTATTGAAAAAACTTATTTTAAAAGTAGCATAAGACAACACCAGAACTCCAGTAACCCAAAAATATCAGTTCATGGGCCCTACAGTGTTAGAACACCTGAATGAGACACAATGGGAGCAGATAAAACAGGATTTTGCCGTTTTCACCTGCTAATCCAACAGACAAGTTTTGGATCATGACCACCTTTTGACAGCCATAAGCCATAAATAGCATATTTAATGCACCACGGGCCTGTAACGGCACTGCTATTAAACATACAGCAGTGTAAATCAGAGATTCACAGTTCACTGCCTTGAACTCACTCAAACGGTCTTGTCATCAGGCTTATTCATGTAGAAGATCTGGACTTCAGATTACAGGAGGACCGTATCTGTGATTTGCTGAGGAATGAGCCAAGCGTGAATGTGATAAGGGCATATGGATAAGTGAAAGTATGAAGCTATTTGTTAGAGAAGGACTTTGGCCTTATACATGGCCCTAACACCCAGGCAGGTTCAAATCAGAGGTCTTCCAGGAATCCTCGTCACTTTAAATAGCTATGATGTGTCTACAATCTTCTCAATCTCTCCAGAGATCTTCTTATAAACCTTAGATACAAAATAACTAGCTCTTGTATGAAGTAAATACTTTTGATATACACTACGAATTAATAAAAATGCCAAAAACAAGAACATTTCACATATAGAAATTGTATTTGGCAAGTAATTTCTGAAGATTGTCCCGAACCATGACATACTCAATTCATCAATTGAGATTGACAGGCGATCTGACCAATCATAATCCGCCATCAGTCCAACAAAGCAGTCAGGAGTAGTAGATTAACGTCGGTGGATTTGAATTTGAAAAACGGTGTGTACTGACATCTTTCCACGGTTGAAACAACATACCTTCTAGTGTTCATTCATGTTTATTTGAAGCTATAAATTAACTAGAAGGAAGAGATGATCGGTTCATGAGCAGCTTTAACTGAGGCTCTACAGTGATCTGTCATGACACATTAAAGAGCCAAAAAACTGTATTTATTGTTTTAATTTCTTTAAAAAATGTCAAAATTTTAGTCAGTGTCCTCTTTGCTCCGCAATGAATATTTCACAGCATGAAAACATGGTGTGGTGTGAGAGCGGGCATGGCTTGTAGGACATGTAAATAATGTAAATGTAAATATCTGTGTTGTAAATAACTTTAGTTAAAATCTCTTGAGTTCCCCAAGAGGGAATCTATCACACCCTGCCAAAGCTAATCTGTAATCCATCCCCCTAAACCTTATATCGACAATAAACATTAAAACTGCTATAAAACCTTAATGAATAGGTTGTAAAAGATATGTCTTTGTAGGTCAAAGGTTACAGGACAGGTGCAAATCTGTGATTTTGAACAAGATATTTGTATTTACTTCATGCACTGATTCATAGTTTCCACTCTCTGAAGTCTCTCATGCTGAAACTGCGTTTGTTGCTTTTCAAAAAGACTGGCTGAGGAAATGCAAGCAATGAATGATATTATTGGTAGGACCTACAGAACATTGTTCACAGATGAATCAGTGTTTTGAGTCTGCGTGAGGCATGTCAAACTAATTGGGACATCTTATTCATGAATGAACTGAAGAAACAAGGCATGAAGATCTGCTAACTGACAATAACTGAACTAAAGAGTTAAATAAGGAGAGAAAATGTGTGTAAAAATAACCGATGACACACAACCATAAAAAGGACTTCTTCCCATTAATTCATAGACAAACCTTTCAATGAATAAACATGCATATCTCCAGGATGTGGTGTGTATCATTACTGTTTTGGATATTGTCTTTTGTATATTATACTGTTGCATGCATGCCTTGATGGCCTTGAACTATTAGATAATTGAACCTACCATACCAAAATAATCCTCATTTAACTCTCAATCCATTGGTGTATATCACCTTCTCATAACGTACATTGTATGCTTGTTATATTAATCAGAGTATAAAGAAACACAAAACTGCCAGCCCATGCCAATCATGCAAATGAGCCAGCTTCCAAACAAAGGAACTTTTCCCGTCTTAAATTACACCCTTTTCATTGGTCAAGCCAAACTCAAGAGATGTGACCTCTGCAGAAGTTTAATGGGCACTATCTCAGTGACCCTTGCTTTCTTCTGGTTGCTGTTCGTGTGGAAAAGACTGGAGACATGAAGTCAGACTGCGACGCCACGGGACCCCACTCTGCCTCGGAGGGCCTCAACACATCAAGCCATGTTGTAACTTTCAACTCTCTCGACCACAACCAAGTCAGACTAACATTGCTGCAGTTCTTAATTCTTCAACCCGAAAGAACCTGTAGCAACTTCACCACCATCGAGCAACTGAACCCTCAAAACTTTCTTCTGAGACTGCATATTTGGACACTCATTCAACGTGCAAGTATGATAAATTTAACTAACTAAACAGAGGTTTAGCGTAAGCTTTAGACCCCTTGTTGCCAAGTTGCTTTAAATTGAGAAACTGATGGTTTTGTTGAGGTGGTTAACTGACTCTTACATCTCTATAGGTTCATTCCCGTTTCTGTTTTATTAATTTACTTTAACTATCAGTGTTGATTCTATAGTCATTGTTTGAAAAACAAAGTCCCTTTAACGATGCGATCACAGCTACATGTTCTGTGTAGTACTGCAGAGACAGGTTAATTGATTGAATATTAATTCTGCTACATCAAGTTAATTAATATTCATATTTATTAATATAACAATTAATATTTCCCTTGAGCTAATTTGCTACAAAGTGAAGACCAGATGTTGACAAAATGTAATGTCTTAGTGTAATAAGTGTCTTAGTAAGACTTACACATTAATGTTAAATTGCTTGTGAATGACTTTTGTGAATGAACATTCAGACTGAATGATTCAAATATTTATTTTTTAAAGAGACAGTCACCTAAAAATGAAAATTTTGTCAATGAGGAACTGACATTTGACAACTTGGGGGGGGGGTCCTCTTGTGTGTTCCACATGAGAGATTCAGGTTTGGGACGATATGAGAATGAGTTAAAAATGACAACATTTAAATTTTCGGGTGAGCTAAAACTGTATAATTCGAAAAGAAATACAAGTTACTGGGAAGAATGAAATTCACTACAGGTCCACCAAACTCCATGTTAAAACAAATAAACAGATGTACTTGGTATCTTGGAGATCCTTTGTTCCTATCAATATCACTGTAATAAAATTCACTTCACAACACAGGGGGAAAAAAACACATAACCATTAACATATACGGCCGCCACTCATCCAACACATAGATCCACATTCTCACCCCCTGTTAAGAAAATAACACACCAGAGCTAAACAGCTCCAAGCTGAAGATGTCAAAGAAGTGTTCCTAGAATAACTGATTCAACAATGAGCAAAAAGAGCAAAGAAATTGATAGATCAAAAATAAGTCACTATATCCTGTTATCAAAGGGTCATATAAAAAAACATGCTTCCCAGTGCACATCAAGATATTACTGCTGAGACTGAAAAAGCACAAAAACATGTTTATGTTCAACGTTGGTGTGATAGTTGCTATGTTCTTTGCTGTAACAGCGGTCACTTCGACAAGGCCTTACATGGACAGGCATGTGTGGGAGAGAATGACAGGAATTCAATGTAAACAACCAGTGCCGCTGCTAGCCATTTTGGTGCCCTAAGCATAATTCCTTTATGATGCCCCCCCCCATCATTTATTTTTATTTTCATTTTCATTTATGTTTCATACCCCAATGAGGGTATGATTTATATATAAAAAAAAAAAAAGTAACACTTTAGTTTAGGGTCTACTGCTCACTAACTAGTTTCATTACCATGCAATGGCATGGTTTTATCATCACTGTGGTCCCGAATTTGAGGTAGGTTAGTCAGGGGGGTTCGGGGTTTCCCCGGGAAAATTTTGGATTTCTCTGAACTACAGATGTGCATTTTAAGATGTTGTGAAGGCAAACAAACAAAAAATCGATAACAACAGCTTTAAAACCATGTCAGTGGGCAGCTGATTATTTTTCTCTCCTCATCAGCATCACACTCTTTTTCACTTTGTTTTTATCTTGCCCTGTCTCTTCCCCTCCTAAAGTTGGCTTTTTTAATTTACTAAAGGCTACAATTTGTATTTTATTCTCAATATGTACACATTCATTATTAATCCTGTGCCTAACATGATGAAAACGGCTTTGTTCATGTTTCTTGTCCCCTCACAATGACAGTAGCCTAAACTATTACAGTAGGCTACATGTTACATAGGCCTATTTTCAGTTCAAAATGGCGAAATTAGACAAAACTATATTAGTTTGCCTAATTATTTTTTGTCATTCTTTTAACATTTATGACCTAAAAAAAACTGTCAAATATGAAACGTTAAGTTTAGCTACTTACATCTTATCTCGCACTTGACCGTACACTGAAGCGTCGAGTTGCACTGTTAAAATTCGCGCTCAGCGTCTGTGAACATAAAGCCCGCCTACTTTGATTTGATTGGTCATCTCAAATATTCTGACATTGACGAGCAGTGACGGACCAATGAGGCTCAGATGAACACACACACACCCTGTCCTCTCTGTTTCTGACGTGCTCTAGCTCTGCTCGGCGCTGCGGATTGAAGATGAAGAACGCGCTGAATCTGATTATAACAAGAAGTTTGATGATTGATTTTTCATTAGGCTATTTTTGGTGCCCCCTCAGCACTTGGTGCCCTACGCACAGCGCGTGATGCGCGTGGTGGGAGCGGCGGCACTGTAAACAACAAACATTTAGCCATATATTTTCATTTTACACACGGTAAAGCAACAAGAGTACTCACTTTGGCAGAAATGGATTGATGGTGTAGTTGGAGTAGGTGTTTTAGAGTTTAAACCAAAGAGTGCTGTTCAACTTGAGTCAGCTAAAAAGGGAATGACCCACCCAACCCCGTAAAAATGATTTCACTGACTTGGCCAAATCCTTCATGAATTTCTCTCTCTCTCTCTCTCTCTCTCTCTCTCTCTCTCTCTCTCTCTTCTCTCTCTCTCTCTCTCTCTCTCTCTCTCTCTCTCTCTCTCTCTCTGTGCTAAAATTGCTGATATAGTCACTAGTGATATAGACACATACTGTAGATATGACACAGAGAATGTGAAACACAGATTTACTTCGCTGTATCCACCTGTTCCCACTGGGTACTACGTCCCACTGGGTCGAACACTTTCATCCCAGTTCTAGGTAGTGAAATTGTGGCAATGCTACTAACTCTGCTGTATTTTTCAGTGTTAGTAGTAGCTGTTTTCAAAACACTTTAGGTTTTTTCAGTAACAAAAGTATTTTAACAACAAGTAGAGATGTACAATTTATTTCTGACACACACACACACAGAGAGAGAGAGAGAGAGAGAGAGAGAGTCCATTCACTGTCCATTTATTGAATAAATTTGTTTAAACGGCTTGTGTTAATAAATTATTCAACGAGTGTCTGTTCATCACTCCCTGTGCTACATTTACTGTATATCTTTTAATGATGAAATATTTAGTAAAATTCTGCAATTCTTCACTATGTTTTAATTTCAGTCATATAAATTAGGATGTTTATATTCATATTTCTAGTTGTATTTAGTGTAGATATACACACTAAGGTAGGCTATAATTTAAAGGAGAATTACGGTATTTAACGTAGTTGAGTCTATTTTCTAGTTTGTTTTGGAAGAACTAGAGTGGTGGACACAGAAATTTTGACAATGGGTCCTGTCTCGACATTTTGACTCTTTTAGAATCGCCTTTGACCGCTTCAGAGAGGCTTGTCTATGGGCATGCACAAACATGTCCATTAACATAACGTTAATGTCCTTAACGTTCGTTTTCAAAACTGTGCAACCAATATTTATGCAATTATATTATGCTTTATTCTGTAATTTCTATGAGAATCAATACAATTGTTAATCTAAATATTTAATATTTGTATTGACTTCTATAGTGAGCAAATAGTATTTTCTATCCCTTAATCTAAACCTTCCATTGAGAAACATTTTAGCATAAGACATTTTGTATATTTTAAGACATTTTCATTGTAAGGATTGTTTGTTGATCCCATAAAATAAATGATTTCAGTTTTTACTATCATTCTGGGGACATTTGGTTCCAGAATGTAGGCACAAACCTGACCGACACACACACTTTCCCTGAGGGAATCTATGT
This sequence comes from Semotilus atromaculatus, assembly GCA_031834385.1. Taxonomy (NCBI): domain Eukaryota; kingdom Metazoa; phylum Chordata; class Actinopteri; order Cypriniformes; family Leuciscidae; genus Semotilus; species Semotilus atromaculatus. The sequence continues at coordinate 17,013,967 of JAULUF010000028.1, read as the reverse complement.
CATAATCAGTGATGTTTCTGCAACAACAGCGGGCCAGGTAGAGTAGTTACTGCATGTAATACACAAATAAAATAAAACTAAACCAGCCACTATCGTAGGACAAAACTGTCCAAAAAACAGTCAGTACAGTCTCTGCTCATCGGCTCTTGCTAACTGACCAAATGTCAAAACATTACATTGTCATTTCATCTAATTCCATGTTGTGGGAAGTTTGCTTGCTTCTTTCTCAAAGTCTTTAATTCAGCAGATATTACAAATGCAGAGATTGGTAAGACTTTAGTTTAAGATCCAATTCTCACTATTAACTAGTTGCTTATTAACATGCATATTACTGGATATTGGTTGTTTATTAGTACTTATAAAGCACATTTTAATGCCTTATTCTGCATGACCATATTCTACATCCCTCAATCCCACCCAATACCTATACTTAAAGGAGAACTCCGGGCAATTTTTAAGTTCATCTTGATCGTTAGACCTTTGTGAGTACTGTCTATAGAAAAAAAAACTAACCGGATTGGTGCTTGTGACGCGGAGCTGCGACCGCGAATGCCCAGAGCTCCCACTCAGCTATAACGGCAGCTCTGGGGGCATACACATAAAGAGCGTTTTTGTGCCTCTTAACAGACACAAAATGCATTTAAAATGTTTGTCCAACATGAACAGGGGCCTTACCTGTGAACAAGATGCGTTTAGCAACTTAGCCATGGTTTAAATTCACCTAAATAGTGTTTTAGACAGCAAGCTGTAGTCTCGCGCTGAAGTCTCGCTCCTCCCACCTGGACACTATTGACCTTTCCCGGCTACAACTGAGATCACGGGACTTCAGCGCGAGTCCAGGTGGGAGGAGCGAGACTTCAGCGCGAGACTACAGCTTGCCGTCTAAAACACTATTTAAACCATGGCTAAGTTGCTAAACGCATCTTGTTCACAGGTAAGGCCCCTGTTCATGTTGGACAGACATTTTAATTGCATTTTGTGTCTGTTAAGAGGCACAAAAACGCTCTTTATGTTATGCCCCCATTGCTGCCGTTTTAGCTGAGTGGGAGCTCTGGGCATTCGCGGTCGCAGCTCCGCGTAGCAAGCACCAATCCGGTTCGTTTTTTTTTCTATAGACAGTACTCATAAAGATATAACGATCAAGATTAACTTAAAAATTGCCCGGAGTTCTCCTTTAAAACTACCTTACTTAATATTTATAAGCAGTAATTATAGAGCTTATTAAGGCAAATGTTAATAGTGAATAGTGAGAATTGGACCCTAATCTAAAGTTTGACCAAGTACTCTCAAGAGTACAAAATGATTATTCTTTTTGCATCACCAAATATGAGAAATGCTCTCAATTTATGACTGCTTGACTGATGCAAAAATAAACATTTATTTCTATCCAAAAGATAACACTATATGACTATATACTCTATATGATATAGAAGCTTTTAGGATGTCATCTGGATTTTTATATTACAAAAGACTAAAGGCTGGAATACACTAAACAACTTTTACTATACTATAAAATTTACTTTTGACTATAAAATGATTTCAAACCTATACAATTATTATTAGTTTAAATATTAACTACCCAGTTTGGTAACACTTTATTTGAAGGGGTGTGCATAAGACTGACATGACACTGTCATAAACATGACATAACACCTGTCATGAACATGAAGGAGTCTTTATGAATGTTTATGACTGTTGTCATTAAGTGTCATTCGGTAAATTATGACACTTTTAATGCAAAGTTGACATTGTTTAAAATGTCTTTGTTATGACAACTTGACATTACCCAAGACAGAAATGTCTTTGTTATGACAACTTGACATTAACCAAAAAATCATAACCTGTCAACCTGTCACAAATATGTCATAACAGGTCTAATTATCAAACTTAAAGCATTTTACAGTGTAATAACCCTTAATGACATCTTTATAACTAGTACAATGTGTTCCACTTTACTTGAGGACAAGTAAAATATTCATGACACAGTTATAATGGTGTCATGACGGCCAAAGTTGTGACAGGTTGACAGGTTATGATTTCTTGGTTAATGTCAAGTTGTCATAACAAAGACATTTCTGTCTTTGTTAATGTCAAGTTGTCATAATCAAGACATTTTTTGTCTTTGTTAATGTCAAGTTGTCATAACAAAGACATTTTAAACAATGTCAACTTTGCATTAAAAGTGTCATAATTTACCGAATGACACTTAATGACAACAGTCATAAACATTCATAAAGACTCCTTCATGTTCATGACAGGTGTTATGTCATGTTTATGACAGTGTCATGTCAGTCTTATGCACACCCCTTCAAATAAAGTGTTACCGTTAGTTTTAATTATTTGACATTTTCTAGATTGATCTTAATTAACTGCCAGTTTCTCATGTTGGAAGACATGACAAAAATGGCAACATCCCTTCAAATCAAAATAGCCAAAATAGTAATGAATTATTTTAAACAATTTACCAATGTTCACTTAATCCTGATTATCCTTGAAAATTAAACAAGCTATTATAATTATCTCTTTTTTTATTATTATCTTTAATTTAGTATATTAAGACATGCATTACTGTTCAAAAGATTGGAGTCAGTATTTATTAATAATTTTGAAAGTCTCTTATGCACACCCAGGCAGCATTTATTTGATCACAATTATGTAAATACAATAAAGTTGTGAAATATGATTACAATTTAAAAACTTTTTAAAATGTAATTTATTCCTGTGATGGCAAAGCTGGATTTCCAGCATCATTACTCCAGGCTTCACTGTCACACGATCCTTCAGAAATCATTATTAATTTAATATTCTGAATTGTTAATCAAGAAACATATTATTATCACAGCTGAGCTGCTTAATATTTTTGTGGAAACCGAGATGCGGTTTTTCAAGATTCAAAATAAAAGCATTTAATATATTTATATATGTAAATGTAAATGTCTGTATTGTTACTTTTGATAAATGTAATGCATCCTCGCTGATTACAAGTATTAATTTCTTTAAAAAAAAATTTTAATTACCCCAAACTTTGAACGGTATTTTATCATAATAGGAATAAGGGAGAAAGTCTTGGTGCTTCTGAGACTATAAAGTTAAATATAATAATAATAATATGTTTCTTTTTTATAGCGCCTTTTAAGAACCCAAGGTCACTTCACAAAATAATACAAACAGTTGACAGACAAAGAGACAAGCAATCTGCTAGTTATATCAATTAAACAAGCAGAAAAGCAGATGAGACAACAATAACTATGAATAGTTAGATAGTCATAACATGCATTTTGAAAGAAAGCATGTAACATAAAAAAGTGAAAAAGTGGAGGACATAGAAATAGAATGGAAAATAGTTTTTTAATTTACTGAGCATGGTGAATATATGAGTTTAAAGATTTGACGGTCTGTAGGTTAGGGGTGGCACGAAGATCAGACGGCAGCTTATTCCACAGCTTAGGGCCGACAACACTAAAAACCCTACCACCCACATAGAGAGTTTATACCTTATATAAGTTGATGTCCTTCTCTTCTCTTCATTTCATTCTTTCTTTGTGCCTCCAAAATGTTCCTATTAAACAACTTTTAAATTGAACATATAACACCCATCTAATCAACACACCAACAGCACACAGACAAAGTGCAGGATAAAACAAATTAGCAAAGCTGCCAGTCAGTGAGACAGTGCTACATGCAAATATTACAAAAGCTCATGAATAGTCATGGCGAGAGGAAAATGGGTGTTTGTAATGCAGAGATTAAAATATATGGGCTTTAAACCTGTCCAGAACATAATGAGAACTTCCAAAAGCCAAACAAACGAATCACTATCCAGCTCTGAGTGACTGACACTTCATCTTTGTAATAAACTTGGGCTGAGACAACATCAAAATGGAAAAGTGCCAGCTTTTATTGGATTTTCTGAACTGCAAAGCCCTGCAGTGAGCACCGGCCCAATTGTGCAGGAACTTCTTGTTTTCTTTCCCCCCCCCCTCCGTTCTTCTGACATTTTTCACTCCTCTGGCTAAAAGTCAAATTCTCTCTTTTCTTTCTCCTTTTTTCTGAATAATACACTCATTCCACTGGAAATTTAAGGAAGTTCACTATGAGGCGTCCATTGTGGTGAAACATTTGTTGATGTGAGGTAATTTCCAGTTGCTGGGTGCTAGGTTTGCATGTAGAATGAATAACAAGTAAAAATAGTCAAGAGTAGCGGTTTAAAAAATTGCAGAGGAAAACGCTGCCTGCATTAACAAGGAATAGGAAGCTAATTTTTAATGCTCTTACAGGAGAAAAACACCAGTCAAATTGTCACAGAATGTCACTCTTGAACTTTTCGGGAAAAAAGTGTTTTACTGCCTAGAGTAACCATCAAACATTTACCACATGAAGTACTAGCACAATGATTTATTATAGTGAGCACGACAAGACCAATCTCTGGTCATTTCATTCATCAACGTTCAGTGGCAGATCCGTTCAGCATGCACTAAAAGCTTTAAGTTTCTTTGTACTATAGAGAGGACAGCAGATTCACTTTTGATGTGTCTGCTGAGATTGGGTCTCATTTGTAAAGGCTCCATTACTTTCTGTCTGACGCAATGATTTCTTTAGCTATGAGACCAGATAACATTATTCTCAGCACTCCACTGAGCACAATGCCTGGCCATTTAAAACCCAGTTCAACCAAGAAGTCAAGACGTGACTGATTAGCATGTTCTGGTTAACCCCTGCTGGTAAGATATCGTAACTACACCATCTGGACCTAAAAAGCATGTTTCTCCTTTGGCAGCTGTTCAGAAGCAGTAGAGATCAAGCATTTGGCCATTCCAAAGCGGATTATTCTGACATTTTTTTTTGCAAGTAATGAACAAAGCAAGAACCTAGAATCACAGAACCTAGATTGAATAAGTTCCGAAAGTAAGAGAGAATGTTTTCTTTTATTTTCTGTAAAAAGCAGTCGGAGTGTGAGTATTTTTTCATTCCTCCATTCAATTTGTGCAACAACATGGTCATTTCAGCCAATCTTAAAGGTCAGGTCAGGCAATGAACCAATGGTTCAGATGAAAGGCCATCGGTAGAAACTAATCATACATACACACTTTTCGGCAACATAAATAAATATAACCACCATTAGATCTCTGCCCCGAAGAAAGTTATGCTATTTCAACAACTGCAACTATTTTCAAAATATATAACACTCACAGGAAAAAAGACTTGTTCTGCTCAAGAACAACTTTGAGCCATTGGGCCCTATTTTAACGATCTGAAACTCAAGTATCAAGTGCAAAGCGCAAGTAACTTTGTGGGCGGGTCTTGGGCGCTGTTGCTATTTTACCGGTGGGATAAATGCCTCTTGCGCCTGGCGCAAATCTAAAAGGGGTTGGTCTGAAATAGCTTCATTATTCATAGGTGTGGTTTGGGCGTAACGTGAAATAAACCAATCAGAGCGTCATCCAACATACCCTTTAAGAGCAGGAGCGCATGTTGCATGGCGGATTGTTTGGCGGATTTACCAGGCGCGCGCCAGGAGCGGTTCACAGCCGAGGAGACCGTTCTTTTCAACCTAGTTTTCCGTTTGTATTTTTTTTTTTATCAATTACTGTTTGTTATTGATTTTTCATTTTGACAAATGTAAATAAAGAAATGTCACAAATAAATACTTTCGGATGTTTTGGACTCGGTCTCTCTGAATCACGAATATATGCATGGTTATATTTTTTAAATGTAGTCGAACAATAGACCGATATTAATTTGCTTTACCTCACTATACTGTAGATGACGCAGCAGCTCTTCTGCCAAATAAGCTCTCCTGTCCCGTGCTGCTGCTGGGGCATTTGGGTTAAGTGGCATCGGCACATGCAGTTTACCATCACGTCTCCTTAAGTCCTCTAATGCTTCCTCATCTATGTCAACAACACAACCTTGATTTATGGAAATGTTGTGTAAAACACAACATGCCACAAAGAATGCTACAACTTTTTGAGGACTGTACTGTAAAGTGCCTCCTGGCCTATCCAAACACCTGAAGCGCATTTTCAGTATGCCGAACGTTCGTTCAATTACACAGCGTGTTTGTGTGTGTTTTCGATTAAACCGTATTTCACTCATTGTTGCTGGCATCAAAAATGGTGTCATCAGCCATGTCATTACTACAATTAGCCTGAAAATTTTGGGTAAATGTGTAAGCTAGATTTAGGCCTACATTTTTTTTTACATCTTCATGGACACCACAATGATTTCCCTCATGTGTTAATATTTTTCCTTGTTATAATGTATGATTTGCAAAAATAAAAACTGCTGCATCTGTGTTAATGAGAGAACCAAAGTGTATGCGTGTGCACCCGCTACATTATGGCCAAGCATGCGCGCTTAAAATAGCATTATGAACAACGCGCCATTGACTTTAGACTAGGTTTTTTCTGGTCAGTGGCGGAATTGTTTTCTGGAACTGCAAAATAGCACTAGGGAATTTTTTGCGCCGAAACACGCCTCCTTTTTGCGCCGACCCGCCCAGGGAGCGCAAGTTCATTTCGTAGTTTACCGACGTGCATCTGTGGAGGGAAAAGCCCGCTTTGCGCGGGTGCAAAATAGGAATGATACATGCGTCAGTGTACAAAGTCATTTGCGTCGGGTGCAAGATAGGGCCCATAGTCTACGTAGACCTAAAAGTTATTTATCTCAAGACAAAACCACACGTCTGAGACAGACAGACAGACAGACAGACAGACAGACAGACAGATAGATAGTTAAGAACAAAATACTATGAGGAATTTCCTAGATGGATGAATGAGCACAAACTGCACATAAAGGAAGTCCAAAACATTACACATTATGAAGACTTCTGTTCACCTTGCTATTTTGTGGCCAATTGTATCTGAAACCCTGGCTGGATTCTCTGTATTTGACCCCAGGACTTCAGTGATGGATGTCACCTGCCTCAGACCTCCTTCTTCACTCCACAGGCCCACATTACTCTTCTTTTCAGATAGAGAGTGGCAGTGAGAGCTTATGTCACAATGAATGCTGGGAAATATGTTTTCCTGGGCCCAAACAGATTATGTGTCTGCAAACTCATAGGCCCTTATTCATCTCAAGGTTAGAGTGGTGACTTCTAGCACTCAGTCTTCAGCAAAAGAGGGATGAGGGAATAAGAGAGAGAGAAGGAACGAAAGGGCGAGTGAAGAAAAGTGTTGTTTTTAAAAGCGTCTCTGTCAGAAAATGCACATTACGTGCTGTCACATCCATCAGTGTGTGCGGTCCAGGCAGATGGAGCTAGATGAACACAAATGAGAGGATGCTGGAACATAAACCAGATAACACATCAAACATCATTCATGGTAGAATCAGGCCCTGAAACAAATGGAATTGAATAAAATCCACTTTATATTTGACCCATTTGTACAAGTCATTATATAAAATATCCATGGCATACTGGCTTTAACATGTTCAGAGTGTCAACAGATGTATGGGTGTGTTAGATTGTTGAGATAAATCAATATTTCGTGCCATATTCTCCATATGTGATGTGATCTGGGAAAACCCACCACATGGTGAAATTGGACATATTACAGGTTTTGTTACCATATTAAAGCTGTGTTCAAGCCCTTTCCAAATATGTTTTCATTTATTTTATCGTTTGTCTGTAACAAAAGTTATGGGTATCTGAAGTCGGCTGATCGCTGTGATTTTCAGAAACGGAATATTGAGAAAAAACGGTTTAATTAACTGTCACGTCCTGCTAGCGGGATGACTGGCACTCTTTTTTTATTGCCTTTTTTTCATATCACATATTTTAGCAATCATCATAGGTTAGGTATCATTCGAAAGCTTACGAACTCAAAATTCATCCTGTGAAAACCGTTTTGAAATTGGACGATTGAGAGGCGAGCAAGATCTTTTAAGTGAGCAGACTCTGTTGTTCTCTTGTGCTCCGCATCACACCACACGATAACGCTAGATAAAAATAAATAAATAAAAACTGGCGGGACCTTTATTCTGTTATGTGGTTTATTTTTAGGCGAAACTATCTTTGTAGTGTTAAGAGAAGGAGAGCTAAATGGGCAATTTTTTTTTTTCTTTTTTTTTTTTTTGCCCCTCCGCTCCGCCGTGCGTGTTCTTAAAGAGAAAGACACAGTCTTTTCAGCTGGCCATTCTAAATTGCTATTTTTCTGCACTAAACTAGTGAATTTTCCCAAGATATATTCAGAGATGATAAACATAGAGATAAAATACAGAGGATAATAATTTATTGAAAACCCAATTTTGACAAAAAACGACATTCAATCTATTTTTAGACCTTACTGAAAACGTACCAGCGCGACATCCGACGGGTTTTCCCAGATCGCATCACATATGCAGAATATAATGTCTCTTTTTTTTTTTCTTTTGAAGAAAAACTTCTATATTTCAATAATTTGAATGTCTTTAATACAGTTATGTTTATTTAAAGGTGGGGTCAGCGATATTTCAAAAACACTGTTAGACATTGTTGACATTTGAAATCAACCCAAACAAACACACCCCTCTCTTCATTGCTCCGCCCCCAAAACTCACCCTCCAATCCTAACCACCCTGCTCCGAGTCGGTCTCGAACACCGATCCCCTGGGACGCAAGGCATCCGTTACGCACACAATCCAAGAGTGGATGTCTGTTTATCATAGCAGAAGTGCGATAAAATAATGCGTCACGAAAAATAAAGTGCAGATGATGAACGAATGGCAAGAAAGCGCAAAAAAAATTTACGTACAGTACACAGGAGTAATTACAAACAAGAGTTTGTTAACTCAGTGTTACTATCAAAGCAACGTCCGCGTCTGTTTTCAGGCCTTCCCGTTTATCTCTCTCCAGCGCTGGAAAGCTTTTCTAATATGAATGCAGGTCCTAAAGCTCTTGTCCAGTCATAACCCATCATTTTCCAGTGATTTCCGATGAGCTTTTCTCTTTTGTATTGTGTCTCATCTCTATTTATGCAGTCTTTCTTTAAATCTCCTCTTGCTCATTCTCTCTCCTCCCCCTAATGCTGATTGGCTACACATGTTGGTTGTTGTTTGTTCGTGTGTCGGTCCGACTAACTTCCAAACAGCGTTGTTTAAATATCGCTTACCCCGCCTTTAAATCAGGATAAATGAAAGCTAGCAAAATTAATTTGACCAACTTTAACTCTCTATGAAATTGTGACTGTATATAATACAATAATAATTTCAACAAGTTTCTTTCTATTCATTTTAGGGTGAAATGTGACCCAGACCGATTCTTGACAGGATTCGTGGGATCACCCTTAAAAGCATGAAGGAAAACATCCACAGTATGCATGTAGAGCATCACCTGAGCCCTTGTTCGCCCTCCACACACACACACACAGTCATTGCTTTGCCATTAGGAACATCCACAGTATGCATGTAGAGCATCACACCAGTGCTGTCAGAAGAATCACAGCTGTGCCGGGACGTATGGTGTGACTCTCTGTCCCTGTGCGTGTGTGAGTGGATACAGTATGTCTGTGATGTTTATAACTACTCCCAAACCCAGAACAGATGTATTCCTAATGGCAAAGCAATGACTGTGAGGCTGTGCATGTGTGTGTGGAGGGCGAACAAAGGCTCAGGTCTTTCAATTTACCACCCATTTATTACAAGATCCAGTGGTAATGCCACACATACAATCTCATACTTTCGCTTAAGCACTTGTTGGTTATTATTTTCCTCTCTTTTTCTGAAACACACGCTCACAGATGGGTGAAGTTCAGGGAAAAGGTCATAGACAAGAGAAAATATTTCAGCATCTTTATGAGTGGCATTGAAGTTCATCTCTTTGGTTCCTTTAAAGTCTTTTTAAAAAAATCTGCTGTTCATAAGAATGTGAGGTAAAAAAAAATCGAAACAAAAAGGCAGACATGTCTCTTTGAAATACGAAAAACGTTTTTTTTTTTACACACACACAAAAAAGTTGAGTCTTAATTGAGGTCCAGCAGTGTAATAGCGCTGGGTTATCGCACTCCGACTTAATTAAGTTCACGGAGAGAGGTTACCTAGTCGACACAAGAATACGTTTTCAGAGGGATAGTAATGGAATGGTCTGTCTATTTCAACTTTCAGCAACAAAGCGAATGAAAGCTTTTTGAACATTTATATAGCGAATCTGAGTTTTAACTGAATAATACCTAATCAAACTATAAGCATAGCCATTAAAGCCAAAAATACAATTAAAAGTCTGTAAATTATATAATCATAAAATCTCTTTACTGGGCGCAGGGCTGTAGCTCTGACCCCGAGTTGTGATTCCTCCATGGTATCATTATGAAAATTCAGTAATTATTAAATTTAATAATTAGTGAAGAAGTCTTGCAAGGCAAAATGCTAACAATTCATTCCATTTGAAATTAACATGACCCATGGCAACTGGATGTTAATTTTGCAAGTTTATGAAGGCCACGGAGCAATAATCTGATTAAACTGTTCTTTTAAGCAATAATTAAAGGGAAAAGTATAATTGACTTCTCATTCTGTGTCTACAGGAATTGTGTAAGAAAGCAGATGAGTTTATGATGCAAAAAAAAATTCTCTTAAAAATAAATGTATTGTAAGTGTATGAGAATAAAATCTATATTACAAATTATTTTTATAAATAAAAAATACTTGATATTGTTTATTATTATTATTATTATTATTAAATCTAAATAAATTTACCTCACTGGCAATTGTTTCTTATTTAAAGCATAAAATCAGATAAAAGATAACAAATATTTGCCAGGAATAGAAAAAACTATTTGCCAAAGGAGTATGAAAATTTTACTTAAAGGCACAATATGTAATTTTCACCGCTAGGGGTCGGTAATTAAAACCAACAGTTGCTCACCTGTCTAATAAAACATAATATATTAAAGTGTCTTTGGTGTTTCCATGGTTTCTACTAAATAAATCGAGGGTAACGCGGGTATAATGTCATTGATAGGAGACGCACGGACACAGTCCATGTCCTAGTTAAAATTGCTTATTTCTCTGCTTATTTAAACATTACAGGAAACATTTGGGATAATGTAATTACACAAGCCAACAAATATATAACATTGTTCTAGTGGTTTTGGGATATTTTAATCCAAAAATCTTACATATTGTGCCTTATATCAAGTTTACTTTTGAAGTATTTACTTTGTTCTAGTGTATTTAGATTTAAAAAATAAACAAAAAAAGAAAAGAAAACCTTCAGTGAAGAAAGGATTTTTTAATGTGTATGAGTCTAAGGATGATGGGACTACCTTAGCAACAGAAGTGACAGCCTTACAGCAGCCAGACGCCCGCAGGGGTTTTGGGGAGGACAACGTTTGCCCTGAGTGAAATGTGAACCAGCAAACATCTCATTCATGATTCAGGCTTCCTGCTCTCTGAACCACAGCTTTGGAGATGTCAGAAAACTCTGATTATGTCCCCAAGCTCCTCTAGCTGTCTCAGAGATGACAGGTGATAGACGGAGCTTTTGCCAAACACACACAAAAATATATTTTTTTAATGGCTTTGCTAGTGTCATAAAGCCATGGAAAGGTCCAAATCATAAGATAAATTGGCAAGTCCAGAAGCATCTAATATGTGGTTGCAAAGCAAAAATAAGAACATCAAATAGACAGATCAATCAGAGGATCTGTGCTCATACTCAGAGAGGAAAAGGCTTCTCCCTCAGGCGAGCCGTTTGATGGAGGGAGCAGTTTAAGGAGAGATAGGCAGAGCGGCAGCATTGATGAAGGTAAGGGATGTATATCTGCTGGATGGATGATGGTGGTTTCGTGTCATCAAAGAGTACACAAAATTATCAACATTGCATTCATTGGAATTCATTTCAATCTAATAAGAGCAAAATCCACAGGAATAGGAACTGGAAATGACATGGAGTGTATGAATGAATATTAAAAAAATAAAGTTGATGTGTATTATTATTATTATTAATAATACTGTTGTAGTAGAAAGGTGTAATTATGACTAAACTATTACCTCTGTGAGTCTTGCCTACTCACTTTGATTTTGACATTGACAATAAATTTTGATGGTAATTAGCATGTATTTTTCCAACAAGTATGCCAAGTGCCAAAAATTAGCGTTCTCCTAATGACATATGCAAGTCAAATTTCACTTAGAAATTAAAAATAAAATAAATTAAGTTACTGGCCATTTAGCTGCCAACCTTAAGAACTGCAACATAAAACATGGGTTAAATTGAAAGGACACTGGCTGTTTTTTACTTAAGTTAGATAATGAATCAAATCAAGACCAAATGGGGAAAAACAATGCAAATAGACAGGTGTTCATTAGAGACAGCATTTAACAAAGAACGACTGTGAGTGAAAAAAACATCCGGTCCTGTTTGAAATATTCATAGCTGATACATTTTAATTTCTTCTATTCGCCTGATATTGGCAGGTTTGGATAAAGTGAACTTTTTTTTTACCTTATATTAGAAGCACATTATATTCTGCTATTCACTAGTGATCACAGATTGCACCGATATTTCTCCTTAGCCTTTTTGTTGGTGTCAACTGTAAGACACATTCTCCAAATTCCATGCTTTGTCACTGTTCAAAATCAAGTATTACATTTTTTTTTTATTGAATATGGAGGTTTCATCCATTAAAAAAAAAGTAAAATCTCAGTTTGCACTGCAGCAGGCTTTAGCAGCTCAAATTAGTCTTAAGCAATTGAGAGTGGAAACAGCAAAGGTCCTAGTGATGACATCCACTGTGAAACAGCAGTAACCATTACAACGGTCAGTGGTTAAGGCTGACTTAAAGACATCCAACACATTCCTAAAAGCCTCATTACAGAGGATAAATATGTGATACATTCTAGGGCTGCTCGATTATGCCAATAATCACGATTATTTAACATGATTATAGGTGGGCAATATGATCAAAGTCTTATTTCATGATATGAGTCATTTTAAAAGTCAGTGAATTTTCACAATTATCAATACTTCAGGAAAAACTAATGCTAGGTTAATTAATGTAAGTAAAAGTCCTCAAAACAGACAAGTAAACAGTCAGCAATACAATAAGAACAAAGAAACTAAATTACAAACAAAACCGAAAAAAAATACAACAGAACTAAAATACAAATTAAACGTATAGTGCTTAAGGTTTTTCAGGAAGATGTACTAACAGTAGTATTCACTGTTATAACACAGTTTAATATCAAGCACGTCCCGCATTTTACAACATTTACTTATTTAGCTGATTTGGATGTCAAGTTTGGGCTTTCAGGGAGGAACGAAAGTGCACCGCTGTGAAGGACAGGAAGGTGTGCAGGATGGAATGCGGCATCGGGACAGTAATCTGTGGAAGTAAAATAATGCCAAATGTTTTTGAAATAAAAAAACCTGTTGAATTGCACTACTTGAAAAAAATATGCATTGCATTAACCATGCTTACATTTTAATGCATTGTATTTTTAGGACTTGCATTTTTTATTGGCTCAAATTTGACGTGGTTGAATATTTAAGCTGTGACTATTTCAATTAAAAACATTTCAAACACATTTTCATTATTAAAAATTCAATAATCCATTTTCACCTTTCATATTTCACTTCCAAAATATTCAAACTGTTTAAAAAAAATACAACCTATAATATTCAACAGGCAATTTGCGGTTCATTTTATTTCGCTTTACAAATTTGCTTCCACAAATTCAGTGGTTCAAATTCGACAGTAAATTCAACATTGACATCCAGGAACTGCAGGAAAAGCAGTAGATTACCGAGCATAATCTCCATCTGCTGTTAGTCGATCTCACCAGCAGGGGGTGCAAGAGCGTGTTGTTGACGAAGACCGACCAAAATTGGAAGTCAAAATCGAAATAAAAAATCAATTACGATTAATCGCACAGCCCTATTATATACTGCTTATTACACGTGAGGAATCACAATGTTAAATGATATATTTTACATCTTAAACCAGGGACACAATGAGACAATCCATATAATTCTCTTTATGACATGCTCTCTGCAATTCTAATTAACCTTATCTTGTAGTAAATTCCCTTGTTTAACATTCTCAGTATGGTGCTAATGGGGTTGCATGTCTTATGAACTCCTATAGGAACATAACGTAGACAAAATAAGGCACAATTGCATGCTGTTCATGCAATTCACATGATCCGCTTTAATATGCAAGCCATACTTGGGGGTCTACAGCGGATACATAAATAATTTTAATGTAGCAAAGATCAATGTTCATTGGACAAGAGGCTCTGAAAACACCATTTTGGGTCCTGCCCAGACATTATGCTTCACATTTTTATTGGATGGTATGTTTTTTAATCAGTATATTTTTGAAGTCTGACTTCTCTATACAGTTTTTAATTGGGTGATCTCTAAGATGGGTGGGACTTTGCAATAAACAGCCAATACTTGTTATACCGCTAGTTTAGCTAATTTACTGTTTATCAGTAGAGTGAGAAGCAGCTTTTAGGACACAGAAATATGAAACCAGTGTACAAAAGTAATTGTTAATTGACGTGCCTGGATTAGCATAAACTGGCTTTCAGCTCTCACACACAGTAAAGGGTCGGGGTATATTACGGTTTGTATCACTTGACTCAGTCAATGCTATTATAATATCTGACTGACTGGGTATGATTAAACATAACTATGTTCTTGAACTTTTCACCAGACAGACGAGGTGACAGCAGTTCAGGCAGGTTTGTTTCCAGGTCAGCTGATCGGTGGGACTGATGAGTAACAGAAGGAAGGTTACTGAGGTCCTGTCTTGTTTTGTCACTGCGGTACCCTCCAGCAAGTCGCTTCATCTCGCATCATATCAAGAGAATTGCGGTTTGTACTTCAGATAAAATTGAAATTTCAATTTTAGATATGTTCAAGGAGCTGAAGGCTGATAAAGCCAGGGATTTATGAACATTTTCAAAGCTACTGACCGAGCAACTGACTTTCTTTTAGCTAGGCTCAAGCTCTTTAAAAATGCAGGGACATATTCAGTATGAATTTGAATACATAACCTGCAGGACTGCCATGTTTATTTCTAAATGTTATGCCGATTACATTTACATTCTTGGCAGACACTTGCTTACCAAAGTGACCTACAAGAAAGTGGATATATTGTGTGCATTACAATTACAAGAATAGATACAAAAAGAAAAGTCACATGCATAGACATTTTAAAGGGCAGTGGCCCAAACCAAAATGACAACACACACACTTGGGTTTTCATGAAGACTTTCCATAGACATACAGATTTTTATACTGTACAAACTGTGTATTCTATCCCCATACAATAACCCTATTCCTAAACCTACCCATCACAGAAAACTTTCTACAATTTTACATTTTCAAAAAACATAATTTGGTGTGATTTATGAGCTGATTACCTCATGGAGACCAAAATAAAAATGTCCCCACAAGGGTAAAACTACTGGTATTACTTTCCTTGTGAAAGGATGTAGGGTTTATCAGGAACATAACGTACCCTACGTTCTGTTCCTGAACAAACACCAGGAACAAACACACACACACACACACACACACACAAATGTCTATGATAGGGTTAACAAGTTAGAAACTATTCAGCAATTGTGGCTGGAGGAGCAACGGCAGACACAGTGGGAGTGGCATCAGGCCTCGGAGAGGCATTTATTCAAATAAAAATAAGCATATAATGACTCAAAAAAGGGGAATAAAGACTCCATGGGGATAAAAGTGTCCAAAATAAACAGGATATCTGGTGTCCTCATTGTGCTGGCCGGGGCACTGCAGGGACGGTAGCACTCAGATGGGTTTGTCCAGGTAAAGGGGGCGGGGTCCCGGTAGCCGCACGTGCTCCCCTTTTCGGATCGGTCGGCAGCATCTCCAGTGGATCATCCAAGGGCTTCGGTGGAGTCTGAGAAGGGTTTTTCAGTCTGACAGCAGAGACGAGTGTATCCCTGCATGGACATACGGGTCCGGCGACTCAAGGCTTGGTGGCGTGGGAATGCCTCCCCGCTCCCTTCCTGGACCTCATTCCCTCATTCAGTTCAGGTGTGCCTCGTTGTTACAGCGCCCCTCCTCTCTCTCACACCCACTCCAGTCGGGAACCTGGCGAAGGGTGGCGATTTAGACGGGGTGGCGATGATAATAAGAGGGAGGCAGCTGTTCCGTCACACAAGACAGACTCATTTGTGATTACTCTTTTAAAACACTGGATTTGTGCATTATTATCATTTTCATTTGCTTTTGCATCAGCATCCAGTCTTTCACACTTTGTGGCCATCAAGATAGTCAGTACTTGTTTTGTCTATTAATAAGAACCAGAAATCAACATTACATGGTTTACTGTGATTGTGATTACGGTCTAAGAACCATTACCTCTGTGCATTAAAACATGTGAAATCACACATTTTCATGATATGGCCCTCCAAATGCCCCATGGTAGGAAAATTACACCATCATCATAGGATCCGGAGAACTCCAGTCCATGAGGGAAAAGTGGCTTCTGCTCAACAAAACTTCCCAGTACAACTAAGTAAAAAAATATATATATATATTTTACAAAGTGCCAAGACTGCCAAGACTGGGTACTGTGGTTCAAGTAATGTCAGTACTGAATGATTCATGATTGGTTTTGCTTCTGATTAAGCATCAGGGTGGCACAAGGTGAGGTTTACACTAAGAGTGGTTAGTTCACTCTGACTTGCCAAGTTTCATTTTGTGGATCTATTTAATAAGTCACTATCAGAAGCCAGAAGTGAACTTCCGTATGCTCTTCCAAAAATAAATGACAGCTTCACGTCATTGACTATCACCATTCCAACAGAATGATAAAACAGGAAACTAATTTTCTATCTACGTAAATGCATAAGTATATAAATAATGAAGCATTTTAATTTTAAGATTCAAGTGTGTGTGCGCGTGTGCGTGTGCGTGCGTGTGTGTGTGTTTGTGTTTGTGTGCGAGTGTGTGGGCTTTGGTTAGTGTGGGTAATAGTATGACGAAGAATGTTGTGGGCAAGACTGTTAGTATGACAAATGTTAGGGAAATTTATTTTCCGGTGTTCTTGTTACATATGTTACATGTACTTACCATAGTAATAACAGTAATTTATGCATAATTACATGCAACTAACCCTCAACCTAATCCTAATCCTACCCAATAGTAAGTACCTGTAGTTACTTAATATTACTCTGTGCTTAAATATATAATTACACTTTAACAAGGACACCTTAAAATAAAGTGTAACCAATCGCTGTATATGTGTGTGTGAAGCTTGCAGTGGTTTCCTGCTGTGGGCGGCTCAGGATTAAAGGTGGATTTATGTAGTTTAGTAGCTCTAATCTGCCTCAAACCCTCCTGTGTTTGTCCACAAAGCTACAAGATACTAAGGCCCTGTTTACACCTGGTATTAAGATGCGTTTTGGTCAATCGGATCAAACCTGGACAACGCTAAATACAGGTGTAAGCGGGGTCTAAAACGCTTTGAGCTTGTTCCAGAGGTAGTCGAAAATACATTCAACTGGATTGCTTTCATAGTGTAGACGCTCATGTGGTTGAATGCATTTGACCAACCACAAAGGACCACCTCCTCTCCGCCTACTGCCTTAATGCGTAAACATTAATGGAAGCTAGTTCACCCAAAAATGAAAATTACCCCATGATTTACTCACCCTCAAGCCATCCTAGGTGTATATGACTTTCTTCTTTCAGACAAATACAATCGGAGTTATATTTAAAAATGTCCTGGCTCCTCCAAGCTTTATAATGGTAGTGAATATTTTGAAGTCTAAAAAAGTGCATCCATCCATCATAAAAGTACTGCACATGGCTCTGGGGGGTTAATAAAGGCCTTTATTTCGTAATCCAAGCACCACAATATGAAAGTAATCTAATTACTTTTGGATTCCTTCAAGGTCACATGTGTCAATAGTGTCAAGTTAAAAGCAATATCATTAAAGTACTTTTATTTAATTATGAATTTAAAGTTAAAACTAATTAAAATTTAGCAATCATGTCTTGTTTCAGCAACTAGAGCTTACAAAGCCCCATTTATATATATACATATATATATATATATAAAAAAAGGCTATATACACATCTAATGGCTACAGTATTATATTACATTATTTAAAATGTTTACTTCTTTAACATATTCAATTGGAAAAATAATTATAGTTTATACACAGCATTAAAAAGTCTACACCATTTACATATTAGTTTATTTTAAAATACATGTTAATCAAGGCCGTGATCTTTCTTCATTTCACGGACTGACCCTGGGGCATTCCCCTTTGTGGGGACTCTCGTGTTAATTTCTAAATTTTCCAGCTAATTTTACGCTAGAAAACGCACACAACTGCGATCATATAAAGTATGGAATTCACTAAACAATCACCAACAAACACTACATTTCTTTAACATGCTTTCCGTGCAGTCGTAACTGATGTTGAGCCCTTTGTTAAAGTCTGCGTCTTCATAGCTGAAAGGCACAATTTATGCTGTACAACCATATTGTTTCCTTTTTCCTCTTTGAAAACAAAACTGTGAAATTTCCAGACATGAAAAGTTTTTCCCCATGGGAAGCATCGTAATTAAGAACTTAGCTCCGTCTCAACCTGAGTCTGAGGAGAATGATTGTAGACAGGTGTTATTTCCGCATGCACCAGTAAGTGGTTCAAGTGAGTTATAATTGGCAACAGAACCAGGATCTATAATCAAGCAGCGCTTAATATAGCGTTATGTCAAAATACTATTTTTATTACGTTTTAAATGAAACCATTGTAATCCTGAAAATATTTAAATTTTTTACAAATTTCAACTGTATTCTGATTACACTGTTTTTGACATAACTGTAACGAAATACAGTTACCATTTTATTGGATCCTGATTACGTAACGCCGTTACATGTATTCCATTACTGCCCAACCCAATGAAAGAGTAACCCCTGACCTGACGCATGCCGTATTGACAAACGTAGAAGCGCAGAGGACAGAGCAAAACAAAACACCGGTCATGAATTGGAAGTCTAAAATGAGAATTTTTAAAAAGAAATGTCGGAGGATTTCGATATAAGAGAAGAGGAGCTTGTTGCCCAGCCCTATTTGTTTGAAGCGCGAGAGGCATCTAAGCTCACGCTTTTGAAGTAAGTCGACTTGCGTTCAACTTACTTCATAAAGTTTTAAATATGGATATTTTTCTTACAAAAACCCATAAATTTGCTTCAGAAGGCCTTTCTTCTAACTCCCTGGAGTTCTATGGATTACTCTCATGATGGATTGATGCACTTTTGTGGACTTCAAAATTAGGACCGCCATTCACTACCATTATAAAGCTTGTAAGAGCAATGAAAAAACTGTTTCTTATACACTGTACAAGTGTTTCTTATACACTGTACAAGCCAGATCATTTTTAAAGTGCCCCTATCATGGAATTTTAAAGTTTCCTAATGTTGTTGTAGAGTCTCCTACAACATGTTTACAGGCATCAGATGTAAAAAAGACTGTTTAATTTCCTCACAATATACATTTGCACATCATCACATTTTCCATGATTCTCAAAACAGCTCGTCAAATGAATCAATCTCTCTAAATCCCTCCTTTCCGCGAGTTTATCTGCTCTGATTGGCCAGACAGCTCAGTCTGTTGTGATTGGTCTACCGTGTACAGCGCGTCGAGAACAAAAACGCCAATTGCATAACACCGACAGCTCTGCGTGTCCTGAGGCTTCCTACACTGTAAACTAAACACAGTAACGAACAATGACGTCGATTTTACCATATTCATGCGAGCGCGAGTCCGGTGATGAAATATTAGAACTAGTTATTCAACCTCCATCGCAAGGACGACTCGATAATAGTGGCCCACAGCTGATCAGCAGAAGTATTTCAGTTAGACAGTGATAATGAGAGTTAGCCAGTTAGCAGGAGACTTACACAATATAAAACTCAAAACTAAGTATTTTGAACACCATCTTTCAAGAGCAAGCGGTTTGTGAATCCTGCATTGAACTCCCGAGATTTGAGAAGCAGTCGTCTATACTATAAAATAAAGGGAACACAGAAATAGTTTAGGATTATACTGCTATGATATCTTGGTAAAGATGAATTTTAACCACTGATTCTTCACATGCTCATCCTTGGGGGAGTGAAAAATAACTGGCTTTACCTTCACACATCATGCACAGCGCCGTCTTCTTGACAT
The DNA here is from genome assembly GCA_031834385.1 of Semotilus atromaculatus. Lineage (NCBI taxonomy): Eukaryota > Metazoa > Chordata > Actinopteri > Cypriniformes > Leuciscidae > Semotilus > Semotilus atromaculatus. The sequence continues at coordinate 16,993,819 of JAULUF010000028.1, read as the reverse complement.
GATGCTGTCCAGTTCAGAAATCAGCTCCAGTTTGAGGTTTAAGTTTCCCTGCGAGTGCGCGCGCAATAACTGGGCCAATATGCTAATGTTTCGTATCTACGTCACTACGAAACGGCTAATGACTCGTTTCAAAAACAATTCATTTCATAGACTCAGAGTCGACTCTCACTTTTGAAAGACAATAACTTTATATACGGTGCACTTTCAGATATAAAACTTTGCAGGATTTTTTCATTCACTTAGAGCTTTACAAAGCTCTCACGTCCTTCACTACATGAACAGTCATTTTCAAAAATCCATGATAGGGGCCCTTTAAATGTTGAAATACAACACTAATGAGCACTGAATACCAAATCAACACAGTGCCGCCAAACCAAAGCTGAAACAGTCACACTGGGGGTAAAAAAATAATAATTCTATAGCTTAAGGCAGCTTACAGCCTCTAGAGGAACTTCATCAAGAGATTTTTGAAGGGATTTTCATATTGTCTACAGTGAACTAATGAACCAGAAGGCTACTGGATAGAAAGCCAGTCCTACACTTACATTTAGTCATTTAGCAAATGCTTTTATGCCAAACGACTTACAAATGAGGAACTTCACAAGCAATTTATCATAAAAGAGCCAACAACAGGCCTACTTGCAATACCACAACTGCAAGTATAAAGAGTTATAGTACAGAAGACAGAAACATGCAAAAAAAATTTTTATAAAAAACAAGTAACACTGAAAAGCTAATCACAGAATATTTTATATGCAGTGCCATGGATTATGGTTGAGAAACATTTCTTAAGACCTAGTTCGGCTTTTGCATCTGAGTGTTTATTCAAGTTATAGTTTGCCTTTGTTAAATTGAATTCAAATGTAACCCAAGCAAGGCCTTTGTCTTTCTTTTTGGTTTTATCTATGGATAATCCTGATAGGGTAGAGGGGTTTCAGATAGTGATACTGAAGGGGCTTTTGCTTCAGATTCAGCCTGCATAATTAAACAGAGCCGGTCAGAGGAGAATTGCGAGTAAATCCAGTGTGTACAGCACTATAATATGCAGAAAAGAAAAGCCAGTGGGATTTCTTAGTGTCTTGAAGAGAGAAAGAAGAAATTAGCAGTTGCATGCAACTTATTTACCTCCATAAAATTTCCCTTCATTTCTGCTTCTTGTCTTTCCTTCTCCGAGTCTTAATTTCATCAGCACCCAGATCCAGTGCACACAAAGGCTCAAATTCACAGCCAATACTCATTTTTACTATAATTATTATAAGAAATATTACTTGCTATTTGCTGTCAAGTAAACTACTACTAATCATTGTAAATAATGATATTAATATAATAATAATAATAATAATAATAATAATTGTATGACATAAATGAAATAATAATAATAATTTGAATTTGAATAATAATGAATCATTTAAAAAGATTATTTGAAAAAAATAATCTAGAAACATTCTAATAAATAGAAAAAAATCTGCCACTAGATTCTACCATAAGGAATATGCACAAAAAAGTGGATGCATGACCTTTGAATATCAACAACAAAAGATTACTATCTGTGAACGCATCAATACAAACCATCATTGGGTTATGACCCACCAGTTGAGTTGACTTGCATGAAGCCACACTAACACTAAAACTATATGATTTGCAATTGCAGTACGTGAAAAAAATATCAAGTGGCATTTATTTTGAAAGATAGAACTCTTCACACACTCTTCAAGCAAACTATTTTATAAAAAGATTATGCATTTTAAATTACATTATAGTAGATATACTGTTCAAAATGTAGATGCTTTCTGGTTGTCAATGTGATGAACTACAACAGATGCGGTTACTCTTCTGGGACATCCACTAAAAATCACATTAAGACCTGTTGAGTAAAAGACATTGAACAATTGACAAATTAGTCAGCATCTTTGATTTTCAGATGCATCTTAATTGGATGTCATTTTTTTATCTAATGCACTGCCTCTGAATTGCAATGAAAAGCAGGCTTTTAATTTGCAACACAAGTACAGTCTCACTGCTGGTTCAGCCAGAAGCTCACATCGCTCAACAAAACAGCAATTCTGCGCCACAGTGTCACACTCTCCAGGGAAGTCAACCTATGAATGCTCGGCTTATTGGCTTACTTATAGCTGTCTCTGCATATTAAACTTCTCCTTAAATGAACAGGTCATGCCACATCTTTCTCAGACTGCTTAATCTCCACAGTGCTACATTCATTTTCAAGCAATGAATTTGGCATGTCTAATGCTACTGAAATGGAACACGTGGAGCCATGCAGCTGTGCTGTGGTTGTGAAGGTGGGAGGAGAGAGAAATAATTAGCCTGCCAGCAGTCGAGAGCTAAACTAAGTCAGGGTGAAGCATCCCAAGCCTTGAAGTTCATAAGCTGCTATCTGAGTCGTACAGTGAGGGGCGAAATGTCACAGTGTGTGAATGTGTGTGTATTAGAGCAGAACGAGATAGAAAGGGAAACTGAGAGAGGACATCAATAAAGCATGTAAAAGTCTACTTTGACCGTACTACTGCAAGAATTCCCACCTGTTGATCTGCTGTTCTCTTTATCTCTTCGTTCAATTCACCTTTGACCTGAAAGCTGACTCTCCACCGATCTCAAAAGTGTTCTCGCTTCAAATGAACACAAACCAGGGGCTTTCGTCGCTTCTTAATTGTGCAGTTTTTTTTCCATTTAATTTGAATGGCATGTCTGCCAGTCAGAGTCAGAGAAAAATCCTTGCAGGAAGCCTGAAGCTAAACCAGCTCAACCAGAACCATTCTCAGATAGAGAGATCAGGATTTGTTTACAGTCTGAGTGGAATGAGTTTTCCACAGAGAGAAACATTTATGAATAAGTTAATAACTTAAACTGTATAAAGCTTATTTAAAATGTAAATAAGGTAAATAAAATAAAGAAGCCGTATCCCGAATGTCTTGAGCCACTCAATGATAGACAAAACAACACATGATCTTGCGCTTCGGAAGTACAGTACCTGCTTCAGTTGGATTAGCAACGTTTTTCTAAGGGTTTCAGCATTATTCTTGTTCAGCGTAGTCTTTTTGATCTAAGTTGTTGCCTATTGATATTAATCTTTGCTTTCTCTTTCATTAGTTGACGGACAAATTAGTAGAAGCACACTAACTTTAGAAACCAAACAACCTAAAGCTATATCTAAAGCTATTCCCCACAACACACATTCATTTTCTGATGTTTTTTTTAGGATGATATATTTGACTCTGGTAAAGCAGGAGTGCTGGAGCCTAAGAATAATAATTTGTTATTATTATTAGCTAACATTTTTGTAAATTCTTATGACACAAATTTTGCACACATAGCTACTATTGAGAAAAGCTGATCTAAAGGTTGCATCCTGAAAGACGTCTGTGATGACTTATTCTTCAGTCTTCAGTTACTCAGTTACTGTGTCAGTCTTCGTAGAAGATTTGAAGTTTCAGGACTGAGCCAGCGGTGAGACCACAGCACAGATCCTGCATGCACTAAATGTCAGTCTTTGAAATGTTTTAAGTCTCTCACATGTCTTTGTTACATGTCTATGGGCCTATACTTCAAACTCACAAACCTGTGTCCTCTTATCCTCTGTGTAATGCTGCTCTTCAATCCTCCTCAAAGAATGTGAAAAGAGAGACACGGTGGGTGTGGCACCAGGCTTTAAATAGGTAGTTTATTTAAAGGGATAGTTCACATAGAAATGTGCACTCTGCATCACTTTCTTTCTTCTGTGGAAAATAATAGTAGATATTTTCATAAATGTCTTAATGTTTTGTTACAATGAAAGTCCAACATGTGGTTGAGTACATGATTCAGAAATTTTCATTTTTGGCTGAACTATCCCTTTAAAAAAAACATTACATAATATATAAAGATGGAGAATATAGTGCAAAAATGTAAAGGGCTGTGGTGTCCTAACAGATTACAGATAATAGTTTCAATCGAACAGTTCATCAATTTTTATCCCAGAATGCATCATAGCTCTTTAAGCTGTATTTATTTGCATGACTGTATTGTTTGCTTTTTTCCACAGAAGCTGAAACACTTCAGTATGACCTTCTGAAAGGGTCAGCAGAGCAGTCCACAGAGGGAGTGTGAAATCGCAAACAGTGCCCATAAAAAGTGTTTATTTTGACCTCTTCTTGTCTAATACAGAGAGGTTCAGCAGCGTTGCTAGGTAACATGCTAGGTGACCATTTTAACAATGCGAAAAACACTGTAGAGGTGTAAACTTGAGACATGATGCTGGTACTCAGCCCGCACGCTTCCCAAAAAGCTACATTGATTAAAAACTAGACGTCACAGTTAGGATTAATCGCTGATGGACCAAACAGCACAAAATCAGGAGCGTGAGGGAATGTGCTTTTGCAGCCAAACAATAAAGCCATTCATTTAAAAGCCACTGATGACCTTTCCGGTGTCTGCCAGGTTGGTCAGCCAATGATAATTACAGCATATGCCAGGGATAACTTTACATTACCTTTAACAGAGACAGGAGGAGAAGGAAACAGATCATGCATAAAGAAAATAATGGGAGAAATAGCAAAATGGTGGCCATAGGAAAGTAAAATGATTGAAATAACTTTAATTGATTAAATGTTTAAAAGAACCAACCACCTGGCTATTTTGCTCATGAATGTGTATACACATGTTTCGGATGTAAATGAAAGCTTTAGCATAAGTTCTGCAAGGAAGACTTAATTACTGCATCACTCATTACCTTCACATCTATCCAATCACGTCCTTATTTTTACTGTATGAACGATTGGTACTTACACATGTTTGAGTTCACAGATGCCGACGCGACAACAACCTCCAGGATGGTCCTGTCTATACCTCCCTGGGGGGTCGGCTGCGCCCCTGCCTTCGTCTTCAGGCAGGAGATGCAGATCCGCTACCCTCGGATTACGAACTATGGACTGGGCCTACGCCAAAGAACTTTATAAACAATTGCTTGCTGGGCTGCCAATAAATGGATGCTTTGTTACATCATTTTATCTCCCGAGTTATTTTACTGGTGATTTGAAACAAAAATATATGACCCAAGACCCACCCCAAACCTAACAAACAAACTAACTAACTAAATAAATAAATTCTAATACATTCATTATATTTTTTACTATAATGCATTATAAATATAATTTAAAATTACAAATTAAAAACAATAAAGGCATTATGCTGATAGGTCCTTTACATGCACTCTGCAAGCAATCACATGATCATTACCACATGGCACAATGTGAAAGCTGATTGGCCTCTGCTGATTCTGCAGTCAATAAGATAAATGGTCTGCTTCAGCATTTGCTGTATGCTAGTCTTGCAGTGCGCTATCAGAGTTCCTCTGAAACCCTCCACCGCCCCCAGCTCCACCTGCCTAGATCTGCTGTGGGATTTATGTGTCTATGCAGCAGCATGCATAGAGCAGCAGCATGTCTTACATGCTCACAGCAGCGTGTCTGTGTATCTATTAGCAGTAGCAAGTCCATACTTGCTTGATAGCAGCAACAGCAAAGCAGATCTAGTCCGCCAAGACCACATACATTAACGTTACCATATTAAAAAATAATGTAAAACTATTTAAAGAGTGGTGATGATTAAATTATAAATATTTTTTTTTTTTTAAAGCATTATAACTTCAAAAGTAGTACATTTTGTAGCAAACCGGAGGGCAAAAAGAGTAAATATCCACACACTTGTAATAATACTCCTCATTTTAGCTTATGAAGACCGGAGAGGTCAGTACGCTGCAGTTATTTAATCGTTCTGACATTATTGCATTGATACTGATGAGAGGGAATAACAGCGGAATGAGTAAATGTTTTGGAAGCATTCCCATCTCTTGCTTCCACTCTGTGCTAATCTGTTAACAGGTCTGTTCCATGACAACAACACACTTTTTAGATTTGGACTTAATTATAATCATATATCTGACTATTCCAACTCATTATGCACATTACGTGCATATATTTGCAAATAATTAAATAAAAAAAATCAAATTATTACACAAATAGATGATAACATTTGTCAGATATGCCCTAGTCTTTAATGCTATGAAAATATGACTTGTAGTACTCAAATGTAATAATTTTTAAGGATGTATATACACTGATTATGACGAGAAGAAAAGACTGAAAAGAGTCTTTAAAAATTAGCTTAATAAAAAATTCAAACATATTTTAAATGATTTTCATCTCTCTCAGTCCCCAGACACACTGTGACTGTCTATGTATTGCTCACTTAGTTGTTGTGCTAATCACTAGTGAACCGTTCTCAAACAATAAACAGAAAATTGTGAATGCAGCTAATATTCTCTAACTTCATGTTCACATACACACCAAAAAATGTATGTTTCTTGGTAACATTGTGGAGTTAGAGAATATTAGCTGCATTCACACTTTTTTATTTATGGTCTGAGAACATTTCACTAGTGATGAGCACAGCATAAATATCATGGTAACATTTGTCTTGGAGAGACATTGGTCACACAGAATCTCCTCACTGGATTTTAAATTCACTTTTAGAAGCAGTTGGGCAAAGATTTTATTCATCCATTCATGTGAAACTAATCCTCCATTGACATGTTTGTGTGTGTGTGTGTGTGGCTTGATTTAATTGTTGTTCACTTTGCTTGCTCAAGTGGTGTGTGCATTTGATCCATTGTTTCACCCAAAAATGTACCTGGGTGGTCCTATAGATTGGCATAAAATACACATATAAGGAAAAGTAGGATTACTTAATTACTAAAACCAAATCATATATATATATATATATATATATATCTTATATAGAGTTCACAATCCACCAAACTCATTCTTATTGTCATCAGTTTAAGTATGGAGACTTAAGAGTGTCCGCTTGTCTGCATGAGTGAGAGCCATTCTCTCTTATCTCTCTGTCTCACAAGGGAATTTCTGTACCACCGGTAAATTCAATTCACAGTCTGACAGAAGAACAATGACACGGCCACCCCCTGGTCCATTATACAGACAGTACCTTTTGTGCTTTTGAATTTATGAAACGACACTGTTAGAAATCACATACAAACACATGCAGGAGATAGTAAAAGAACAGCACAAGGAAGAATAAATTGCCCTTTGAAGTACAAATAATGCTGCTCGGTCTTGATGAAAACACTGTGGTAACTCTGAGATCTTTAGTGGACAATATTTAGCCATTAAAGTGGGAGCTGAGCAAACACTAACATTTTTAGGTGATTCTGGTGCCCTGGGCAGGAGGAGGTGCTAACAAGGATAACCGTAGCCGCTAGCGCACCTCTTGTTACACCTCTAAAGTTACAGCGGGAGTCCGTGTCTCTCGAGCGTTCCCTGACCCCATAGAGTTAGAACAGAAAGTGTGCGTTTGGTTTGGCTGGGGGTAATTGACAATGAATGGGGAAATGTCACGTGAGAGGAGGCAATGCCTCCATCGCACTATGATTGGATATGATTGGTTATGACTGGATATGATTGGTTAATGCGATAAATCCCTCCTCTTGATTCAGTTTGTCTTTTGTGTTCGTGAATCAGTCTGAATAAACAAAATTATGGCGTTAATGGGAAGACTAATTTAAATGTAAGTAAACAGCTCACCCACTTAGATATCATCGCTTTTTCACGTCAAAATCAAGCTTTGGGGGGTTGTGGGGGTTAGTGAGGAAATGATGAAATGAAATGTACATTTTCATGTCTGTGATCAGTGTTTATCAAGCTTGATGACTGAAAATCCAAAAATAAATGTACTATTAGCCTATAAAGAACAGCTGAACCTCAGTTCACAAATAAAATATATTGTTTAAATTATTACAGACTTTAGATGTTATTTTGGAATAAATGTAAAAATGCTTAAAAACACTCATTTGATTATATTTATACTTGGTTTTGATAAAACATTAATAAGGTTGTTCATGTAAAAAATAAAATAGAATTGTATTTAGTTTCTTATGTATATATATATATATATATATATATATATATATATATATATATATATATATTATGGTTTAATATGTTTATTATAAATTATTTAAAATAATAACACAATCATTAAATGAATATTTAACATTTATACGACCATATTTAACACTTACATACATTTTTTTTTTTATCTGTCCTTTTTTTGGGTCATTCAGATAGTTTCGACCATTTTTTCTCTGTCTACAGTACACGTACAAGTCATAAAATATGTGACTTGTGCACAAACACTGAATACTTCATGAAATAATATGTGCATATCTATGGGGAAATGTCTACGGCAGACCATTTAAACATGTTATGTGAAACCAATGAGCTCCATCTAACTGACTCTCAGACCTCAACATCCCTTAAGAGTTTAGATATGGTGTCCAGTGAAGTGCAAAAGAACACCGTTTAGTTCAGTCCATGAAGCTTGGGCACAAAAGAAACTGCAGATGATGACTAACTAACTAAAAAAAAAAAAAGAAAGTGTGAAAGAGACTGATATTCACCTGACAAATAGGGAAATGCAAAATAATTCACCTGAAGTGTAAACTACACTTTTTTAGCTAATTTTGAGCTAGTTTAATTGGCATTCTGCACTTCCCTATCAGAAACATCGAGCTGCGTGAAAACGCTGCGGGAACGCTTCTAGCGTTGTGCGTCTTGAAGCATAGTATGGAATCAGCCAATGGCGAGACGGAACGTCACGAGTGACGTCATCGACCAGGAAACTATAAAGCACACCCATAAACAAGATGGCGACAGCTTCTGTTGTCTTCAGCAAAGCGCTCTGTGTGTGAATCTGTCCAAACTGTTTTTGTCTGTTCTTAGTGATTGCTAGGCAGGAGTTTTTCACTTAAAAAACTATATATATTCACATATATTATTATGACGAGCGAGCAGCAATATAGAAAGTGTGCTCCCCCCTGTACTCGTTATCTCACGGGTGGGGACACACACGATCTGTGTGTTGTTTGTTTGGGAGTGCAGCATGCCCAGTCAGCTCTCGAGGGGGCTGATTGTGAGCATTGCGAGCGTTTCCCGATCAGAACGCTCCGCTCCCGCCGATCACTCTTCGAGGAGAGTGGTTCGGTTCGCGCTCCCCGCGGCTCGGGTCCCGCTTCTGTCGAGGCAGAGCGGCGGCGCCTGTCGTGGGGATCGCAAATGGATCTGTCAGCGGGGTTTGAGACGGGCGCTGCCTTATCTCAGCCTTTACCTGCCAGTTCCAGTGCCTCAGTTTCGGGTGTGGAAGCACGCATTGCGGTTTCTTCCCCCCGGGCTGAGGCACCAATGCTGCAACTATCCAGTTCCGAGGAGCTGGATGTTGTTAGTGTTGAAACAGGGGATATTGAGGATTCGTCATCTCATTCCCCTGAATATGAGGAACTTATGGAGGTGCTCACTCGTGCGGTTTCGAAACTAAGCATTGAGTGGCCAGCTGTTAGGCAGGAGTGTGTTTCTAAAAGCAAGCTTGATGAGCGATTTTTGCCTTCCCGTGCTCAACCTCCACGGCGGTGCCTTCCGTTTCTTCCTGACCTCCACACTAAGGTGTCGAAGTCGTGGAAGAGACCCGCCTCTTATTGTGTGTTTAGCCCCCAGACATCCACTTATTCGAATATATCGGGGGCTAAGTTGTATGGTTATGGGGCGATGCCCAAGGCGGAGGAGACTCTAGCTAGCCATCTTTCTGCTGAGTCTTCTTCGTCTCTTAAGGCACCAGCGTTGCCCACCAAGCCTCTCAGAAATACTTCGGCTTTGGTGGGCAAGGCTTATTCGGCGGCTGGTCAGGCTTCGGCGTGTCTGCATACTATGTCCATTTTGCAGGCATACCAAGCTGATCTTTTAAAAGATATGAGTGAGAGTGAGGAGGCTGCAGGTTTATCTCTGCGTGCCACCAAGGAGTCGGCCAAAATGATGGGCCGTACTATGGCAGCCTTGGTGGCCGCAGAGAGGCACTTGTGGTTGAACCTTTCTGATATGAAGGATAAAGAAAAAGCTTTTCTTTTGGATGCTCCACTTTCTCCATCTGGTCTATTTGGTGACGCAGTAGATGTGGTTATAGATAAATTTCAGGAAGGAAAGAAACAAGCTGCGGCTTTTCAAAAATTCCTCCCACTTAAAGTTAGTATCTCAGGGTCTGCTGGGCGAGGGCAGACCAAGCCGTCGACAAGCTCCTCACATAGGGCGCAACAAAAGCAGAGCGTCGCATCTCGTGGCCCCCCGTTCTAAACAGTGGCAACAGACGCGACACTCTCAGGCGAAACCTTCCAGCGGCAAGACTGATCTGAGGACGGTCATTGTCGCTAAGAAGGCTTCGTCTAAAAAGAAGTCCTGACGCCACGGGCGTCAGGATGCTGAGGGTGGTCCCCACCGTGAGAGGGAGGTGTTCACCGCTTCAGACGGTGCCCGTCCTCTCACGGTGCCCTCAGGGGTCCCTTCTGCCAACCCCGCCTTTAAGACGGGGCGTAGACGGGCCCAGCGAGTGTTTTCCCGAGGGACGCTCGCCCCCTCTGAGGAGGGGCTTAGGGCAGTTAGACCAGTTGTTCCCTGCCGGTGCGCCGTTAAAGGGCGCTGTGTCTGCTGCTCAAAATATTCCAGAGGCCAGCCTCGAGAGGCTGGTACCCTTAGTAGATTTTCTGGCAGAGTGGAAAAGTCTTCCAAAAGTATCTCAGTGGGTTCTGCAGTCGATAGAGAGGGGTTATGCCATTCAGTTCAGATCTCCTCCTCCTCGATTCAACGGGGTCCTGCCCACCGTGGTGGGCCCCGAGCAGGCTCTGGTATTGGAACAGGAGGTGAAAACACTCCTTTTCCGCCCCCGAAATTTTAGATCTGCGCCTATTAAACCGTGCTGTAGCCAAGCTCAAGTTCAAGATGCTCACGCTAAAGCAAATCGTGTCACAAATCAGGTCCGAGGACTGGTTTGTCACGATAGATCTGAAGGACGCATACTTCCACATTTCCATCCTTCCGCAACACAGGAAGTTCCTGAGGTTCGCTTTCGGGGGCGAACCGTACCAATATCGTGTTCTTCCATTCGGTCTAGCTCTATCTCCCCGCACGTTCACGAAATGCATGGATGCAGCGTTAGTTCCACTGCGACTCCAGGGCATTTGTATATTGAACTACATAGACGATTGGGTGATTCTAGCTCAATCGCAACAACAAGCGGTTCGGCATCGAGATGTCGTCCTCGCGCACATAAAGAAACTGGGGTTGAGGCTGAATGCCAAGAAGAGTGTTCTATCTCCATCACAGAAGACATCTTTTCTGGGGGTATTATGGGATTCAGTAGCAATGCGGGCGTGCCTGTCGCCGGCCCGGATCACTTCGATTCTCTCAGCCGTAAAACGAGTAAAGCTAGGCCAGTTGCTCACTGTGAAGCAGTTCCAGAGACTGCTGGGTCTGATGGCAGCAGCGTCCAATGTTATTCCCTGCGGCCTGTTGTACATGAGACCATTACAGTGGTGGCTCAGAACCAAGGGGTTCTCCCCGAGGGGAAACCCCCTCCGCACGATCAAAGTTACGCGGCGCTGCCTACGTGCTCTGGTCATGTGGAGAGATCCTTGTTTTCTGTCCCAGGGACCTGTGCTGGGAGCTCTTTGTCGTCGTGTAACGCTAACGACAGATGCTTCCCTCACAGGCTGGGGGGCGATCATGAGTGGTCGCCCAGCCCAGGGTCTGTGGCAGGACCATCATCGATTATGGCATATAAATTGTCTAGAGATGTTGGCTGTGTTTCAGGCTCTGAAACACTTCCTACCAGACCTGAGAGGTCATCACGTTCTTGTCCGGTCCGACAATACATCGGTGGTCTCTTACATAAACCATCAGGGGGGTCTGCGCTCTCGCCCGTTATACAATCTGGCTCGCCAGATCCTTCTATGGACCCAGGGGAAGTTCCTTTCATTGAGGGCGATTTATCTTCCGGGGTATCTAAATCAGGGAGCGGACATCCTGTCGAGGCAGGGGCCGAGGCCCGGGGAATGGAGACTCCACCCCGAGGTGGTGGAGCTCCTGTGGATGCAGTATGGTCGCGCCGAGGTGGACCTATTTGCGTCCAGGGAGACATCACACTGTCCACTGTGGTTCTCTCTCAGTTATCCAGCCCCTCTGGGGTTGGATGCTATGGTACAGGTGTGGCCGAGGTCACGCCTGTACGCCTTTCCCCCGATTGCTCTGCTCCCAGGAGTTCTGGAGAGGGTTCGCCGGGACGGGGTCAGTCTACTATTGGTAGCCCCGTACTGGGCGGCCCGAGTTTGGTTTGCGGACCTTATATCTCTCCTAGACGGTTCTCCTCTGGAGATTTCGATCAGGAGGGACCTTCTCTCTCAGGCGAGCGGGTTGATTTATCACCCCCGCCCAGAGTTGTGGAAGCTATGGGCTTGGCCTCTGAGGGGGCCCAGCTCGTAGGTGCTGGTCTCTCAACCGAGGTTGTTGAGACCATCCTTCACTCCAGAGCTCCTTCCACGAGGAAGTTATACGCCTTGAAGTGGAGGCTCTTCACTTCTTGGTGTGGAGAACACCTGTTGGACCCAGTTAACTGCCCAGTGGGTGCAGTGCTGGAGTTCCTGCAGAAGCGTTTCTCCTCAGGGTTATCCCCCTCCACACTAAAGGTGTATGTGGCGGCACTTGCTGCTTACCATGTCCCTTTCAGTGGAGTCTCTTTGGGGAGACACCCGTTTATAACTCGTTTCCTCCGTGGTACTTTGAGGCTGAGGCCTGTAGTCCGCACGAGGGTGCCAGCGTGGGACTTGGCCATCGTTCTAGAAGGTCTTTCCCTAGCTCCTTTTGAGCCTATTGAAGAAGTTTCTGAAAAGTTCGTTACTCTAAAGACTATTTTTCTCCTTGCCATTTCTTCTCTTAAGAGAATCGGAGATATTCAGGCTCTCTCGGTTGCTCCTTCGTGTTTGGAATTTGCGCCTGGGATGGTGAAGGCTTTTCTCCACCCCAGGCCAGGTTATGTCCCTAAGGTCCCTACCAATGTGGCCAGACCTATAGTTCTGCAGGCCTTCTGTCCTCCTCCTTTTACATCGTCAGATCAGGAAAAACTTAATCTGCTCTGCCCTGTCCAGGCTCTAGATACTTATGTCCACAGAGCTGCCCTGTGGAGGAAATCAGAACAGTTGTTCGTTTGTTTTGGACCACCTAAGAAGGGGTCTCCAGTGTCTAAGCAGAGGATGAGCAAGTGGGTGGTCGAGGCCATCTCACTTGCTTATGAGTCGGCTGGTCAGCCTTCACCTTTGACTGTCCGAGCTCACTCTACCAGGAGTATGGCGGCTTCCAAAGCCTTATTGTCAGGAGTTTCTCTTCATGACGTGTGTGATGCGGCGGGCTGGTCCTCACCGCATACTTTCGTCAGGTTCTATGACCTAGACCTTAGCTCCACCCCTGGGGCGCAGGTGCTTTCGACTGAATTTAATCCGTGATTCACACAGTCGGTCACTTGCTCTTATGGCGACGTGGGTATTAGCGTTCCCGCAGCGTTTTCACGCAGCTCGATGTTCCTGATAGGGAACGTCCCGGGTTACGTATGTAACCCTAGTTCCCTGAAGGAACGAGACGCTGCGTGTCGTTGCCATACTCCCAGCATTCCCTTGATCGATTTGCTTCAGACTTTCCAGAAGCTGTCGCCATCTTGTTTATGGGTGTGCTTTATAGTTTCCTGGTCGATGACGTCACTCGTGACGTTCCGTCTCGCCATTGGCTGATTCCATACTATGCTTCAAGACGCACAACGCTAGAAGCGTTCCCGCAGCGTTTTCACGCAGCGTCTCGTTCCTTCAGGGAACTTGGGTTACATACGTAACCCGGGACGTTTTCCAACTAGTTTTTGAGCAGGCCAGTACCAGTAGCAGTGCGGCTCACATGGTGTCCTCTGTGAGATAAAGAGACAAAATAAAGTTGGTTTCATTGTTGTGTTGCATTCAAGGAGAACCGGGTTAAAATGCCAGCCTACTATGCTGTATATAACGCTTCTTTTAAATACAACTTAATTATACAGGTACAAATAATAGGAATATAAGAACAAATATTCTGAAAAGTATTTTCTGAGAAAACGCACTTGGCTCAAAAATCAGACACGACACGTTTGAATGAACACGGCGCTACTGGCTATTTCCCTTGTGAAAATGTAAAAAAAAATATAAAAAAAACCATTATACTTGTAAAGAAGACATTACCTAAGCTTGATTTTTTAAAAATAGCTTCAATGGCAAGAAGTACGGTTCAAAATAAAATGCCTATTCTAGCACTAATGTGTTTATTTTGTGCATATAATCCCCTGCAGGCTCACAGGATATATTTGTGTCTTTTTCTTTTCTTTTCTTTTTTTAAGTAAAGCCCATTGTTCCTTCAGTTAGTGTTACAACTAACTCTGAGAGTTCAAAAGGGGATTTGGATGTTCCACTCGGACAACTAAATAAATCTACACAAAATCAAGCATGACAGAATCAGAGAGAGAAGGAGATGATGGGAGAAGAGGCTGGGGAGAGTTCGGAGGCACAATAAAATCACATGACGTGTCCGCTGAGAATGGGGCTCCTTAAGGTCAGAGCACAGGTGAAAACAATCAATTTGTTTCCATCACAGACAAATGGCCTTTGAGTAGCTTGTGCACTGCTGTATGCCAGTGTTTCTATTGAAAGTATTTGCTAATGGCTAAATAGCTTGTGGCTTTAAACCAGAAAGGATGATTTATGGTTCAAGTCCCTGACACGATTCCCTTCCTCTGACTTTTGCTGTTGTGCCCTAAAGCGAGTTCCTTGAAACCATTTTTTGTGCTGTAGGGGGTGCTGTCTCTGAAATTATAATGTAAAATATAAATAGATTCACTTCTTCCGGTTCCCTACTAATGCAAGCAGGATTTTATGCAAAAAAAGAAAAGTTCAATAACATCATGATGGTTACAAAGAAATATTTCGAGCCTCCTTGGATTTTACAGGTAAATATTTTTTTTTTATTCGACTTCAATACATAAAGAAAGAAAAAAATATATTTTTACACTATGATAAAATTACACACTATAAATCACTAACTTGTTAAAAATAGTTTTATTTTCTTATCTCGCCTAGGGAAAATTAAGCTAGCAGTGCTGCGCTCCATGATGCCCCTGCTTACTGATGCTAAAAATATTCTTTTCTTCTCTGATCATTCTCCTTGATATTTTCCACCTGCAGATAATGTGTTTTTCGTGCCCTTTTCTAAATCACAGACCACAGCAGAACGGTAAGCCTCAAAGAGCTGCAGTCCAAAATGTGCATGCGCACACACAAACACACAAACACACACACACACACACACACACACACACACACACACGTCTGGTTCGCTATCTTTGTGGGGACTCTCCATAGGCGTAATGGTTTTTATACTGTACAAACTGTATTTTCTGTCCCCTTACACTGCCCCTGTCCCTAAACCTACCCATCACAGGAGACATTCTGCATTTTTACATTTTCAAAAAACATTACTTAGTGTGATTTATACGCTGTTCTCCTCATGGGGACCGCTGGCTGGTCCCCACAATGTAGGTGATTTCAGGTTTTACTATACTTGTGGGGACATTTGGTCCCCACAATGTAATATAAACACGAGCACACACACACACACACAGACACAGACACAGACACGAAGCTGCCCTCTTGCCGCCCAGTGATTGATAAAGCTAGTTGATCTGATTAGCGTCTCACAGATTAATTAGCGATGAATGGAAATTAACTGAAAAATAGCATGGTTGTTTGCAGAGGAAGGAGGAAGCACCGTGGGTGGCAGCGATGGGTCTGATGGGCCAGTAAAGGATGAAACCTCCATGTTTAAATCAATTTTAAACTTCCGGTGCTCACAGTAATAGTCTGTATGGAGCTCTGAGTCAAGGCAAATTAAAGATCAGCATTTGTTCAACCATTTCAGCACTGAGAATTCCTAGAGGTCAGAACAAGAGCACTAAAAGAGTACAGTGATCTGTAAATGGCAGATAACTGACAATGAAATGTTAATCGCTGCATTGCCATTTTAATCGGCAGGTTAATTGCACTGATGTTAAATTATATTTCAATAAGCCCATGCCTGTAAAACATTTCCTCCTGTTTTCATTCCATTATGACCATTAATTCACAGCAGCTCAGAGCAGCCAAAGCCACAGGTTTGGTTTAAAACAATCAAACTATGCAGATGCACTGATGCACTGTTTTAGCTGATCAGATGTTTGTGTTTTCTATGGAAGTGTTGTCTTATTATTATTTTATTGTGTTTGGTTGTTTACTTCAAAAAAGTAAAGATTTAATGCCTTTTTATATGCTGCTAGCATCTTGAAACACAGTGCATAGAAAACACTTAGTCACCTCTCAGCGTGTCTGAGGAGCACATGCAATCTGTAGTGGTCAGTTTATTTGGAACAAAGAGTGTTTAGAAATGGAGAAGAATGTGCATTGCCATCCTATATCACCTATGACCAGGTCCAACACTGAATAGAGAAAATAATTTAATTAATTCTACAGATTTTAAAGGGTGATTCAAAGTGAAATAAATTAAGACAACATCTGAGATTACTAATCCAGTTAATTTATATTTGAAAACCAGATACAGAAGCACCATTTACACTGCTGTTCAAAGGATTCGGGCCAGTATGATTTTATTAAAGAAATTAATTTTAGTCAGCAAGGACGCACTAAAATGACAGTAAAATGTTTTACATTGTTATAAAACATTTCAATTAAATGTTCTTTTAAACTTTCTATTGATTGACTAATCCTGAAAAAAAAAAAAATCACCTTCAACATTAATAATAAGGTTTTTGAGCATTAAATCGACATTGAATTTACGATCATGTGACACTGAGGACTGGATTAATTCAGCTTTACCATCAGAGGAATACATTGCATTTTAAAATATATTAAAACAGAAAACAGTTATTTTAAATTGTAATAATATTTCACAATTACTGGTTTAACTGTATTTTTGATCGAACAAATGCAACTTGGTATTGAGTATAAGAGACTTCCTTTAACATAAAAAAAATCTTCAAACTTTTGAGCTCTTGTGTATTTAATGTTAAGGATTGTGCAGTTGTAGGCAAATCTGTACTCTCCACATACAGTACCAAATATACACTCTTCATCCAAGCGTTAATCCCACTAGTCTGAAGAGTTTGCTTTTTTGCAAATCTTTCTCCATTTGGCATGGTCGAATATACAGTACACTCCATATTTATTAAACAAATTGATATTGTGACCTTTTAAACCCTTTCTGTCTGATACCTCTTATGTATATGTTAATAATCAGCTGAGCCCCAGGTAAAGTTAAACCTCCTAAATCTGAAAACTGTCTAGAGCCGTTCAAACAGGACAATTAACACGCAGGATAACTATGTTTTGAAGTTCATTCAGGTATGGTATCATTAAGGGAAGATAAGGCGAGTTAATTGTGTGTCTCTTAATTGTCTCTTGACAAGACCTAACTCTCTGCTTTGCATATTACCTAATCCTTTTTTTTTTCCCAAGTCAGGACAATTTTTTTTTACCCTTTCTCACAGCTGCCTTGAACTAAGGATTGTATTTCTCTTGCCAAATCCTAGGATGCTCCTCAAACCCCCTGATACAATCTGTTCTTCACACTTCTTGTATTTCAAACCCATTAGGACCCCAAAGAACAACTTCGATCCCTCATCCAAGTACACCTGACCAAAAAAATCTAAATGCGGAGCCATACGTGTCTGATAAATGTTTCTGACATTTAAGTCTCAGTGTGAGGGAGTGAAATAAATATGGCCACATAACACATACTCAAAGTATTCAATGCTGTGTGGGAAAACCGTTCATCCGCTCTCAAAGATTGTTTCTCTGTTATCCTGACACAAAGTCACACTGTAATGAAATAACCACAGTGCAATTAATCTCTTTAGGACAGTGGTTACTAATTAACAAAAATCAACCAGATTAAGTCATGCATCTTTTATCTGGACTGGAGCAGGTTTAATAGTCGACATCAGTGTCCAGTAAATGAGTAGTTTGAACACGGACCTGAACATGTCTCCAGGTGTACGAGTGAAATCATACAGATGAGAATCTATTCTGGTCAGGTATGAGAGAACCCAGAAACTAGAAGTGAGAGACGGCAGATTAGATCATATAGAAAACAAAAGAACAGAGCAGTTCAAGACACTGTTCAGCTGAATAATTGAGGCCACATGGCCAATATAAAAGTCAAAGTGAATGTTATTTTTTTTATACTAAATTTTTTCTAAGCTTGACTTGTCGTGCCTGGCTACAATCCACATCAGGATCACAGGGGTCAAGGGTCAAGACTGGCTGCTATCATGGCCCAGTTTGCCCCTGCTGGTAAAGACACAAAAAGCATCGTTCTTCACTGACAGCCATTCAAAAGGTGCTACATTTTCTGGCAAAATAAAATTTTAAAACAAACAAAATAAATATTTTACGGTAGATGTTTTAGAATGCAGCACCAAACTTCTAATGTGTATAGCCTTTTATGCTTTGCTTTGAATACGTGCCAAATATGATAATACAATTAGTGTTAATGATAGTAGAAGAACCTGCAAATATTTTAGTGCACTGATTATGCAGTAAGCATTCAAATATTATGGCAACAATAAATGAAAAATCTATTATAATTATAATTATAATATAATAATGATTAATATTATTATTTTTTTCTCATTATTATTTTTATTAATAATATTTGATACAATTAAAGTCAATGGGTTCCAATGTTGTTTGGACCCCAAATGTTTTCCACAGCAGAAAGAAAGTCATGCAGGTTTGGAAAAACATGAGGGTAAACAAAAGATTACAGACAGCTCTTTTTTTCACCTGAATTATCCCTTTATGTTTCATGACTTTTCAATTCAAATTGAATCTTGAAGAGCACTGTGTGATCTAGACAATTTTCGCATCAATGTACCACAAATAATGCACAGATTGGTTGAATCTGAATTCATTTCTGTGAAAGATTGCCACATCTTGGAGAGACTGACACATTATTGCACTTCACAACTTCTGGAAAGACATCTTCTTGAGAGTTTCAAAAAAATAAAAAAACAACATTCACAACCCATGGATGGCATTGAGAAAAACTCTTCTTTGAAAGTGTTACATTATGTGAAATGTTCACAGTCGGCAAATGTCTGGATAGTCGGAAAGACAAAAATACACACTCGGCTCTGCAGTGCTGTTGTGTCACTCTTTGCTAATGGAAAGCACACCAGGCAAATGAGATCACGGCTTCCTGCAAATGAGGTGTGCAGAAGAGAACAGCAGTCTGCTTTAAAGAGCACAGCACAAACAAGTATAACACACACACATGCTATCAATACATACCACTGCAAGCACACACACTACCCCTAAACCTACCCATCACACACAACTTTCTGAATTTTTACATTTCCAAAAAAAATTATTCTGTATGATTTATAAGCTTGTTTACCCATGAGGACCTCTATTTAGGTCCCCACTGTGACACGAGTCCCCATGAGTCTGTGTGCATTCAGGTTGAAGTCCCCACCAGGATAGAAAAACATGAAAACACTCTCTCACACCATTTTCAAGCAGACAGGGCTAGGTTCTTCAGTAAGGGTAAACAATGCTTTTAATTAAAGTTTCAGCATGAATGGCCCCTTCCCTGACCAGCACACCTTGTGCTTTTCATCTCTGTCTGTTTACTCCAGTTCTGATTCTTTTCAGATAAAAGACACAGTTCAGTGCTGCTTTTGAAATACAGTACTGTTTGCATGTCACATATTTGACTTGTGACCAGGCAGACCAAAGAGAGAACACACACATCTACACACACTGCTGAAGTAACAGCTGCTGAACCCACTTCTGTGACAAGGACTTGATTTAATATCCAAATTATGTCTTGTCTCATGATTGCTGATCACACTGCGATGGCTAAAAGGAAGAATAAGGGACATATTTGGAGAATTCACTGTGTTGCCAGTATTAGGTAGTAGATTTGCTATTTGTAGCATTGCTGTTATCAGGAGAGTGATAGAAGTGTTGCTAGTTTTAAAATCATAATGCTTGATGCTCATGATGATCATGATCAAGATGTGATACATGAAGCTTTTCGGTATCAAATGTTTTACCAATTAAGTTACAGAAGCATAGACAAATGCTACGTTACATTTACAGTGAAGAAAATAAGTATCTGAACACCCTGCTATTTTGCTTGTTCTCCCACTTAGAAATCATGGAGGGGTCTGAAATTGTCATCGTAGGTGCATGTCCACTGTGAGAGACATAATCTAAAAACAAAATCCAGAAATCACAATGTATGATTTTTTAACTATTTATTTGTAAGATACAGCTGCAAATAAGTATTTGAACACCTGTCTATCAGCTAGAATTCTGACCCTCAAAGACCTGTTAGTCTGCCTTCAAAATGTCCACCTCCACTCCATTTATTATCCTAAATTAGATGCACCTGTTTAAGGTCGTTCGCTGCATAAAGACCCCTGTCCACCCCATACAATCAGTAAGAATCCAACTACTAACATGGCCAAGACCAAAGAGCAAAGACACTAGAGACAAAATTGTACACCTCCACAAGGCTGGAAAGGGCTACGGGAAATTGCCAAGCAGCTTGGTGAAAAAAGGTCCACTGTTGGAGCAATCATTCGAAAATGGAAGAAGCTAAACATGACTGTCAATCTCCCTCAGACTGGGGCTCCATGTAAGATCTCACCTCGTGGGGTCTCAATGATCCTAAGAAAGGTGAGAAATCAGCCCAGAACTACACGGGAGGAGCTGGTCAATGACCTGAAAAGAGCATTGAAGATGGGTCGAGGTTGGGTCTTCCAACATGATAATAACCCGAAGCACACAGCCAGGATAACCAAGGAGTGGCTCTGTAAGAAGCATATCAAGGTTCTGGCGTGGCCTAGCCAGTCTCCAGACCTAAACCCAATAGAGAATCTTTGGAGGGAGCTCAAACTCCGTGTATCTCAGCGACAACCCAGAAACCTGACTGATCTAGAGAAGATCTGTGTGGAGGAGTGGGCCAAAATCCCTCCTGCAGTGTGTGCAAACCTGGTGAAAAACTACAGGAAATGTTTGACCTCTGTAATTGCAAACAAAGGCTACTGTACCAAATATTACCATTGATTTTCTCAGGTGTTCAAATACTTATTTGCAGCTGTATCTTACAAATAAATAGTTAAAAAATCATACATTGTGATTTCTGGATTTTTTTTTTAGATTATGTCTCTCACAGTGGACATGCACCTACGATGACAATTTCAGACCCCTCCATGATTTCTAAGTGGGAGAACTTGCAAAATAGCAGGGTGTTCAAATACTTATTTTCTTCACTGTAAATGCAAAGTTAACGTAACCTAACGTAGTGACAGATCTTTTATTCCGTATTTCGACATCCATCCGAGTGAAATGGATTATTGAAAATAAAAAAAGGAAAGTTGGGGACTTGGTTGTACCCATCGGTTGTTGGCTTGATTGAGGGAGATCTGAATGTGAGCTTGCAGTCGATTGTGAGAAAGGGGTGGAGTTTATGTGCAAAAAATTATTCTCGGAGAAGTCCGGCATACGTCATCATAGAAAAGCTTTACGTTTTACCGGCCGATTGACAACATGTCAACAACGCAACAGCTTGAGACTGTCTACACTAGACGAGACAAAGTGACCGTTACAAATCCATTTGTTAGTTTGAAAGTAGTGCGCACTTGAAGCATGTTAGAAATAGAACGGGGAATCAGTTTACTGTCGGGAATTTGTTGTGTGGCGCCACATCCAGTGTAAACAGCATCACTGATTATAATGGGTTCCATTTGCTTTTGTCATGTCACGCCATTCACATCTGGTGTAGACCAGGTGCCAGTTATGACATCTTAATAAATGACAAAAAAATTACAAAGGAATTTAATTCAACATATGCAGGGATGAATAGTTTACATTAAGTTGCATTTAGAATAAAAATATGTTAAAGAAATTGGGCCCTATCTTGCACTCAGCGCAATTGACTTTGTACACTGACGCATGTATCATTCCTATTTTGCACCCGCGCAAAGCGGACTTTTCCCTCCACAGACGCACGTCGGTAAACTAGGAAATTAACTTGCGCTCCCTGGGCGGGTCGGCGCAAAAAAAGAGGCGTGTTTCGGCGCAAACATTCCCTGGTGCTATTTTGCAGTTCCAGAAAACAATTGCGCCACTGACCAGAAAAAACCTAGTCAAAAGTCAGTGGCGCGTTGCGCGTTGTTCATAATGCTATTTTAAGCACGCATGCTTGGCCATAATGTAGCGGGTGCACAACGCGCATACACTTTGATTCTCTCATCAACACAGATGCAGCAGTTTTTATTTTTGCAAATCATACATTATAACAAGGAAAAATATTAACACATGAGGGAAATCATTGTGGTGTCCATGAAGATGTAAGAAATATGTAAGCCTAAATCTAGCTTACATTTACCCAATTTTTTCAGGCTAATTGTAGTAATGACATGGCTGATGACACCATTTTTGATGCCAGCAACAATGAGTGAAATACGGTTTAATCGAAAACACACACAAACACGTTGTGTGATTGAACGAACGTTCGGCATACTGAAACTGCGTTTCAGGTGTTTGGATAGGTCAGGAGGCACTTTACAGTACAGTCCTCAAAAAGTTGTTGCATTCTTTGTGGCATGTTGTGTTTTACACAACATTTCCATAAATCAAGGTTGTGTTGTTGACATAGATGAGGAAACATTAGAGGACTTAAGGAGACGTGATGGTGAACTGCATGTGCCGATGCCATTAACCCAAATGCCCCAGCAGCAGCACGGGACAGGAGAGCGTATTTGGCAGAAGAGCTGCTGCGTCATCTACAGTATAGTGAGGTAAAGCAAATTAATATCGGTCTAATGTTCGACTACATTTAAAAAATATAACCATGCATATATTCGTGATTCAGAGAGAACGAGTCCAAAACATCCGAAAGTGTTTATTTGTGACATTTCTTTATTTACATTTGTCAAAATGAAAAATCAATATCAAACAGTATATTGATAAAAAAAAAATACAAACGGAAAATTAGGTTGAAAAGAACTTCGGTCTCCTCGGCTGTGAACCGCTCCTGGCGCGCGCCTGGTAAATCCGCCGTATTAATAACAATCCGCCATGCAACATGCGCACCTGCTCTTAAAGGGTATGTTGGATGACGCTCTGATTGGTTTATTTCACGTTACGCCCAAACCACACCTATGAATAATGAAGCTACTTCAGACCAACCCCTTTTAGATTTGCGCCAGGCGCAAGAGGCATTTATCCTGCCGGGAAAATAGCAACAGCGCCGAGACCCGCCCACAAAGGTACTTGCGCTTTGCGCTTTGACACTTGCGTTTCAGATCGTGCGCTGGGTGCAAGATAGGGCCCATTATGTTGTCTCTCCCATATATTCTGTCAGAAGAAATTATGCCTGATTCATGAATACATTTTTTGTCGATTCTTTTCAATGAATGGGTTAACAAAATGATCTGAATTATCTGAATCTTTGAACAACTCACTTAAGCAGTTAATCATTTTTCAGTTTCTCATAATAAAGTAAATAGAATAGTAAATAGTAAATAGTAAATAGATACTACAATACACAGTAAAAATAGTTTTGTTGTTGCTGTTGTTTTTTTACATTTGAAAAATAAAACAGCAGCCTACATATTTTAGAAAAGGGTGTCCCTCACAAGTGGATCACAATATTTGGGCGTTTTGAAGCCCGGGTAGACTTCATTTTCCATGTTCCGCTCTATCTCCCGTACAGTTGAGCATGCAAGCCTTTCGAAGTATACTCCTTGGCCGTGAGCACGGAAAGACGCGCATTGACTGCACAACTGTACGCGCACCATCTGTGTGGACATAAAAAGTGGGCTGCATGCGAAACCTCCTGATGATAAAAATTTTGTCACACAGACAGTGCGCGGACCGCAGTGGAACAGAGACAGCCAAAGTATATTTTGGCCTTTAGGCATTACACGGTTTGAAACGCCTGAACACAGAGAACAGAAAGAGAGCTGGATACAGAAGATATTTATCTGCTATCCACTGAAATCAAATCAGATTTTTGCCAGT
Source organism: Semotilus atromaculatus (assembly GCA_031834385.1). Classification (NCBI taxonomy): domain Eukaryota; kingdom Metazoa; phylum Chordata; class Actinopteri; order Cypriniformes; family Leuciscidae; genus Semotilus; species Semotilus atromaculatus. Next base: position 16,969,779 of record JAULUF010000028.1, on the reverse strand, counting down.
GAAGAATATGTTTTTAATTAATTTGAACACCTGGAAGCTTGTGAATGAGTACTGCAGGTAATAACATTCCCTGACCAAAATACATAAATAGATACAGTAAATATTTTTTTCTGTAGAGCAGTTGGTAGCTTAAGCCTATCTAGCAACGTTTTTTGAATTTCTTGCCCAACACTGCTTCATAAAACACATTTTATTTTCAATGTGTCATTATTGCCTACATAAATGGCATGCACTTTTAGGAATATAAAAGCATAAAGGCTAATGATTCATTCTCTCAATGCACTGTTTACTTGTTACATTGTGGGCTCTAGTGATAGCTTAGTCACGATCAAATTGCAAAAGGTACAAATTATGTAATTTATCAGAAAACAACAGCATATGTCAGTGAATAGCCAAAAAAAGCTAAATAAACAACCTAATTTGCTCTAAACCAGTCTCACTTCCTGGCAACAGCATTACTGTCACATAGTATGTAGCATTTGCTGATATTAGTCAGGTGATATGTGTTAGCATGTGAATGTGTAATAAGACTAGCAAACATTATATTATGGTTATAATGCTCACAATGTAATGCATGATTATTAGATCAGTTTTAATACACTATGAATGTGTACACTGTACAAAATGAATTTGCTCAACAGAATTGTCAGTCTGGGTGCATAACAGTCATTTTTAATGCATTTTTAATATAAAAAAGGCCTTTCAGCCATGTTGTGAGTATGTGAAAGTCATGCTTGTAGAAATGTGAAAACTCAACAGCACGTGTCTCAAAGAACAAATGCACCATCTCAGAGGGTTTTTAGAGTTTCCAAAGCAGCCGAATGAATAAGTGGCAGATGGGGAGAGAGCATTCATTTGGCATAACGCAGATTCACACCAGCCTCACATAGAAAGAAAGAGAGGGTGAAATGAACAGACATTAAAGGAACAGATATACGGTTGGAGATAAATCTGAAGTAGGAGAGCGAGAGGAGCAAGATGAGTTGTCGAGTGGGTGGCTGTGGTCAATTACACGCTCAACGTACTAAAACAAAATGGCTCCATCTGAGCAGTGTTACAGCAGACAGCACTCGGGTGGGCTGAAGATCTTTAATGAATGACTCCTCGTGCACGGATACAAAGAGAAGAACCTCACGTGTTCACGTAAACCCAGAGGAGTTCTGGGACTGTACTGACAGAAGAAGTGAAGTGTGTGTAGGTCAAAAGGCAGTTTGGGATTGAACCGTGCCTGTGTATGTTTATGTTTAATAGAGAATACTGTCCTCTGGGTTGGTTGCATTAATGATGCCGTTTAAAAGTATTTTTTTTCCATATGCTGTAATGCTGCAACAATAATGCCAGAATATGATAAATCCTTGCCCCTAATTTTCAGGGCTGATTTGCCATTAAGTTTAAACAGTTTTCAGCCTACACGTAAACAAATCCAAACTACAGAAAAAAAGAGCAAAAGTTTCAGCAAAGCACACCAAACTTCTATCAGTTCCTATGCAACCACCAGTCAGTCGAATCAACTGCTCAGCTTAGACAATTATCCAAACTACTAATATTATTAGTCATGAAATTAAAATTATTTAGAGTGCAAATCAAAATCCATTTTAAAATAAAATGTTTTTTTATCCAAATATTTGACAGTGTGCATATTAAATATGAATGGGTTGTATTGAATTTGAAAAAATATGAATACATTTAATACCTACTTTATGTTTTGTACTGTACTTACTGGGAAAATGCAGGATTTGTCCTTCATGTTCAACCTTGATACATTATATTACCCCATTCAAAAATGAAGACTAAACCATAAATGGATGGATGGATGGATGGATGGCATTTGATAAAAAGGATATTTTACCGTAAGACTGTTATAGAAAACTCAATGGAATTGAACGCACTGAGTGTATTTGTGCAAGAGAGTGACAGGAAAAAGTGGAAAGCTATTTTCTTTGACAGTATTTTCATGTGAAACAGCCCCAACACCTGGTGTAACGTCAGCTTTAACGCTACAGTCTCTGACACTTTGGCCATGTTGACCCGTGGTGTGTAGCTGCCGGCAGTATTCTGACACTCTGGACAGGCTATAGCCTGACCATAGGTCACAGAACATCACTGAGATTGAATTTTATTTTTAGGGATGGGGAAGACCTTGCTTCACATACGCACACACACCAACACCCTTATGTCTGAGGTTAAGGGAGATGGGATTGTCAGAACCAGAGCAGACACACAAGGTGTTGTTGCACCAGGTGCTGGGGCTGTTTCACATGAAAATACTGTCAAAGAAAATAGCTTTCCACTTTTTTTTTGTCACTCTCTTGCACAAATACACTCAGTACATTCAATTCCATTTTCTTTTTACAACCCACGCTCATTGGAAAAACATGTCAGTGGTTTACAGGATTACTGAAATTGATATTACATTTTATCTTGCATCTTTTACGACTCTTTCAAAGTAAAACGTCATCTTATACCAAACCTACAGGCAGAAATTTAAATAGTCTAAACCTGTAGTACAGACTGTAAAGAGATAGACTAATGAAACAGAGAGGGCATTACATTACATTACGTTTCGAGTGCACTGATCGGAGTGTTTTTGAAGCTGCAGCAAATGCTGGAGGAGCTCAATGACACAGTTACATCATATATCCGTTTCTGTGAGGATATGTGCTTTCCTACTTGGACTCATTTATCATACAACAATGACAACGACAATCCAAAGAAGATGTCTACAGAGGTGGGGACAGAGTCTTGCGTAATCAGGCCAAAAAACAAAGGAGATCAGACTATTCTAAAAAGCTGAAAAAAATGTTTTCAGCCAGCTTCCAGTCAACCCTCTATCAGTTTGGAAAGGCCTGAAAGACATAACTAATTACAAGACACCATCCCGCAGCACTGTGTCGAATCAACAAATGGTCGATGACCTGAATGAGTTTTATTGCCGGTTTGAAAAACCCGGTCTCATGCCCCAGACCCGTTCTGACCTTCTTTCTATGCATTCATTAACATCCCCAGCAACCTCCCTTCCTCCTGCACTTACAATCTGTTAAGAGGACGTGTGCCGGGTCTTCTGGAAAAAGAAGACAAGTAAAGCATCATGCCCATACGCAGTTTCACCAGATGTCCAAGGACTTGTGTGAGGACCCTGTTTGTGGACTTTAGCTCAGTTTTCAACACCATCATCACAGATATCCTCCTGACTAAACTTACCCAGCTCTCTGTACCCACCTCCATCTGTCAGTGGATCATCAACTTCCTGACAGACAGGCAGCAGCTAGTGAGGCTGGGAAAATGCACATCCAACACCTGCACCATCAGCACTGGCGTCCCCCAGGGGTGTGTTCTCTCCCCACTGCTCTTTTCCCTGTACACTAACTGCACTGCAAAACACCCCTCTGTCAAGCTCCTGAAGTTTGCAGACAACACTCCACTCATTGGCCTCATCCAGGACGATCTGCTTACAGAAAGGAGGTTTAAGAGCTGGCTGTCTGGTGCAGTCATTAAAACTGGAGCTGAACACGCTCAAAACAGGGAAGGAGATTGTGGACTTCAGGAGGAAAACTCCAGCATTCCCCCCACTCAGCATGATGAACAGCAACTGTACAGTAATTCAGGTTCCTGGGCACTACCATCAGGACCTGAAATGGGACACTTACATAGGCTCCATAGTGAAAAAAGGCCCACCAGAGGTTGTATTTCCTTCGTCAGCTGAGGAAGTTCAACCTGCCACAGGATCTGCTTCTGTAGTTCTACTCTGCAATTATAGTGTCTGTCCTCTGCACTTCTGTAACTGTCTGGTTCCGCTCGGCTACCAAATCAGACCTCAGAATCCTACAATGGATGGTCCGGACTGCTGAGAGAATCATCAGTAAACCCCTTCCTACTCTCCAAGAGTTGTACTCATCCATAGCGAGTAAAAGGGCTGGGAAAATCACTCTGGACCCCTCATCCAGGCCACTTCCTCTTTGAACTGCTGCTGTCTGGTCGGAGCTACAGAGCACTGAGCACCAGAACAGCCTGGCACAAGAAAAGTTGTTCTTTTCTACAATTACAATTGAATTGAATGCCCCCACTGGGAAATAAACATGTGCAATACAGAACACTACTTATAATCATATGTATTTAGCATACCATATATCTTATTCACATTCCCTTGCATTGTATATAAGATACCTGTACATACATATATTGTCCATTGTCTATTTTGTATATTGTGTATTTTTTATAAATTAATTTTTAAATCACTTATTATATTTTTATTATTAGTCTTGTCGCTGTCATTCTGTCAGTGCACTGGAAGCTTCTGTCACCAAGACAAATTGCTTGTATGTGTAAGCATACTAGAGCGAGAGTCATATAGTTTTGGCTCGTATTTTTGGAAAAAACGAAAATGCCATTTTTGGCTGATAACTCTTGGTGACCGAAATTGAGTGTATCCCTAATATTTTTCTTTATTTTTAGGAAAAAATAAAAACCTTTTTGTTCCAAAAACAACAGAATGATCAGAATGACAAACTGCAGAAGAATATTATCCTAGTGTAAAAAATGCCAGTCTATTTTTTCCCTTCTTGTCAATTTCCTGTTTTTAGCTGTGCAGTATATTACTAGAGGCATGAGGAATCAGCATCATCCATCAGGGACTTTATACATGAGTGCGTTTACACCAATATCCATCTCTCACACATATACTACAACACATAATGACAGATTAACACACAACACATTCAGAGCTTATTCTGCCTCTCAGGCCTGAAGCTGTATTTATGTAGAGTATGTTGTTAAAATGACAAAACTGTCATGCATGTGACATACTAACGTCTTAGCTGACTGACCCTCAGCAGTCATATAACCCTTAAGTATGGTAGAAAAACATGCAACCCATGCTGTTCACACAACCATAACATTACGCATCATATAATTCTCACTTCATAATCTTAATGTGTAATGGAATTAGAAAGAAAGAAAGAAAGAAAGAAAGAAAGAAAGAAAGAAAGAAAGAAAGAAAGAAAGAAAGAAAGAAAGAAAGAAAGAAAGAAAGAAAGAAAGAAAGCCATTTCATGAAGCTGACTAGATGGGTTTGTAGAAATGCATGAGGAAAATTAGGTTTGATCTTATCAAATAATTAACTCTGAAAGGTTTGGTGCTCTATTATACACAACATCCATTTGACAGGTTACTCTGGTTAATATATTTTGTTATCAAAGAGGTGAGTTGCTGTCGCTTTTGGTATAATGAAATATTTATCATAATACATTTTATACAACTGCACACGCTTCTGATTGCATTGAGCAGAAAGCAAGTACCACAAGCATTAATGCCATCTACTTATCTATTCAAAAACTTACTTAGAATGTTAGGTAGCAAGCTATAAATGCTCACGTCAACTAGCCATTTAGGTAAAAAAAAATTTTTTTTTTTTTTTATCAAGTAATTCATCTTTATTAATTTATCTTAATTCACTTTATCAGATACATATCAAGTCAATCCCTGAATATTGATTTCAAGCTTTAAAGCTTTACCACAGAGATTTGCTCTATCCCAATTAACCTAATTATCCTTCACCTTTAAAAGTAGCAAAAGAGTAGGCATGCTTTGGGACATACTCCATCATAATTGCGTCTTTAACGGGCCACTCTGTTGCTTAGTTATGTGGATCCTGTCACTGTTTAAACTGTCCTGACAATCTTGTCACTGTTAAAATCCTCCACATTCAATTTAATTTTCTACTGTCCCGCAGCGAAATGAAGTAGCATGTTGATCTGCCAGTCGTGGGTCTTTCATGCGGAGAACTCTTCTCATGTGTTTCCATAATGATGCATTTGAAAGTTCACAGTGTTGTTCCAGATAAAATATAATGTGGAAAACATTAAATAAATATTTTTTTCGTCAGGTCAGATACTGTTTATTAATCATGAGTCAAACCCTTCTCTACTTAACCTTCGGTCTCACACACCTGCCATGTTTGTAGTTTTTATTCGTGTTTGTAACTCTAATTGAATCCTCTCCAATGCACAATGGGTTGTGGGTAATATTAGCAGTTAGAGTGTGCACGAATCTGCACTTAAGCGGAAATAGTTATGTGGAATTAAACGGAAATAATAGATAGGGCTGCACGATTAATCTAAATTAAACCGAAATGTTTTCAAATGTGTATAGAAGGTTTTCCACAGTGGATGCATCATATATCATATTAAAGACATTGACTCTGTATCGATTTTGCATATCTCCTGACAAAAATTAAGAAATTATTATCTAGATTTTTATCATAATAATATAATATTTTATAATAAATCCTTAGACCTTTCTAATGATTTATAGCTTGCCTGTATGTTAACCGGCAACCCTGCATTTTTTTCGTAAAATGTTTTCTGCAAAATAAAATTATTACTATCATTATTATTATTATATTCTTATTATATTGTAATATTTATTCTTAAATACACCATTTTTATTTTTAATAATGAAAGTGTTATTACAGTAGTACAATTTTTATATTTTGTTTAATATTTTATTTAGCAATAATAATAATCATAACAATTATTATCAATCATATTACTATAATAAGCACAAAATGTTGGGCCAAATTAAGCAGCCCTACAAACCGGGTGGATATACACTACCGGTCAAAAGTTTTAGATCAGTAAGATTTTTTTTGTTTTTAAATGAAGTCTCTTCTGCTCACCAAGGCTGCAATTATTTGATAAAAAATACAAAAAAAACCAGTAATATTGTGAAATATTATTACAATTTAAAACAGCGGTTTTCTATGTGAATATATAGTGAAGTGTAATTTATTCCTGTGATCAAAGCTGAATTTACAGCATTATTACTCCAGTCTCCAGTGTCACATGATCCTACAGAAATTATTATAATATGATGCTCAAGAAACATTTATGATTATTATCCATGTTGAAAACAGTTTTTTACATTTTTATTTCAGGATTCTTTGATGAATAGAAAGTTCAAAAGAACAGAATTGATCTGAAATGGAAAGCTTTTGTAACATTAATCACTACCATTCAAAAGTTTGTGGTCAGTAAGAATTTATTTTTTATTTTTGGGGGAAAGAAATTAGAAAATACTTTTATTCATCAAGGATGAGTTGAATTGATCAAAAGTTACAGTAAAGACATTTATAATGTTAGAAAAGATTATATTTTAAATAAATAATGTTCTTTTGAACTTTCTATTCATCATAGAATTTTGGGGGGAAAAAATGGTACACGACTGTTTTCAACATTGAAAATAATAATTTATGTTTTTTGAGCATAAAATCAGGATATTAGAATGATTTCTGAAGGATCATGTGACACTGAAAAATGGAGTAATGATGTTGAAAATTCAGCTTTCAAATTACATTTTAAAAATATATTAAAATAGAAAACAGTCATTTTAAATTGTCATATTATTTCACAATATTACTGTTTGTCATTTTTTTCTTCATCAAATAAAGCAGCCTTGGTGAGCAGAAGAGACTTCATTTAAAAACATAAAAAATCTTACTGATCTAAAACTTTTGACCGTTAGTGTATATACTGTATATATATATATTTTTTTTTTAATTTATTTATTTGACAGGGACAATGCAAACAAACATAGTGTCAAGACCAAGCATGTCACTGAAGTGTTGCATATAAAGTTTATAGCTATTGCTAATTTTCAACTCCTGTCCCTGGAAGGGCTTTTATGCAATCAAATTTACATGATTAACTACTTCAATAAAAATAAAATAAAAATAATAATAATATAAAAATACATGCATATCATATACAACTCTTATAATAATTAAAAATGAGTACACTTTTGGTTTATTTTTAACCAGTTTTTAAGCCTGGAAGTGAACATCTTAAAGTCAGGCACAGTCTTGATTTCGAAAGGTAATGAGTTCCATAGTTTAGAACTCTTCACAGAATAGAGTCTAATATATATTAGATATATTAGATTTTTTTCCCCAAATCGTGCAGCCCTAATATTGGACCATCCAGGTATCTTTGGAAAACTCATTTCAACATACAGAACTACAATTTGGGACACAGTAATTCTAATCTCGAATACTATTTAGAATGGATAGCATGCAAATTGGGACGCAGCAATTGTGTCGGGCTTAACCCTATAATGATCCGAGAATGCTGTGGGACAATAAGAATGCAACAAGTTGTGGTGGCTGTAGTGTTTGTGGAAGGGACGTTTTATCTGAAATGATCTAATCTGGTCTGAATTTCTGCAAAGTGCCTCAGCTGAGATAAATTGAAGCCTGCAAATGGAAAATGAACTCTCTTCATCTCTTCTATTTTCAAATAAAGCCATAGATACCGCCAAGCCAAATTTAGATCGCACAAAAGACACTAACAGACTGTTTGGATTTCAGTATTAAAGAAACCATTTTAGCTGATCTCTATTTTAAGGCTCTGCAAAAAATAGCATTTACTAAAATAGCACATCAAGTATTCTGGTCATGCTGCAAACTCCTCCCAAGGTTAAAAGCCATGTAAAGACTCCTGACCCAGACTAGGACTTGAGAAGCCAGAACCAGTTCAGCAACACATTCATCATCTTGAGTGGTCTAGAGGCTAAAGGTTAAGAATAAAAACTGCAGGAAATGGGTTAAAGGTCAAGATGAAAGTATTCATAACTTAGACCATAGCAAACCACCTTCAGAGTGATTTGTATAAAGATTTTAATCTGTTAAATAAACGACAGGTTTCTCCTGATACACTACAGACATGATTAGTTTTCTCTCACCTTGAAAGAACTTTTTTGTTTTGTTATCAATCCTCTGATTGGGAATTTAAAGAGATCAGTTACAGAGCTATGGTGTACCCTCTCCTTGAGTCTGGATCAGTAGACATTGTTCTTGTATATCAGCAATGGGAACACTCCTTCATTGCAGACCTGGCCCAAGCTGACACTAATCATTTTCAATTAGAACATATAAGCCTCCTTGTTCTCATATTTAATTCATATCTATATCAGCTCCCTGCCATTGAGTTTCTGTTGGGATGCATACTAACTGATCACAGGACCACCTGCAAATGGGTGTCAGAATTACAACAAGTATCGACAAGCTAGAGAAGTGTACTGTGTCAGACTTGATTGATGTAAACACAGTGTGCACTCAATCATAGTAGAAGGGTTTACTCCATGCACGCAGGTATGTGTGCAAAGTGCTTTACTGTTTTCCTTTGCATATAAATGAGCCACCTGTGCCACAGCAAATAAATAACAGGAATATTATGTAATGCTGTCTTACCTGAATAGTAGCAGGTATCATCAAGTGGAGAAAGCATGAAAAACACAAAGAAAAGATAAGCAACTGTGAGTTAAAAATCACAACGTGTTTATACAAATATACACACACACACACACACGCTCAAAAAAGCCCTATTCGGATAGTCATTTCTCATGGGGTTGTAAGGTATTTTTAACATGATGTTTTTCCACCACCCACAAAAAAATCAGAATTAATTACTGTTTTTTGACAAACACCAAGGTTGTGTGGTAATTTAATTGCCGTCCGTCCGAGTTTAAAAGAAGAAAATAAAAAATTCACTGTTTAAATCCTTTTTGGCCACTGTCTTATTATTTTTAAACAATAATTAGGATATTATTTTCCTTTTTTTAAATTAAATATGAACTTATTATTATCCCTAGGGCTCCATATCAAAGTGGTTTTTTTTGTGCAAAGCCAATCTAGCGCACCGTAAACCACTGTCTGATCACGTGCCTCCACGAGTCAATCAGAAGCCAGACTGGACAAAAGCGAAGAGAACTGCGCGAGCAAGCGACACTGCGCGAGAGAGACCGAGTGTGTCCGAGAGCACGCTCGACAGTGTGCGAGAGAGACCGAGTGTGTCCGAGAGCACGCTCGACAGTGTGCGAGAGAGACCGAGTGTGTTCGAGAGCACGCTCGACAGTGTGCGAGAGAGACCGAGTGTGTTCGAGAGCACGCTCGACAGTGTGCGAGAGACCGAGTGTGTCCGAGAGTGTGTCCGTTTGTTTTGGTTAAAATCAACAAATAAATATTTTCAATATTGAACAAAATTATCGTGATTATCATTTTGGCCATAATCGTGCAGACCTAATTCCAACCACATGATATTTAATTTACAGCAGACAATCATGTGAAAAAATGCAGGACAAAAGTCACAACAGTAATATTTCTATATGAAAGAATGTTGCTGTTCACAGAGATAAATAATGTTAACAAAACTTCTGCATATCACAACAGCTAATGACATCTAATTAAAATCTATTTCTGAACCAAAACTCTTAGTCAAAATAAACCTCAAAGCCAACTCAAGTCAAATGGTATACTTTTGTGTGATGTGAAAAATGTATGCTGGCAGGATAGAATTTCAAAGCTATTACATTTAGTGTGCTGTCAAAGCAAGCCATCCAGTGTACTTAAATAATTTAATGAAAACAACACATACAACTCTCAGTGCATGGTTGCCAAATACGTTTCAGGCTAAAATTCACACTTGGTGGGCTGCTGTACTGTAGCATTAACACCTCTTGGTTATTTGATTGCTCAATCAACATATACAATCTTACCATAGTTCATACAAAAACTCTTGTCATAATTTATGTTGGTGCCTTTCATATATATTCAGAAGACTCTACTGTCAGGCCTACTATGCAATAACCATCCAGATTTAACTCCTAAAGAGGGGATGTCTTCCTGATAAGACTACTTCATTTACTTATGAAAATTCCAGAGAATTGCCCCATTAACACTCCATCAGACTCATAATCACAGGGGGTCGTGCAATCTTATCAAGTGTGATTCATCAAATGATCCCATCATTCACACTCCAGCTGGGACGTACCGTTCCTGACTTGATCACAATCATGCCAGATTAAAGACAAAACACAAAAAAGAGAGAATGAATAATACAATTTTACAGTTCCTGAGTGTTTTAATAATGTCACTTTAACTATTCAAACTCAATAATGGATGACTGATGCAATGGGTGAAGGAAGTAAATTAAATACAAGATTCTGGAAGAGGGAATACGGTCAGTCTACTTAAAAATAACATTGAATGGATTTGTTTATACAACTAATTAAATCATTAAATAATTTACCATCATACCCTTTAGATTTACTACGAGTGCAATATTGTGGTAGTTTTCTTCCACTTCACTAAAGCAATTAAGGTGATGCAGCAAAAGTACTGCACACTAGAGGTCTTCACAGTGCACCCGAGACCTGTCAACCCGGGACCCGACCCGGGACCCGTACGGGTTCGGGTCTATATTTGAAATGATCAGCCGGGTCCGGGTCGGGTCCGAATCTATTACTTCGGGTCCTGGGTGTGTTTTACCCGTGCGATCGGAGTCATCGGACTCGTCTCGGAGAACACACGGCCGTGATCAGACCGAGTCAGTCAGCACTGCTTGTGTTTTTTTGTAACTTGCAACTTGTAAAATTGGGAAAAGTAAACGCATATTTTAGGATGATCCAGCTAGCGCGCATATGTGCAGTCTCAAGCGTGTGTCATGTTTCTATGGCAACCAGAGCTTCCGCCAAACCGCGCGTTACATTTTCTCCCATTTTCATAATAATATAAATGAACCATTTTGTTTAATCTTAAAGTTTTGGTGGTCCGATTCAGACTCGATGCAGAGCAGAGAGCACAGATATGATAGCAAATAAATAACAGCGGCCAATGCACAGAACGAGCAATCGTTATTATAGTTCAAAAGGGCAAAAAGTCAAAGTTATTATGCGAGTTAACTCGAGTCAGAATGTATATGCAAAGTTGCATTTGTCATCTGTCACCATATAACATCAATTGGACTTTTGGCTGAAATAATGAGTGGATTAAGCTTGGAATAACGAGAGGAATAACATGGATAGAACTTTCTTGACAGTGAATTGTAATGCATCACAGTCAGTCAGGTAAAAAGTTAACGTTAACGTTACAAGGAAGTGAGATGACGGCTACTAAAATTAGGTAAGACAATACGTTTTATTTTTTGCAACTTGTGTGGAATAATATGTGACAATCGGGTCCAGTCGGGTTTGTGTCTTCTCGCCGGGTTCGGGGCCAGTTTTCAAATAATAGACGGCTCCGGGTCGGTTCGGTGTAGCACATTACGGGTCTCTTCTGGTTCGGGCACACATTTTTGGACCCGTGAAGACCTCTACTGCACATGATTTGTATGGCACTATTCAAGATTTTGAGGTTGAGTGATCAGCTTCTCAGACTGATATATCACACACAACTGTTAGTGAACTAAGTGCCAACACATTTGGAGCATGTGTTAACTACTCAGCTTCCATTTCAGTCTCTCTCAGTCTCCTCTCTTTCATAAGGCTGTCATTCAGTCCCTTCCGCCTTCTGTTTTGAGACTCTGATAAGGAAGGCCAAGCTATTAAATTTATCTTCTAACCTCTCTCTTTGGCATTATCAGTCTATTCTATCAGTCTTTAGAGATGTCTCCGCAGTCCCTTTCCCTCCCTCTCTGTCAATCTAATCTCAACAGCTCCAGCTGACGACAGGCGGGAACACACACAGCCACTCACACACTCCATCAGAGACTATGGCTGCAGGTTTTGAGAATCTATGATATGATCTAGGCTGTCAAGATACTGTTGAGATCTCTCTCCCTCTCTGTTTTTTCTTCCACCTCTCTCTATCTTTTCTCTCTCCACACCCACACATGCTCATAGAAACATAAGTACAGACACATAAAATGACACCTGTTCTTTTATCTTTGAAAAGAAAGCCCCTCCTACTAAATGGCTCCTGTGGTGAGAACCACTAAAACAGTACTCGCATCATAAGAGTCCTGTGGAGTGTGGACTTAAGGTCTACAAATTCCCCCTCGCAGGATATCAGATCGAAAATAACATCATGAGAGCATGTGACTGGGTCATGAACCGCATCCTGCTGGCATGTGGGTGAAGTGGTCATGTTGGTCAGTCTGCGATTGGCAACACTTGATCAAATACCAGCATGGTTCGCAGCAGGTGGCTGAGGGGTGGGCGGTAACCAAAGGGCATCGCTGGCGTGAGGGATTATGTAGGGGGAGGGCCAGCTGGTACTAGTGAATGGACAGGTTTGGGCCTGGAGATGCCAAGTAGGGCTGCGCAGATAGACTCAGACTCCCACGGACACAGTATACAATCTTACCATGATGATGCCAACAGCCTAGAGATGCCAGGGCAGACAGCCCATGGATTCAAAACAATGCCTTCAGTCCAGCCCTGGATAATGTGAGCTGAAGGACAAGGAGATGGAGATGCAACAGACTGACAAACAAAATGTGTGTGAATTCTGCTGCAGCGCACTGCAATATTGACTCCCGATATGGACTCCTGAATGCTGAGATCACTGTGGTTTAAAAAGTGTGAATGTGTTCAGACTAGCTGGAGTGAGATTAGGAAGAACATCAATTCCATTATCTGTGACAAGAGGATGTGTGTGTGTGTGTGTGTGTGTGTGTGTGTGTATGTATAGAGAGAGGAAGTCTAGATAGATACCCATGATCATTTTCTAGAAGTTAAGTCTCATGAAGTTTTAAACACTAATGTCACTCTATTCATGTCCTCGTCCTTGCTGTTATTCAGAGGTGCAGCACGATTGTCTCACTGCTGAGTTTTAAATTCGGTTCCTGCTGTGAGTGAATGTTCACGCCGGTGTCTCCAGTTCCGGCCACTCAAAGGACGACTGGGGGACTTCAGACTCAGAGTTCTGCTCATTCACTCACAGAAGAATTGGAGAAAGAGGGGAATTTAAAAAAAAAGAGGGGGAGACAAGACTCTAGTCATCTCCACTGGTTGATTCATAAAGAACCTGTACACGACAGATAAACGAAACGAGGAGCGATAAGGTACTCATCTCTTCCCTTTCTGATGGGCCTAATATTTTTTCCTCTCTTGTCCCCAGCTGTTCTCTACCTTGTCCTCTGGTTTGCGGGGCTACCGATGACCCTCTCAGACAGACAGTTCGGCACACTGCCATACCCTGAGGGAGAATGAAATTAGTTTTAAGAAGAAAAAAATTACCAGAGAGTCCAGCGAGGAGTAATATTCAACATGGGCTGGCAGCAGTCGTCTAAATGCTAATCCACTATCAGGTACACAGTGCCTCCTAGTCCTGCGGCTCGAAAACAGTTCTATCAGTGTGTGCCAGGAAATTAAAACAGCTTAATTTAATTAAGACACAGTCAACACATAAAGTGGATGCAACAGTTTACACTAGTATTGTGAGCAGAGACTCTGACCTTTCAGTACGACACGGCACTTCGAAACACAGACAGTTGACAGACCCTGAGGCGGGAATGTCGCAAAAGTCTTGACCCATAAAAATTTCCTAAAGCTGTTTTCCATCATCCATTAATTCTCATTATAGTTTTAGAACATGCGACCGATGTCTGAACACAGACTTTACATGTCTGTACACTGACAGATGTGCCTTTTGGCTATTCTGAGAAACAGTAGTTTCTCCCAAAAAATGTAATTATGTCATAAGATACAGGGCAAAACAGCAGTGAATGAACCCCACAGACTTTCTTTTCTTCTTTTCTATTTCCTTTCCTACAAAAAGAAAAACAACCACTTCAGTTCTATTTTAGTGATAGTACTCGCATCACAAAATGCTGAATAAAAGAGAGAAAAATCTCTTGAAAACAAGAATTTTGGAAGCATTCGAGCACTCTGAAAATAGAAAATGGTACAAATGATGGAGCTCTTCAAATATTAAGTGGTGAGCCGTCCCCTTTATAAATTAAATAAAGAAAATAAGAATTAAAATGATAAATTGAACTGCCATTTAAATTACTTACTAAATGTACATAACTCAAATTTATATAGTTTAAAATTTTTTTTTTATCATTGCATGAATCCCACAAGTGGCTGACAGAACAAAGGCTTCTCTGATTAACTGACCAATCAAAACAGATATTCATGTTATCCAATGTAAGGTATTTTTAGTTGGAATTCCCTGAAAAGGCAAGCGATATTTCTGTATTAATGACCAAATCATCAGATTCAGACACAATCTTCCTGCAACTCACCTCAAGGGTGCAGAAATGGCATTTGGAATCTACCCAAACTCATATTCTGCCTCTGTCTGACGTCTACATGAATAGGCAGGTTTCGCCAGGGAGAAAATTGTAAAAGTCATCAGCTCCATTTTATTTCATACTGACCCGCATTTGCATCTTTTACAATTTGCACCTACTAATTTTCGTAATGTGCGTTAATTTTCCCTACTAAGTGTGAGTGTGTGTGTGTGTGTTTTGTGTAACAGGGTATTTTGAAGTTTATTTGCATGTGTTTGCGTTCCACCCATCCTTCTCCCCGGTGAGTGTGAATCCGCTGAGGGAAAAAGTCCTGTGTTTTTTGAAGTGTGATGTCTTGGAGCCTGAAGAGAAGTTTAGGAGTTCTCCTCTGATTTCAAGAGGAGTCGTGAATACTCATCTGAATAATTATACCCACTCTCTGCTTTCTTCTGTCAGTCTAAACGCATTCCCTCCGTGCATTAATGGCAGCTCCACACAAACCCTGGCCTAGTTATCAGCATCTTCCCTAAAATAAAATAAAAAACAGAGATGCTGAAAAGTAAAAAGTCACAGTGAAATGTCCACTAAAGGATATACACATTTTCTCTCTTATGAAATTGCCGGTTCAATTATGATATTGAATTTAATATTATATAAAATTACATCGGATGCGTGTATAAAAATATAAAGGAAAAACAAAAACAAAAAAAGGTTACATACACCACACAAATGTATAAATTAGTGATGTCAATTGATTAAAAAAATTAACTACATTAATCGCAATTTTTTTCTGATTAATCGCAATTGAAAACACTTACATTTTTATTTGTCTTTTTTAAATGTATTTTATCATTTAAACATTTTACAGTTAATCTCCAGATTAATGTAGAATCAACATAAAGACAGTACTCTTTATATACTTGTTTAATGGCTTCTTTTTATGAATGAAGGCAAGTATCACTGATATTAATACAGCTACTGATATCTCGATAAAAATATTTTTCCCCTCAATTTTAAACATCTATTATGCTTCGAAAAATATATAACAACATTTAATTTAAGTGAACTTAAAACAATCCTCACATAAACCCATAATAAATGTCATATTTATCTGTGCCCTTCCTATCAAACAGGTAGGAAATATACAGAAATTGAATAAAGTTATCAAACAGTCTGCACTGCATAAATGAGAAATTAAAAATAGATGAATCCTTATTAAAGCTACAAAAGTTCTTTAGTCAAGAGTAGGGAGTAATTGTCTCTGTACCCTTTGTTCTTTGTTTAACTTTACTTTAGCTGTCACTTTAAGACCTGCCGCTGCTGACAGAGATGTGGATCTCAATCGCGTATCACTTTCTCACAACTCTTTTCGTTCATTTAAGATTTTATTTAACTCATTTAAGACTGCTCTTATGCGGATACTCGACAAAACGGACATGTTAGCATAATTGTGTGTGTTATTGTTCGTTCAAGCGAGAAAGAGAACTTGATTATGGCACGCTGTCTGTGCCCACGATACTGGCGCACGTCTTTCTGTGCGTCGTGTGTGTGTGTGTCACAGACAGGACATTCACAGGCAGTGCGCTCCCTTTTGTCTTGTCGCAGACTCACACTTGAATGGTTTAAAAGCATTTGCATGAATAAAAGTGTGATCATATAATGTAACGCTAGCCAAATGATGACAGAAAAAAATGGATGCTGCATTTATGGCGTTAAACTGGACAAAAATGTATCACATGTGTTAATACGTTAACAGTACTAGTATAAATACACATACACGTGTTGTAACATAAGTCTACTGTGGGCGAGTTTGCTGAACCAAAGTGCAGTTTGAAAACCCGCGTAATATATAAAAATACTACTGTTATTGTGTCATGAAATGTAATTTTAAGAGTGTTTCAGGCGAGAATGTAGTTGTTTAAAGCTCAAATCTGTGGTTTGTTTACAAAGATAGCGCCTATTTGAAAAATTTATCTGACGCTTTCGGAGTTGTAAGATCCAGGTGATCACCGGGTGTTCAACGCGCATTAACCCTAGTCTAGTGGATAAACATGACGTATATTCGTCTTGTGTCGATCTTTGGTCTCACTCATTAATCTATATTTGTTCCATGGCAAATCGTTTTGGCTGAGGGCAAAGTGAAGTTTCATAACTTTATATATTTAGGCGATTTAACTTTAACTTTGTAGCCTAATTGTTTGCTTAATTTCTCATTGTAAGTTAGCTTCTTATACCTTTTACTTACCTTTATACTGGATATTATTGATCAGTAAAAATGACATTTAACAAAAAGAGACAGGGTTGTGTAATTTTATTTTGTATAGCCTACTAGATATATTTTTTACATTTATTTTAACATTCTCTTCACTATATGTAAAATAAAATGACACAACCCTGTCTCTCTTTGACAAATGTCAATAAAAATCAAGAATGTTTCATATTTTTTAAATTAAATAAAAAAGAAGCAGGTTTGTGTTTTAATATTTCATGTTGTTATAAATATGCAGTAAAGATAATTAATGTACGCGTTGCCTGAACCACAATTGTGTGGCCATTTAGGCTAATATGTTTAAGTTTTTTTTTTTTATGAAAAGAGGCAGAGTGGTGTTTTATAAAATATTTCATTTTATTGTTGACGAAAAGAGGCAGAGTTGTAGCATATTTCGTTTGATTGTTGCCTAAAATACACAATTTCGTATGCCATTTCATCACTAAATTCACTTCTGAGAACATTTGATGCGAGAAATAACTGATTTCAAATATTGGGATTTTTACGAAAATGTATGGCGAGTCGTAAATGTTTGGGTTCTGCAGACGGCGGGGGTGTTGCGCAATACCCGCAAGAACACATCATCTCAAACTGTCAGCTGAGCAGCGTTCTGTGTGCTCGTCACCTTGTAAGTTCATTCTTCCAAGAACAACTAGCAAGAGCGTTCTCCCCAAGAACACAAGTCCGTTCTTTGCATTCTTGGTTTTGAGAAACACCCCATGACACAGACAAGGGAAGCACAAGACATGATCACATGTGGGCAAGGAAGTCACATGACAGGAACATTGAAACAAGACAAACTACAAAATAAAGACATAAAAACAAACAAAACCCAACATTACACTGTTACGTTCGCAGATATTCTGTGGGCATTTGTGCTGGTTTTCTGCCTGCGCTCTCTCTCTCTCTCTTTCTCTCTATCACTTTCTTAGGTGATCCTCGTCCGCTTGTTGATTGGCTCAGGAAACTGTCAATCATCATCAAGGGATGTGACGTGGACCTATCCGCTATCTGAGATGTCCTCACTTCCAGTTTAAAAGACACCGTAAACAGACTGGAAGGGAGTCCCGTTTTGCTTTCCGATCCTTTTGTTGCCATTGTGATTTTGTTTTCGTTTGGGACTCGTTTGATTTGTTAATTTGTTTGATGCTAGCTGTGTGTCTTTAGTTCGTTGTTGTTACTTTGTTTGATTACTTTGGATGACGTTTTTGTTTATATAATTGTTTATATTGCAGGGAGCTGTTGGCTTCCTTATTGTTCTTATTTTGTTTTGATTCATTCGCGTTTATTTATTTATTTTTGTATAATAAATCATTGTTTTCATTGGCAGTTTGGTTTCGCTCATCGTTTATTGACGCACGCTACCATTTCCACCGTTTTACAAGGTTTTCTTTAATGTTGCTCCTCTGACCCCTAGATTAGTTTGGAGGGGTCGTAACATTAAATGGGGGCTCGTCCGGGATATTAATAGCAATTTAAATTGTTGTTGGTATTGGAAAGTGCCTGGAAGAAAATAAATGAGGACGGTAATTCTGTGGATGTGTGGTGTTGGCAAGAGAGTGACGTTGCGCGTTTGTAGTGTTAGGACCGGATAGTAATCACTTATGCAGGGTACAAGTGTGGTGCTTATCGGATTGTTATTCATTTTGGGAATGTTTAACTTGCAAGATTTTGTTGCTAGTCCATCTGTAGAGCAGCTTGATCTGTGCAGGAAGGAAGAGTTGTTGCAGATCGCAGACCATTTTCAAACTGTGGTAAGTAAACAGTCTCTTAAGAAAGAAATAAAACAAGTTCTGATTCGCAAATTGAATGAGTTGCAGGTGTTGCCTATGTCAAACGTGGGGGATGTTCCGGCGCAAAACTGTCATGGGGAGAAGGACAAGCAGAATGGAGGAGCCGTTGCTGACGCGGAGGCGGAGGCCGAAGCCAAGGCCGGCTTACCACCGTTTGAGCCGTTCTCACCCAGCTCAGTGGATTCACGGGAAAGTCCGCGACTGAAAGTCCGTCTTGCCCGTTTGCGCTATGAAGCGCAAGAGAGAGCCCAGGCGCGTCAAGCTAACCTGGACTTGCAGTTGGAGGTACGTAGGTTGGAAATTGAAGCAGAGACGCAGGTGAAACTGAGGCAGCTTGAGTTGGAGGCGTCGAGAGTGACTGCTCACTCAGCTGTGCCGTTGGACACCGCTTCAGTTTTTTCTCCTTCGCCGCGTGGTGGTTCAAGCCCAGATACTTTTGACGTGAGTAAACACATTGCACTCGTTCCTCAATTTAGAGAGACGGAAGTTGACTCTTATTTCAGTGCGTTTGAACGCGTCGCAACTTCTTTTCATTGGCCTAAAGAGGTTTGGTCTGTGCTCTTGCAATGTAGATTAGTGGGTAAAGCTCAAGAAATTTGTGCTACATTGTCACTAGAAGAGAGTATGAAATATGAGTCTGTGAAAACTGCTATCTTGAGAGCTTATGAGTTAGTTCCAGAAGCGTATAGACAACGTTTTAGAAAACATAGGAAAAGTCCTACACAAACTTTCACGGAGTTTGCTAGGGAGAAAGGAGGGTTGTTCGATAAATGGTGTACCGCCAGTAACGTGCGTGATTTTGATGCTTTAAGGGAATTGCTGTTACTTGAGGAGTTTAAAGGATGTTTACCTGATCGTGTTGTAATATATCTTAATGAACAAAAGGTAACCACTCTATCACATGCTGCTGTTCTTGCAGATGAGTTTGTGTTAACTCACAAGAGTGTGTTTTCTTCCACACGATTTGAGAAGTTAGAATTCGATAATTCACAGTCTAGGAATTCACGTGCACAATTTAGTCCATCTCGTGATAAAGAGGAGCGTGAATGTTTCTACTGTCACAAGAAAGGACATTTGATTGCTGATTGTTTGCTATTGAAACGCAAGCCGCAGTCTCAACCAAAGGGTATGGGATTTGTACACTCTGTTAAAACTGCAGTTGACGTGAATACTGATGATAGAGTTGATGAGAGTTATCGACCTTTTGTGTCGAAAGGGTTAATATCTTTGACTGGAAAAACAGAAGATCAGAAAGAAATAAAAATACTGAGAGACACTGGTGCGATGCAGTCATTTATTTTGGCAGATAAAATGCAGATGTCCGATGATACTTCCTGTGGGTCTAGTGTACTGGTCCAGGGAATTGAGATGGGTTGTATGAAATTCCCACTGCATCAAGTGCACTTGCAGAGTGAGTTGTGCACTGGTGTTGTACGAGTCGCTGTTTGTCCGTCACTTCCTGTGAAGGGAGTTGATTTCATTCTAGGAAATGATTTAGCAGGTGGTAAAGTAATGTCTGTGATCGAAGTATTGGAAGAACCAAATGTGTCCTGTGAGTTGGAAAGATTAGCTGAAACTTACCCTGAAGCTTTTCCAGCTTGCGCTGTTACACGCGCTCAGTCACGCAGAGTAGGTGATGTAGTAGATCTGTCTAGCTCATTCATGTTTCCACTTTTGACTGGAGACACGTTATCGAGTGTGCATCAGGAACAAGAAAATAGTTCAGAGACAGAAAATAAAGGTGTAGTTGAGTTTGATGCAGAGTTATTAAAGTTACCTATATCTCGTGAGAAAATTATCACTGCACAAAAGGAGGATAAAACACTCGTTAACATCTTTAAGGCTGCTGTATCTGTGGATGTCGTTAAGGACAGAAAGTTTGCTTACTTTATTGATGAGGGTCTGCTGATGAGGAAGTGGTGTTCTCATGTTGATGAGGACTTAGATTGGAATGTTGTGTATCAAATTGTGGTTCCGTCTCCTTATCGTCAACATGTCTTGTTTCTGGCTCATGATCATCAGCTTTCTGGCCATTTAGGAGTTACTAAGACCTATAACAGAATTTTGAGTCATTTCTTCTGGCCAGGATTAAAAAAAAATGTTGTCCAATACTGCCGTACCTGTCACACTTGTCAGATTGTTGGTAAACCAAATCAGAGTGTACCACTTGCTCCTTTGATTCCTATACCCGCAATCGGAGAGCCATTTGAACATGTGCTTGTTGACTGTGTCGGTCCATTACCTAAGACTAAGAATGGTAATCAGTTTCTGTTGACTATTATGTGTGTGAATACCAGGTTTCCAGAGGCGATACCTTTGAGGAAAATCACGCCACCTGTGGTCAGCAAAGCGTTGGTGAAATTTTTTTCCACATTCGGTTTACCGAAGGTAGTGCAAACGGATCAAGGTACGAATTTTCTATCGAAACTGTTTAAACAAGTGCTTGAGTCATTAGTAATTTCTCATAGAGTTTCAAGTGCATATCATCCGCAAAGCCAGGGCGCATTGGAACGTTTCCATCAAACTCTGAAGTCAATGCTGAAGAAATATTGTCATGGTACTGCTAAAGAGTGGGATGAGGGAGTTCCTTTGGTTTTATTTGCAGTTCGAGAGACTATTCAAGAATCTCTGGGGTTTAGTCCAGCCGAACTTGTGTTCGGACACAAAGTTAGAGGTCCATTGAGAGTTCTTAAAGAACGAGTTTTAGCACCTGACTCGAATAAAAATCTCAACATACTAGATTATGTAAGTAAGTTTCGCGATCGACTTCATGCTGCTTGGTCGCTAGCCCGAGAATGTCTTGCAGAGGCTCAGAAAGGTATGAAGAGTACATACGATAAACACTCAGTGGCGCGGTCTTTTCAATCTGGAGACAAAGTGCTTGTGTTGTTACCTGTTCCAGGATCCTCGTTATCTGCTCGTTTCTATGGTCCTTATGTTGTGGAAAAGAGAATGAGTGAGACTGATTATATGTTGCGTACACCTGATCGGAAACGAAAGACCCGTGTGTGTCATCTAAACATGTTAAAAGCTTACCATACTAGAGAGTCATTAGAGGCGAGCGTCGCAGGACAGACGGCAGGGCCCGCTGTTTCTTCTGTTGCGATGGCCGTGGATCAGAAGTTATCTCCTGACATCTCGGAGGTAGACCCGGATGGTGTGTTACTTCGCCATGCTTTTCAGCAGGGTGTAAGGTTGGGAAATTCTGAGGTTTTACGAGATCTTCATTTGCATGTTAGTCATTTGACTGTGAATCAAAGAATAGACATTGTGAAAGTACTTGCTGATTTTAAATGCCTGTTTGGTGATGTTCCTACACAAACAAACGTTCTGAAACATGATATCGATGTGAACGGAGCACGTCCTATCAAGCAACATGCCTACCGTGTGAATGCCATAAAAAGGTCTGTAATGAGTAGAGAGGTGGAGTATCTGTTGGATCATGGTCTAGCCAAGTCCAGTTACAGTCCGTGGAGTTCTCCATGTTTACTTGTTCCCAAACCTGATGGTTCAGTTAGATTTTGCACAGACTATCGTAAAGTGAATTCAGTGACTGTACCAGATAGTTATCCGTTACCCAGAATGGAAGATTGTATTGATAACATCGGTTCTGCACGTTTTGTCACCAAACTTGATATGCTAAAAGGTTATTGGCAAGTGCCGCTTACCTCAAGAGCTTCAGCAATCTCAGCGTTCGTAACTCCAGACAATTTCCTCCAGTACACGTCGATGGCTTTCGGTCTTCGAAATGCTCCTGCAACTTTTCAACGCCTTGTTAATATAGTTTTACATGGTGTACCAGATTGTAATGCGTATCTCGACGATCTGGTGTTGTATTCACGAAGTTGGTCAGAACACATCAGCCTGTTGAGAACAGTATTCGCACGGCTCGCTAAAGCGAATTTGACCCTTAACTTAGCAAAATGTGAATTTGGCAAAGCAACCGTTACTTACCTAGGTAAGGAGGTTGGCCAAGGTCAAGTGAGACCCGTGGAAGCAAAAGTGACTGCCATCGTTGAATTTCCAATTCCTACTACTCGTAGAGAGTTGCGGAGGTTCCTAGGAATGGCAGGTTACTACCGGGGGTTCTGTAAGAACTTCTCGACCGTTGTGAGTCCTCTTACTTCATTGCTTAGTCCATCTAATGCTTATGAGTGGTCAATCGAGTGTCAAAATGCTTTCGATTCAGTTAAAACTTTGATGTGCAATTCTCCTGTCTTAATGGCACCTAACTGTGACCAGCCGTTTAAGTTAGAGGTTGACGCAAGTAATGTGGGTGCTGGGGGTGTTCTTATTCAAGAAGATGCAAATGGTATTGATCACCCTATCAGTTACTATTCTCGCAAGTTTAACAAACATCAAGTTAACTATGCTACTATCGAGAAAGAAGCTCTTGCTTTGTTGCTTTCGCTACAGCACTTTGAAGTGTATCTCGGTTCTAGCAGTCTTCCGATTATAGTGTATACAGATCACAATCCACTAGTTTTCTTGACCCGCATGTGTAATCACAACCAACGATTAATGCGTTGGGCTCTTATTGCACAAAACTACAACCTGGAGATCCGACACAAAAAGGGATCAGAGAATGTGTTGGCCGACGCTCTGTCGAGAGTTTAATTTTTTTTTAGAGATTTGTTCACAAAAAACGAGTTTGTTCTTAAGTGTGGGAGTGTTACGTTCGCAGATAT
This sequence comes from Semotilus atromaculatus, assembly GCA_031834385.1. Lineage (NCBI taxonomy): Eukaryota > Metazoa > Chordata > Actinopteri > Cypriniformes > Leuciscidae > Semotilus > Semotilus atromaculatus. Next base: position 16,946,024 of record JAULUF010000028.1, on the reverse strand, counting down.
TCTGTGGGCATTTGTGCTGGTTTTCTGCCTGCGCTCTCTCTCTCTCTCTTTCTCTCTATCACTTTCTTAGGTGATCCTCGTCCGCTTGTTGATTGGCTCAGGAAACTGTCAATCATCATCAAGGGATGTGACGTGGACCTATCCGCTATCTGAGATGTCCTCACTTCCAGTTTAAAAGACACCGTAAACAGACTGGAAGGGAGTCCCGTTTTGCTTTCCGATCCTTTTGTTGCCATTGTGATTTTGTTTTCGTTTGGGACTCGTTTGATTTGTTAATTTGTTTGATGCTAGCTGTGTGTCTTTAGTTCGTTGTTGTTACTTTGTTTGATTACTTTGGATGACGTTTTTGTTTCAACTTGTGTAGAGCTTGCGCTCTTGAATTACCCTTTGCTCCAAGGAATGGGGATAGGGGAGATGTCGTACGACTTCCATTGTACAAACATGTAGACTAACCTTTGTATAGAAACATCAGGTAAGAGGTGAACGCCACCTTTTGTATGTTTTGTTTTTGTGAGCTAGAGTAGGGAAGAACACGGCGCTCGGCGCTGAAGAAACAATTCTTTTCTTTCCTTTTCTTTAGTCAGGTAAGAGGGTTGAATTTAGGTAGAATTGTTTTCTTTTTGTTTCTTTCTTTTTGGCGTCACCATAGTCCCCTTTTCCTTAAGGGTAACTTGTTGCTTATTTTCTTTGATTTTATTTATTACTTATTCTTGTTGCTTTTGTTTATATAATTGTTTATATTGCAGGGAGCTGTTGGCTTCCTTATTGTTCTTATTTTGTTTTGATTCATTCGCGTTTATTTATTTATTTTTGTATAATAAATCATTGTTTTCATTGGCAGTTTGGTTTCGCTCATCGTTTATTGACGCACGCTACCATTTCCACCGTTTTACAAGGTTTTCTTTAATGTTGCTCCTCTGACCCCTAGATTAGTTTGGAGGGGTCGTAACATACACATATGAAGCATATGTGATGCATCATAGATATATGTATTAACTATGCTTGTATGACAGCAAATGGCAAAAGGTCTAGGTTTAGTATATTTAGGAAGCGGATGTCAGTTTAGTGAGCAATACGCATCAGACGGTCAGCAAATGGACTGTGGGCGCACATGCCGTCTGAGGCTAGAGTGACAATGAAGTTCCAACATTAAATCGCTGAATGATTTAATCCCATCATGAAGAGCTTCACTTAAACCAATCCAAACAGATAATTTAATGTAAGCAAAGAGCCCATAGGCAAAACTGCACAGTTCAGTAGGGTTAAAATGAGTTAAGACCCTTTTTTGGAGATGTTACATCAGCATAATCTAGCTGATGATGATGAGAAAGCATAAAAAGCATGAATGGAGATGAGAAAGAGAGAGCGCTTTGTATCATTTTGGACTCAAACCAGAGCATATGCGCAAGTGCTAATCAAAAAGTGTGTGTGTGTATGTGTGTGTGTGTTTCTTTCTCCAGCTGTAACACAATGGTCTTTGCTTCATGTTGGCAGCCATGTGAATGGTTGCAATCGCAGCGTTACTGTGCACAACACAAGAAATTTGGCACAGAGGGCAATTCCACCCGCATCCCCTCTTCCTTTCTCTCACTCCAAGAGTTCAGTGAGTCATTATTACACTTTTATCCAAATGTGAGTAAAAATGAGTTGTTCTGATTTGAGTGCTGCAGTTTATGAGTGATTATCAAGCACGAGCAGGTTCACTGGTAGAGATAATTAGCGCTGTTCATCGTGCAGAGAGAGAGAAATCATTTTTTGAAGTCAAGAGTTTCAAGTGAAGTCAGTTCAAGAGTGAAGAAAAAAACAAACAATAAAAAAAACATGCACTTAAAATGAGTGAGAACACCTAAAAGATTAACAGACTTAAAGGTGATATTAGAAAAAAATTAGGGCTGCCCTAATTAGATAATTAGTCTACTAAAGAACCGAAAACTCGTATAGGCGTATAGGCTACTTGCCTCACAGACATGAGAAATATATCTAGGCTATAGAAAGCCTGAAATGTCTACTTTTAATTAACCAATTCAAATAAAAAACAAATACTCTCTGATTATGTAATCCGTATGAAAGGTGTTTTTCTCTCTAAAGTCGTGTCCACTGTACAGCAGAGATGGCAAAACAGCATCATCAACCTGAAGCCAACATTGACTCAGAAAACATCAGTTTATTAATAAATAATTTAAATGTCTCCTTGCTATTTTTTCCCCACACATTCATACTCATTACTTTTGCCGGTGCTTTGCCGGTGCTTTATGTGTGCTTGAGCATGGAATAGGCTATATATTACACCCATATATTAAAGGCTCATTATGATTTAGTATTCTCCTCAGTATATTTTTAAGTAATTAAATTAATATAAACGTGTGATTAATCGACAAATAGCTTAAATGAACGAATACTAGTCGACTAGAAAAATCTTTAGTCGAAGGCAACCCTAGAAACGATTATATGTGATCGTATACTGTATCTGTATGTATGTATGTATGTATGTATGTATGTATCTATATATATATATATATATATATATATATATACACACACACACACTACTGTTATGTATTTTATTTTCAGAATCTCCATTTGCTTTCTCTGAGAAACATTTTATGAGGAAATCTGAAAATGACTTATGAAAAACACAAACATATACTGTGTATGTATATGAAGACACACACGTTTCTGCACATACTTGCACTTAACCAATTCAAATGCCGAATGCATTCATGTCACATTCCAAACTCATTTACAAAATAAATGCAATATCTAGGAAGAAAAGCACTGGAAAAGACACAGAGCATCAGAGTTCTGCAGCAGCGAGGTTTTCCATATCTGAGAGCACGAGCCTGTGTCCATATAAATCAGAAAACACAATAAGTGCATGCAGCAGTAACCATATGGAACTGAATGGGTGATGGAAGTCATGCAAGAATGATGGCTTGCATATAATTATTTATGATGATGTATCCTGGAGAGCATAATAATATACATTCAGTATATATAATCACATATTTACCCCCAGGAAAAAACATCTTTCATGATTTAGTATCTAAGTTTTAAATGAACAAGGCTGCATTTTAATTATGTACCATGTGGATCGAGAAAGTGCAGTAGAAGTCTAAAAGAGATCCTATATTTAAAGTAAGAACAAACATTTGTGTGTTTATATGTATTAGTCTTACCATCCCCCTATAAATAAAAGTGACCAAAAACAGAAAATAAGGAAAGGGAAATTCAAAGTGGCAGAAGGATTTTTGGGAGGGTGTGCTGACATACAGGTTCTAATTTACTTCAGAGATGAAAGTGTAAGATAAAACACGCTGCCACACATGCAGTGCCTCCAAGAGCTGAACATCCTGTAAAAGCCCTCAAAGATTCCCTGCATGACACTTGCCAAGAACAGGATTACTGAACAGGATTTCAGCATCTCTGCAGTTCCCGGGCCCTCCTCCCTACCTGGGACTGAACCTACAACACCATAGTTTTGCAGACTTACATCCTTAACCATTAGTCTCAGACGGATCCACTGGGCCATAAAGGGCAATGGCAATAAAAACATGTCTCATCTTGTCAACTGCTTCATAACTGCTGACAATGACCACCTTCCCCCAGCCTTCACCTCCCCGCTCAAGAAAGACACCACACATCCTTCTGATTTCACTACAAACAACTCTTTGAGAATACAAATATAAAACAAAGGGGTTGCGTGACACACAAATCATCTCAAAAACTGATTCTGGATTCCCAGATGACCAATTACAATAATCTGTTTGAGAGACAGCAGTTGAGGTCATTATTTGCTTTATTTGTCTGTCAGTTTTATTCATGAGCTATTAAAATCATCCTTGAAAAATACCAGTTAATTTTCAATTAATGAGCCAAGTTTCAGTTCACTCTGGTGCCAGCTGAATCTGAAATTACATTGACCCAGGCTTAATTGATTTCGTAAAAAGCCATTAGACTTTGGATTAGAACTGCCCTGATGAGAACGGCTCTCCTCTTCCCAAGAGAGGATTGATCATGTCTCCGCTGTATACATAAGCACTTCACAAAAACTCCAAAAGAAATTAGTCAATGTAACACAGCTCATGCTCCCTTTGGTCCCTATTTTTTATCTTCATTTACATTTCTTTTTAAATCTTAAGAGCTAGAAAATAATAAGAGCGGACCGAATACATGTAAAACAGAACTAGTGTTTATTGCATTAACAAAAAGTATGATGAAAAATGTTCATCAACTGATCATCTAATGCTCATCTTTTTTCCATGACGAAGAAGAGACGATGGCGACTTGTTCATTAAATGATAACTGTAACTACAGTATATTAACATGCAATATCATTAACGAAAAAAGATGAGACTTAAAATAAAAAAAAATCCAAAAACGTTTAGTAAAAAAAAAAAACAGAGGAGACAAAATATTATAGACTGCTGTCCAAGCCTCTAGTACTAGCTTTCATGCTTGAGGTTGCCAGGTGTTACAAGGTTAAATCCAAGAATCAGAGCATATCAGTTAAAAGGATATATTTTTCTGCACAATGTTTTACTTAATCTTTTCAATCTGACAACCATATGCATACGCTCTCTATTTGGAAGTGCTGCAGATGATCTGAAAACACCAACAAACAAGAAAGCTGGAGTTTAGTGATCTCGGCTTGCGCTGTTTGCTGCGACTGAATCTGCAATCAAACCTTCTCAGTGATGAACTGTAATAAATCCAAACATGGATCTCGACTACTCAAGTAAATTACTGAACTACAGGACGGGAATAAGCTCTAAAAGGTGAACTGACCACCAAATTTAGCTGTGGTGTGTACTTGGCCTCAGAGTAAAGAAGGTACAGCCAGAGCTTTATGTTGAGCTAATGAGTCTTCCTGTTTCTCACTACTTTATGTAACACACAGAAACACATTGGGTATGAACAGTACGCAGCCAGCACTATTCCCATCTCTAATGCTGAGTAATGTTGGTAAATGTCTAATTATGTAAGGCTTTGTTTTGACCACTGCTCTCAAGAGCTCAGTTACCACTCAGTTTTGAAGGGCATCTAGTTTTAAAGCCCATTTGTCTGATAGCAGCATTGAGACATTCAAGCCAATTACTGCATCACACAGCCCAAGAAACCCACAAATTCGATGCTTAACTCTCTGCTGCGTTTTTTATGCTCCCCCAGACAGGACAGAGAAGCTGCAAAAAAGGAAACATACAAGATTCATGTTAATTGGCGAGTCTTGAGGCTCAGTGCTAAATTAATAAAGCAGATGCAGCCGATTAAGTGATTAGGTGAAATGAACTTTTGTCGTCACATTTTAATGCTTCATACTTTCTCCTTTTTCATTTCAAGCTCAGAGGAGTCGTGACTCTTGAGTATAATTTAATTTTTCATAATACACTCACAGGAGGGGGGATTTGTGATGCTCTTCTACATACTGAGACATGACCGGCTTTGTAAATAACATTTCATTATATATTCCTCAATATTTCCGCATCTCATTGTGTTGCGTCGTGGACTTCTGTTTTTAATAAAAATCACGCCTCCTCTAGGCCCCATACGTTGACAGACAGCGAGTGAAAGAAACAACATTTCAGGTCTGTAAATATTTTATAAAGTCACCAGTGTAATATAGTGCAGAAGCTCATTTGTTTCGGGAGTCACGTTTATGCATGCATGAGATTTTCGCTACATGTCTTTTTTCCTTCAGATCATCTATCTCCTAATGAGAGCTGGGGACCCTCAGAGCATATAATGCAATAACCACAGAGTATGAAACCACGAGACTTCAGGCTACAGCCAGAACATGCAACATACAAACAAATTTAGCAGCACAACGCTCCACGCATCATCATGTGATTTGTTCTGGAAGAGATGTATTTGGATCGATAATAAGAGGAGACGTGTCACTACTATTCTCCAGTTGTTGCTATCAGTCGCATGTCCCTAACAGTACAGACGGTGGTGAAGATGATGGTGGTCCGCCACTGAATGCAAAAACACCAACTAAACCTCTTTGAACATTAAATTATCTGTGACAACTCACTGAAGCTGATAATGAGGTGCAGAAAAAAATTAGCAAAGATAATTGCAGATGAATGAATCCTTTTAAATTTGCTGTTGATAGTATCTAAGAATATTTTGAAAGGGGTCATGACATGGATTTTTTGTTATGGATGTTACTTGAGGTTCACTTATGATGTTAGTAAATTTTTTGCACAAAAAAGCAAACAAACAATAATATACAGTATGTGTGAACATTTTTTATTTTATTTTCAATCCTCTGTCTAAAATAATTTGTTTTAAGTGGCAGCTCCTTTAAGGCTTGTCAGGAAATGGCCATTGTTATAATTGGCTAAGATTGGAAAAACATTATGAAATTGTTACAGTTTGTGATGCAGCTGATGGCAGATCCAATACCGTTGGCTGCTTCATCTTTTAAAAAAAGTTGAAAACCATACACTTGTTCTTGATGCTGGTAATCTTCTGGAGTCTGTACAGAGACGCAGGCGAGATGTTTAAACTGGACACGTGAAAGCTGTTCTTTCACTCTTCCATTTGTCCCGTTATCGACAGACTCAAGCGCGTGGAGTATGTCAGAAACTGAACACATATCTGTATACTGTAACCAGTGTAGACAGCATCAGTGATTATAATGGGTTCTTCTTGCTTTTGATGCGTCACTCACATCCAGTGTTGGCAATTGTCAGCCATTAAGTGACTGAATGCCAGTGGACGGGGCCTATGGTGTAATATTGTGCAACTATTTGTTGCAACTATTTGTTGATGTCCTGCTCTGGAGAAAGTAAAATTCAAATGTATTTGCCCACGTGACATCACAAATCCCACAATATCCAAGTGAGAAGGTTTTTGGAGCTTGATTAAATAAATGTTTTGTTTATAACGAGGAGGACATTTTGAACGATTAAACTTGCAGGATGTTTTAATGGTACAAAGACCATGTCATGGGATCAAGGCAAATTTGATTTCTCATGTCATGTAGGGGTGTGACGGTTATCATATAACCGTGAGACCGACGGTTATAATTGAACACCGTCATTAGAACTCTATAACCGCCAAAACCGTGTTATTAAAATATTTTTTACAAACATTTTTTATCATAGAGAATGTTTAAATACTAAGATCAGCTTACGAGGGAAACGGAGGTGGAGTTAGTGGTGCTTCGGAGGCTGCTACTGCTGGAGATGATTCGGGAGAGGTCTTTGCCCCTTTATCGATCAGAGCGCACGCTGACACGGAGAGTAAAGCCTTGTTATAGGCTACTCGACGCATCCGCACGAGCGCGAAGGTGCGTGCGACAAAAATGACGCGTTGGGTGCGCAAGACCGGCAAGACCCCATTTCGCTTGGCTGTGTGCACGGCTTTTTTTGTATCAACGTGCGCGGCGCCGCATCCGAGGATGAACGTCTTCAAGCCGAATCTGCCCGAGCATGTACGTCTCACCGCACCGGCACCCAGTTTGCGCGTCTAAATTGCAAAGTTCATTCATTGCAAAGGTTTTTTTTGTTAAGGTTTTGTTTACTGTGTGTGATTTATTTAAAACAAAGCACGTTCACTGCAACATTTTTGTTGTTGTTAAGGATTTGTTTACTGCGTGTGATTTATTTAAAACAAAGCACGTTCACTGCAACATTTTTGTTGTTGTTAAGGATTTGTTTACTGTGTGTGATTCATTTAATGGAAAGCACATTCACTTCTAGTTGTCTTGCTGTTAATATTAAATCAATGTAGAGCAAGCTAATCAGTGTCTGCTCGTTTATTCAAACTAAGTTGTTCTATAACAGACGAACGTCGCAACGCGTCGCAACGCACAACGCAAGTCATAACCGTCATCACCAATTCTGAAACCGGCACACCCCTAATGTCATGACCCCTTTAAAGCATTTTTACTAAAGATGCACAGCAATGGCGTCAATTCACCAAAAGCCAAGGTATGTCGAACTCTGATAACGAAGAGCTGAATACACATATTGAAGCTTTTTGACAAAATGAAATCCATAAAATGTCAATTCTTGCAAACATATAGTAATCAAAATGCTGGTGACAAGAACACCACCTTTAAAATACTATAACAGTGGAAAAGATGAATCACATAACCCAGCAAATTAGACATTTATAGACCACTGTTATAAGAATGAAGGACTTTAAGTATTTTTAAAACACTTTCAGGTACTTCAGTTCACTCAACTTTTTTTTAGCACTTAAAATGTTAAAATGTTCTCAAAGCTTAAAATGTATTTATTTTTTTATTTATAAAGGGACCATGAACAATTTTTTAAATAAATGTTTCCATTTCATGCATTGTACCAAATTTAGCCAAAGGCTAATTTTCATCAGCAGTCGCCAGGCTAACATAAAATAACACAGACAATACCTATAGGTATACGTACAATAAAAACACACACACACACACACACACACACACACACACACAAAAACACACTATCAAGCCCCCCCCCCCCAAAAAAAACTCTACAATTTGATAACAAACAATTTCAACTCAACTGATTATTCAACGTCCATTTATTCCCTAAGTAACAGAATAATTAGTGGGATAATGTACAGTCAGTCAGCAAATATTGTAAAATAAAACCCATCAGGGTGATGAGAACCCCCAAATGAAGCAGAGAGTGGCTGTACATGATCCCTGAGTTAAAGAACAAAGTAAGGGACCTTTTAAGTGTAGAGAAATGAGCAGAAATCCATTTCCTACATGCAGAGAGAATGCTTGCCAGAGCTTTTACCGACAAATACCTTTTTTCCAATGAAATCTCTCTGTACGCTCCTGTAGCTCACTTTTGACCTTTTCGTACTGTCAGTTCAGTGTGTACTTGTTTCTTTTGATGAAGATGTCACAAAGCCACGACCTCTCAGATACAGAGGGCATGATCTGCTGCTTTGTAAATCACTGCAAACATTGAGGGTGAAATCTGTCTGTTCATGTTTATGCTAAAGTTTAGTGCTAAGAGAGGTCAGGCCTTTCACAACATCTAATGTAGACTTTACCCGAAAGGAGCGATAATAATAAATTCCAACCTATTGATTCATAGCACGGGAGTGAATTCTAACCATCAGAGGTCAAAATTATACACTTTTTACACTGACCTTGTTTTTTGAGTTTTTGAATCTCATCTTAGCAGGAAAAATAAGCAAACTGACTGGTTAATCTAGAACTAGATTATTCAGTAATGATCAGGCTTAAACATTGAAGTAAAATAAGAATTTACTTTGACCGAATTTACTTTTTCGTTTTCTGAAACATTGGGTTTCTGAAGCACAGGAAGTTCAGAGCTGTCAATGAGCCTCTTTCTAACCTACAGACACAATGAGTCACCTCAGTGTGTCTGACACCCAGTGTCTGACAGCAGTCACACTAAATTCAATCACATTACAAGCTACAGTCTTACACTGGACCAAGCAAATGCTCCAAACCAAATGTTCTCTGACTCCCCATTAAATTTCAAGATGACTCATTCTGGGGAGCTTGGAATAAATGCTAAATGTTAAAAAGCATTTAGCTTGGCACAACTAGCCTATCATTTTCAAACAAACAAATGTTACACCAGTGGCTGACAACGTTTGCTTTATTTAAAATATAAAAACAAATCTGAATTCTTATTTATGCTTGTTAAAACTTTTCTATGCATTTAAAACTTTTATGCTTATTAATGGCTATTAATTGGATAAGCAAATGGAGATGAAATACAAAGTATTTTATGTTTTTAGAGAGCCACATGGGTGCTCGGCTCTCTGCTGTGCGAGTGATTAAATAGATCGGTTTGAACGTTCTGCCTGTTACTGTAGAAAACTTACCAGGAAACATGAAATTGATCTGACTAACCTGTATATTCTTAAACATGTATTTTGTGAATGCATTACTCTACTTTTTAAAGATAAACAAAGAAATCTCAAAAGAATTTCCAAAGCCCCTTCTGGGGCTGATTATAAAGTTAGACAAAGAAATGCTGAGTGGGCTGAATTCAAAGCTAATGCCTGCGGACACACACGTACACAGTACACACTTACTTAGACGTAAACGTTCCCCTCCTGGCGTTTTTGGGCTCTTCCTGTGCAGGGAAGCTGTTTCTCTTTTATTCAGCATAACCACTGTTCAGAAATGCAATGAATAAATGACATGCATCTTCACTCATTTTTACCCTTTCGTCCTCTCCACTCTTCCTATTTTCCTCTTTACCTGCTTATTTTCATATCTACTAAATTTACCTTCTTATCTATCCATCCCTCCATCCATCATCTATTTGTTTATGTCTTTAAGTATTTGTCCGTTTATCCATCTATCCACTGATGGATGGACGGACGGACGGACATACAGACAGACAGGTAGATATATAGATACATACATAGAATGCATTTCTTACAATCTCAGACTAATGCTTCTCACGTGTGTCATCAGGGGGTTCACACTTCAGATGTGTAAGCTGCAGAGATTCATTTGTCAGTCTCACAACGCTCTGAGGAGATTCTCACCTGGCAGACCGAAGCCAAACGCAAAACAAACAACCATTACATTCACAGAGAAAATTGAAGAATTTGCCCTGTAAAAGGTCCACTAGAGGTCACCTGAGACATGTACAGACCATTTCTAAAACAATTGAACCTACAGGGTGCAGTTTTCTACTGATAAAACCAATACTGCACAATGCCAGCCACACACAAAGTCCTAGGGTGCAACCGTATCTGCAAAAACACCATATTTGCGGTTGTGTTGAGTACGGAATCACTCACACTGTTATCAGCGATGTACCGCTCGCTTCATTAGCCATGCAGACTGTCAGACCGTGGGTCGCGTACAGCAGACAAACAGCCATTCGGGCCATGTATCATCAAGGTGACGCAGACTTCACAGGTTTGGCAGGTTTTGCAGGTGAAGACATGAGCAGCCGGCACCTGTTTTGCAGGCCAGATGGCATTGCTTAGTCAACCCTCCTCTGCTAGGCAACCCATCACAAGGTGAAAGAGAGGGATAAGGTAAGAGGAGCGACAGAGAAACGCGGAGGGAAAATGTCCAGGGCTTCATTAGAGGCCAACCAGACGACTCAAGTGGCTCCAGATGTGTTTACATGAAGGCTGGAACTGTTTGTGGTGCAAATTCTTTTCAGAAATCAGGGTGCATTCAGGGTCAGTGCGGGCTTGTGGGTAATCTGAGATCAGCTTTACATACAAATACAGGCTATCGTGATGCAAATGCATATTGTAGTTTTCTTTGCAATAATATTTCACAAATTGCATCTTTCTTTCCTTTTGACTTTTAATCATGCATTAACACTATTTTTACGTGTTGAAATCTTGCTGCCATGCAATTGGGCTGCTAACACGTGTTATAGTAGTGATAGAGTGAATACTAAAACTCCTTGCTCCAGGCAAAATCATGCAATTCCTCTTCATACTGTAGTGTGAGAGAGAGAGAAAAGTGAAAAGTAAGGTCTGAGTAGCAGTCTAGTCTGCTATGTGATCTGATGCTAGTAACTGATGCAATTTGGATTTCAGGATAAATGACTGGTTAGTATGGCAGCACAATGAGATGGGAGAGGGAGAATGCAAAATAGAAAGTAAAAAGAACCGAAAGGAGAGAGAGAGAGAGAGAGAGAGAGAGAGAGAGAGAGAGAGAGAGAGAGAGAGAGAGAGAGAGAGGCCTGCCTGAAGCACTCTGTAATTGCAATGGTTTGCAATGAATAAGGCCATTACTGTTAATGTCTTTAGGGATAGTGCGTACCATTTGTCATTCTTATACAGTCAAGCGGCAACAAACCCTTAAAATGCGGTGTGGTCATAATCTAAACCGCTTCTATAGGCAAAATCAACTGTACATTTGGTCAATACGTCATGCTCTGACAGCTGTTACATATAACACTGGCCCAATGAATAATCAATCTCTCTGTCAAATAAGACAGATGCTTTTTATTTAAAGACTTAGAGTCAGTGTCAAATCAGAAGGAAATCTTTATCAAAGTTGACAAATTTTTACATTGCAAACTGTCCTTAAAAGCTAATGTGACAAAAAAAAAAAGGTTTGTTATGACCAGATGTCTGGTAGTCGTTCAGTCACTCTGAACTAACATGTACATATTTTACAGGTCATATATATTTTCATCATGCAATTTTCTTTTCCTGAGGTCCCTATGGTATTTGTTTCTTGTCTTTTTTCTCTCTGACCCTTATAATTAAACTTTTATTTGTTGTTGCTGTACCTTGATGATTTAACAACAAAAAAATGTGATTTGTGTGTGTGAAAAAAATTGAAAAAGTTGTGATGGTGTCACAACTACACCATCTGGACCCAAGCACCATTCAGCACATAAAACACATATTTCCTTGCATATCATAATGATGATTCCCAGTGCCCAAGTATTTAATAACCATTAAAATAGATAAATAATTAAAGGGATAGTTCTGTCAGTAATTACTAAGCCTCTTGTTGTTCCAACCCCGTAAGACTTTCATTCATCTTCGGAACACAAATTAAGATATTTTTGATTAAATCTGAGAGCTGGATCACTCCTCCATAGGCTTCTAAGGGATTGAAACTTGTGCCAGCCCCGAAAAGTTATTAAAGAAATCCTTAAAATAGTCCAAGTGACTACAGTGGCTCAATCTTAAGTTTATCAAGCGACGAGAATACTTTTTGAGCGCAAAAAAACAAACAAAAATGTAGGCTTTATACAAGTATTCATTTCCTTCTAGGTCGGCCTCGAGATAGTTCACGTAGTATAACTGCACAGTGCTTCTGGTTGAACGTCACACGCATCACACACATGACCAGCGTCGGCTTATAGTGAGACTACATGTGACGTACAACACAGAAGCACTGCGCAATTACACTACGTGAACTATTTCGAGGCCCACTACGAAGGAAATTATTACTTGAATAAAGTCGTTATTTTTGTTTGTTTTTTGCGCTCAAAAAGTATTCTCGTCGCTTGATCCAGCTCTCAGATTTAATCAAAAATATCTTAATTTGTGTTCCAAAGATGAACGAAAGTCGTACGGGGTTGGAACAACATGAGGGTGAGTAATTACTGACAGAATTTTCATTTTGGAGTGAACTAACCCTTTAACTGGATACATCAAAGTTGGCAAATAGTTTCACAATCTTTGAGATGAATTCAAACAGCTTTCTCCAGATATTATAGACCTCACTGTTTTACACCATACACCAAATACAAATTACAAATACACCATTTCCGTAAAATGAGCAATAGTGCTTTGCTGCGTTCCAAACATAGTCCAAATATAGTTTGTACAGCCCCATCCTTCAATAACAACCTCTTTGCACAGCCTGCATTGACAGGTTCACGAAACAACCCACGCTGAAATGTACCGCACACACTATTAATGTTGGGCTTAAATGTTTTGGTAGATAGTTAAAATAAAAAAACTCAGCCCCTCTCTCAACATTAGGATGCTTTGAATGTATATTTCAGAGCGGCACGTGACTCACACAGCCAGGGACAGCACAAGCTTTGTCTTTACTACGTACACTTAAAGGTATACTATGCAGAAATTGTGTTTTTGTCAAACAGCGACCCCCAGAGTCGCTGTGCAATACTTGCACTGTCGTAAATACACCCCCCACCCTGTACACCGGTACCTGTTCGGTAGCAGGGATGGAAATTAACGTTTTTGTCCACCGGCCACTGTGACTGGTGGATTTCAAAATCTACCAGCCACTCAATGTTTTTACCAGCCACTTTCTTGTTTCTAACCGACAATGTAACTGCATGTGAAAATTAATAATAAGATCTACAATACTTAAGCAGTTTATTTAATCTCAAGTCTCAATGAAATACTGGCATTTTCTCTTTCTCTCTTATAGCCTACACACACAAACCATGAACTGATATTCATTTCAGTTCCAATATGAGGAAAAAACAATGTTACAGACGTGACCACTGTGAAAGCGGCACTAAAAGATGCTTAAAACTTTCACAGAGACAGAAAGCACAAAACCTTTCTTTAAAGTGAATTTCGTTTTGTATTAATTGTATCTTAATTGTAATCAATGTTTCATCAACCAATTGCCTGGATTTAATACATAATAATTAAATATAGCAGACAGTAGATAATCACGAAACGGAGGCGACGGCGCGTGAACTGGAGCAGCAACTGGAGTGAAACTCAGCGTATAAGGTAGCCTTGCCTCACAGACAGACATGTCTACTTTTAAACAGAACTATTAAAAAAGAAAGAAAACAGACAGACTCCTCTCTGCTTATGCAATTCGTATGAAATGTGCATTTCTCTCTTGCGCGTTCACTACTGCGATGATCACGATCAGCATCGTTAACTTAATCTTTGCAACTGACACGGACAAAGAAAATACTTGTTTATTAATAAATAATAAAAATATCTCCTTGCTATAGTTTACATATTCATAATCATTACTTTTGCCTGTTAGCCTATTTGTGACAGATTTTATGAGCTTTATTGGCAGCGCCACCCTTACATGAACGCGTCACCACAGCATCACCGCACCCACCACCAGAATAGCCCTGTTTTTTTTTGTTGTTTTTTTTTTGTTAAGGATTTGTTTACTGTGTGTGTGATTAATTTAATGGAAAGCACATTCACTGCTAGTTGTCTTGCTAATCAGTGTCTGCTCGTTTATTCAAACTAATTTGTCCTAACAGACGAACGTTGCATGATGTTATTTTTATTTACCCGCCACGGTGGCCGGTAGGTGAGGCGAGTTTACCCGCAACAACACAAAATCACCCGCATTTGGCTGGTGGCGGGTGCTAATTTCATGTTCGGTAGGATAGTAGCGTTGGTCATGGAACAGGCACAAGACACCGAAGATATTGACCAGGTAATGTTTCACGATTTCATAAAAATATTGGGCTATTGCATATACTGCATAGTCTACTGAAATAATGATGATGTTCAAAATCGGATAATAAGTCTTATAATATAATATAAGTGTTAGACTACTTTATAATAATAAAGTACCCTATCGCGTTTGGCAGCTTATAACGTTTTTACATGATTGCAGCTAAATCACAAGTAAATAGCCTATAGTCTAGGTCTAATGTATAATTTCATTTATGTTTTTTGATTGTAATGTAAACATTACAAAATGCCTGATGACATCAATAAAGTTAAATGTACGTCGCATTATTTCATAACATTGGCCGTTATGATGTCATTAGACATGATTATTGCAATTTATCATAATAGTTTGCAAATTGTGCTCGTTTACACTAGATAATTATGTGAGATATTGACAACTGTTCTCATGATAATCGCAGGAATCAACGTCAACAGCGTTGTGCGGCAAGCTAGGCAATAAAACATAGGCTATATAACGCAAAATATGATAATCGAAATCTAGCTAAACATATGTGGAAATTATTGGACTAGTCTAATTATCACCAATGAATGAATGAACAGCATCATAAAAACAATGGCATACTACAAGCAAGCGCAAGTTGCGCAACAACATAAAAACATATGACGCAAACAAGTTTACAAGTAAGACGGGCTGGATATTTACTTACAAGTCCATCAACAAGATCGCCAGGTCAGCATCACTGTTGCATCCAGTGCTACTTTTTAACTTGCGCCAACAAGTGAAAGCCTTCCTTACTTTCTTCCTACCGCGTTTTCTTTGCTTTTTCCATCATCTGAAATGAGCGCAAGTGTCTTCCTGCTTCATATGTTGTTGTTGTGTGTGACGTCGTTGCCGTAAAGCAAGTCGCGATTCTCGCGAGATTTGTCAGGGGCGCCCTTCTCAGACTTGCATTGCTGGTATTTCCAGCGGTGACCCCCCCAAGCTTTACTACCAGGATGATTCGCCCTATTATGAGTTTGTTTACCACCGAAATTACTTTGAAGCTGTTATATTAAGGTAAAATTCCTGCATAGTATGCCTTTAACTAAATAAGAGTAGTTGACATGTCAATGGGGCAGTCATGAGTTAAGAAAATTTAAAAGCAGTACAGTTAGTCTTTTTAGGCTGGGAAGGAAGATTTTGAATGTTTTAATAGCACATAAATCCCTCTTGTACGGCCCATTTAAAGGGTTTAGTCATTTTACCATCCCTAAATATACAAACCACTTCTCACACATAAGTGAATCACATACAATTATGAATCCAGAACAAGAAGGTCATATAATATAACACTATTATATAGATAATAGTATAATAGATAACAACACAGTATATTTAGATGCACAAATTTAATTTCAGTTGGACTAAAACTATACAATAAAAGTAAAACAATAATAATCTTACAATGTCATGTAAACAACACTTTGTCTGACTGAAATCGTGGAAATCACATCATCTATGTTTCTACAAGTTTGTTAGTCTGACTTGTTAACATTGTTCCATTAATATTTTGACAGAGGGATTGTAGCCGACCAAAGCTCGATCATAATTGTGTATGTAAACATACTGTTTTAGCCTGACTTGGTTCATTGGTTTTCTCACATCTTCCTGTTAGATCTGGCTAACTCCAAGGAAACATTCAGAGGGTTCTGCCTGAACTGATGACCCAAATAGAAACAATGCTCTTCTGTGGCCTGAGGCCTGCCCAGCAACACCCCGCTCCTGACTTGGCTAGAGGAAATGGCTTGGGTCTTCAGCTAGAGCCATATGTCCGGTGACAGACCTCCCAGCATTAGGAGGCCAATGTCGTGTCCTGCCATGACTCTGATCACAGGACGCCTAATGCTGAGCCGAGGACAGAGCAGTTTTGGGCGTGTACCGTAAGATTCCCCTGTTCTGGTTATAGGAAATATTCATGAGGATTTGACTTAATGGAACTAATGAATGGACAAATTCATTCATGCAAGCACCGTCTTCTTGGGAGCACTTCCTTTTTTCACTTTCCCCATTCTTGTTTTAATAAAACACTACAGAAGGAATCTGTCAGCTCATATGAATAAGGATAGTTACGAGAATTTCATAACCAATGTTCCATTTGATAAGCCGAAGAGAGCTTTAACATTCCCGCCAAAATGAAGTGAAGCTTATTTTTTTCCGACAGTCAACAAGAACGAGTGTGAAACACAAACCGAACACCAAACCATTCCCGCAATTTGATGATCCACCACCACCCTGTAGCAAATTGCATATGCACCATGGGAAATTTAAGAGGATGGGAAATTCTTCCCGGAAAGAAAGAAAGCTATCAGCACACCTTATCCCCTCTCTCCACTCCTGATTTGAAGCTAAGCTTTTGTTAAATTGTGTAGCTCTTTGGTCGAGAATAAAGCCCACCATTTAGAAACATAAAGTGACACGCTGCTGTTCGGGTTGGAGATGGGCGCACAGATAATTATTTTGGCCTTGAGTTGCTAATTCATCTCAGACTGCATTAAGGGTGCTTTTTGACTGGCTCCAAAAACAAGTTCCCCTCGTTTGCTGGGTCTCCTTGCTATTCTATTTCTTGAGGAAATGACTCCATCTTCCCCTCCCGCTCATCTAGTTCTGTCCTTCCTTTTCTCCACATTTCCCTCCTCAATCTTTTCTGAACCCTCCTAGCTTTGTGTTCTTCCCCAGGCCAAGAGGAGCAGCTCTGATCAATTGTGGCCTGTTATTTCACAGAGGAAGCCGCAGCACTTCCCTCTCAGCTCTCATTATTCATTACGAGCACACAGACAGGCCTGCAAGAGCATGATGAAGAGATGCTCCAATACACCACAAAGAGGTCTGGAAACTATACTGGCCACTGGAGGAGCCTGTTTGTGTGCATGTGGAGTGTTTTGAAGCAAGGTTACAGTCCCAAGGAGAAGGGTTTCATGGCAATCAAACCGCAAGTCAAGAGAGATAATGAGAGAGCAGAGCCTTTAAAATCCACGTCTGTCAACCAGTTGCTGGGCTTTTGTTGAAAGATAACTACACGTTATGGCTCTGTTCTTCACGCGAACCCTGTCTGGCACATTAACCGTGGCTCTCTAAAGGGAGAAAAGGATGCCTGGATGGAGAACAATCAAACTGCTGTTTGTTTGCTTTGGCCGATTTATAATTATCAGCTCTTATCAACCTGACACACGTGTACAAGTGCTGCTATAGAAATTATTTATTGCCTCTAATCTACCTCGGCCATGTAATGAACTTTCAGATCGTAATAGGTGTGATTGAAGGCAAACATTTTGTTGATCTGATTCAAAGAGCTTGTTAACATGCGATAATGGAAGGTGGTGCAGAACATGCGCTGGTTATCAGCCTCAATAGTTAACTGAAAAATCAGATAAAATCACTGGCCCTTCATTTTTGATGTGAAGCCGCAGAGCTTGAAGGCTGTCAGAATGCGCTCTGATCACTGTAAATCACATCTAATCTGTCAATCACACACAGTTTCTTTTATGCTGCCTGGAGAGTGGGAGAATGACATGGTCTACACAGTGAGCTGTCCTAGCAAGCACTTTAGCTCATATCAGGCAGCCGCATGGCTGAGGGCGCTTTTACAATAGAGCTTTTGGTACAGAGTTCGACAGAGTTTTGTTTCTATGGTGAACTTGCATACGGATCTTGTGAACCATGGTTCTCAAGTGAATTTATTGCAATCTGTCATAAATCTTGGAACTGACCAGCTAATGATAATGTTTAATTTGCATCATTGTTATGAAGGACCTTGACTGCCACTTAAAATAATATGAGGTAATCAACTATTAATGTAATTATCAGTGCAAACTATTTTTAATTAATTTTTAAAAGTGCAGTTAAATGTGAAACACATATATAAATAAAGTATAAGTAAAGTAAGTAAATAGTAAATAAAGAGATGTAATATGTCTGATAATAATAATAATAATATCTATTATGTTTAATATTATATGTCTATTTATTTGGCAAATTATTTAACACTTTATTTTTTTATTTTATAGTTACATTAATAAGAATAAATTTGCTTATTTTCAATTGATAATTAAATTGATAATTCAGTGCATGTACAGTTTATACACTGACAGTGTAAAGCTGCCATCTTCCCATCCTGTGTTGTAACTCTAAACTGTCTAAACTGGTACTCAGGATGATGACGCATATGTATAGTGGATTGGAACCAAAAATACATTGTGAAAAGAGACCAGGGGTGGTATCGAACTCTGGTTCAGACCAAGAAAATGCGAAAAACAGCCTAAAGCCTGAGAGGAACACGACCTTAGCAAAGCTAGACATCACAGTCTTGGGAAATCAAAAGTTAAAGGAGGGGAAAAAGTAGCTAAAATCATTGAGAAAGATCTTGAGTGGGAGGGTTGTGGTCAGCGCTGTAAGCAGTCAGTACAGAGGGAACGTGTGGTGTGATATACAGATTATTTAGAGGTTATGGTAAACATTTGTGATTCAGAGTATAGGAGAGAAGTGAGTTCTGAGCTCTCTCCATGATAGCACTGCTCCACAAATTTCTGAAACACACACATACTACAGCTCAGATCAGATACCTAGTTAGCAACCTACCTAGACAACAGCTGGATCACCTGGTTAAGCACCCAGAACCCCTCTAACACCATCAAACACACCACCTGATCAGTGGACATTAATGCTAATTTCTACAGGTGTGATCCCTTTCGCCATTTTGTTTGGCAATTTTTTGTGTGAAAAATCCTGTAATTTCAATAGGAACCCACACTATTGTGATTTTTGGATAAGGGAGAAAGATTTTTCCACTCAGGGTTTTCAATGGGATCAAATTGGTCATGTAGATTTGACAGATTGTTCACACAAAAAAAAAACAGAAATCTCGCTAATGTGACAGCACCTAAAGACACCATGTCTCTGCTAAGGTCTAAGGCAGCATCACATTAATTTAAAAAAAATTCCGCTAACGAATCGGACGAACTTTGCACTGTGCAGTGCAAAATCCCAAAATGCAATGCAACCCATTTTTGACCAATTTTCTCAAAAACTAAAGAAATGACAGTTAAAAGTTAAAATATATTTTATACACATAATATTTTTAACATTATTGAGGAATTACTGCTATAAATATTTTTTTTTGTCTGTATATTTTTTCTGTATATTCACCCAATATACTGTACTATGTAGTATCATGTTCATTAGAGCATTGGTAGGTTAAGATTAGCTAAATCAAACTATTAAAATCAATTAGTCATTAGCTTTGCATGAAAAGTCCTATGTTGTGTCACATGGAGTTGCTGCCTAGGGCAAGTGTTCTAAATTAGCCACTAATAAGTGACTAATCAGTTAGGAAGCTGCCTTACAAGATAAGCAGTTCACTAGGTTTTTGCAACAGAACTACGGTATAAGGTGTACAAAATTCAGAAGTGACAATTGTTGACATACATTGAACAATTGAAATTCAAAGAGAAAAGATAAGAGGGAAAGAGAAGCTAGTCATTTCTGGATTATATAACAGCGTGAGCGCATTAGACAGGTTTAGGGGAAAACGGAAAAGTAGGGAGACAAACATCAAAGACATTCCCAAACAACCTACTTGTTTTCTTTGTCTCTCTCTCCTTCTCTTTCAGTCATGTCAATATGCTGTTTGTGAACATTAATCAAAGGGCAACGGGGTGACAAAATGCAAGAATAAAAAAACTGAAAGAAAAGGGCCGTCGCTGAGAAGAGGTCAGATACTCCAGGCCTTCTTTTATTCTTTGTGTTCAGCATATTAAAAAGAATGTCACAAAGCCGTTATTATTATGCAGAGTACATGGACAGGATGAGCCCCTGTGTAGAGATTCATAGAAAACCTGTTTAAAATGCATCACCCATAGCAGAGTGACCACGGATGGGATGATCTCGTTCACAAACACCCAGGTGAGAGGGGAGACATCCTTCAAAGTCCTGGTGCCACATAAATTAGCTTTGTTAAGAGCGTATATGTTTGAAGACGCATTAAGCAAAGGACTGAAGTCTTTTTAATGTCCCTCAAAATGAAAATGAATTAATGGGGAGAGAGACTTGGGCGAGACTGAATGAAAGAGAGAAAATGTGAGTAGCTTCTGAGAAGAAGCTGCCATTAACTCCCTGCACGAGTATATTTGATTCAGTACAAAGGCTATGTATATGCACAGCATCAAAGAGTCTATGAGACAAACACAGTGTGTTTGTCTCTGTGGATGTTCTACTGGGGTTCAGAGCTGTCAGTCCAATTAAAAGGTCAGCAGTATTTATCCTTGATTAGAGGCAAATGTTAGACTGGCTATTAATCAAAGAGCAGCTGCACCAATAACAAAATATATATATATATATATATATATATATATATATACAGAGGCACGCAATGAATGAGCTGATGTGCTTTAACTTTGCCTTTCTCTCGCTCGCACATACACAAAAGATAATTCAAAAGATAATACGTTAAAATAAATCACCCCCAAATTCGTATGATTGTCTCTCCTCTGTTAAACACAAATGGAGATGTTTTCCAGAATGTTTAGGGTGCTTTATTAAGGCTAAATTAAGGATGTCAGACCACAAAAATCAAGTTTGCCATCACTGAATGCAAATGAATATAGAAAAATAGTAAATAATAGGGCTGTCAAATCGATTAATCGTGATTAATTGCATCAAACATAAACGTTTTTTAATTAAAAACAATGATTAATTAAACATGTGATTAAAATGATGTATGTACATATATTTATATGTGTGTGCATATACACACCTATATATATATATATATATATATATATATATATATATATATATATATATACACACACACACATTCACACGTAGATACACACAGCATAAGTAAATAACAATTTAAACCAACACAAGCTATTATATGACATCTGAAGACTTGAAATTTTATGGTTGAACTTGGCAACATAAACCACCATATTTTTTTCTTTTATGGAAGTTTTGCATATGCATTTGTGTTTCATAGAACAAATTAATATGGTGATGGGCCAACATGGAGGTGAAGAAATTATAACTTACAATTTATAAATTATAACAAAATTCATCTACCTGTTATTTTACAAATACATTGACAAGTGTGTTTTAAGAGAATCATGATCGCATATCCATTGGGTCCCAAAAAATCCACAATGAATATCTGGAAATGAAAATTTAAACCTGCACTGCAGTTTAAACCTGTAAACCTGTAAAAAATAAAATAATAATAACAATAGTGCAACATAAAATGAATAAAAATATGTAAGATTGTCAATTATTTAATTAATCATGTGGCCATGTACATACAGTCAGATATTCTTGCTTCCAACAGGATGCTCTTTGGATCATTCTAAAATCAAGCTGGAGAACATGACAATCAGGTTTTACAAACTTATAAAATGTATACTCATATTATTTGAAAGAAAGAAAGAAAGAAAGAAAGAAAGAAAGAAAGAAAGAAAGAAAGAAAGAAAGAAAGAAAGAAAGAAAGAAAGAAAGAAAGAAAGAAAGAAAGAAAAAGAAAGAAGCAAAATAAAACAAAAGCATTTTCACTACTGCTCTCAGATGATTGGACCCTGTGATACTGTGTGTGTGTGTGTGTGTGTGTGTGTGTGTGTGTGTGTGTGTTAAGAGATAACAAAATGTATGTGCCCCCAAGCAAGTATGAAAACACTGCAATGACATTAATTCTCCTCACACTTTCTGCTCTAAAGCACCAGACCAGAAAGAAATAACCCTGAGAAAACCACTTCCAGACAGGGCTGATCCTCTCACACATGAAGTCTCAGCAAGTGGCTTTAGTGGCCTTGAACACAACAGAGTAATAGGACAGGAAGCGATGCATAAGCAGGGCAACCAAGAGGAAACACAGGGCTGAGACCTCCTGACGTGTTCAGGCTGCAGTTCTTCCTAGACAAGCTTGTATCGTATCTGGGACGTTTGTTCATGCCATTAGACTGGTCCCTTCATACTGAGCGCTTGTATTATGCAGAAGCACCATGCCCGTTAAAACTGAGGGGGCCACGTGCCCCCTAGTGTCTCTCTAAAATGATGTGTAACAATTCATGAATTTGCAATCTTGAATCTAAGTCACATCTTCGACAAATGATTCATTTTAAAATAAAAATTTGCATCTAATTACCCTCTCTTTGCTTGACACTTCTAAGACTTTTCGTATGAAATAGAATGAAAATCAAGTTGCAAATTTGGTAAGACTTTACAACAATTCAGTGGTTACAAAGATGAACAATGAATAGTCATTTTAATGCATTTTCCTATACCAATGAACTTGTTACAGTTCAATTAATATTAACTAACATTAGATACTGTATTATGAAAGAAAATGAATAAACATTCTAATATAATAAACATCATCAGGCTTTACAAACTTATATAATATACATATATATATAATATATATAATATAATTGGATTGATGGGAGGAAAGAAGGAAGGAAGGACGGATGGACGGAAGGAAGGAAGGAAGGAAGGTAGGAAGGAAGGAAGGAAGGAAGGAAGGAAGGAAGGAAGGAAGGAAGGAAGGAAGGAAGGAAGGAAGGAAGGAAGGAAGGAAGGAAGGAAGGAAGGAAGGTAAACAATGAACAATCGCATATTTATAAATTAAAAATGTAATTTATAATTAGTAAATAATAATATAATATGCACTTTTCTTCTTTCTTTTTTTTACAAAATAGTATATAATTGTTTCGGATATTGGCCATTCATCAGTTATCATCAGTCAGATTATGACAAATATTATTATCTTATTGTATTAGCCAGAATTTAACATTCCTACATTTTACATTTAATATCCTTTGCATCCCTAAATGATACCAAATCTTCTTGACAAACTAAACTTAGCAAATTTAACCTTATTGTAAAGTTTTATCAGAAAAACTATATATGAACCAGTTCGTCGCACCTAAAATGATGTATCATTTTTTTTTTTTCTTGTTAGTCACCACGCATGCCTTATAGTCATGCCTCATGACACAGATCTCTGTGAAAAAAACAAAACATAAAAGGCCTCAATTAGACACAATTATGTGTGTGTGGGAGTTTGAGGGGGCCATGTGTTTGTGTGACCAGGTGTCCACATCTATGGATGTTTTTAGCACTCTTCTCCAAAGACATCACACCCACAGATATCTTAAAGTTGCTTGCCACTGCCATATGACAGTTCCCTGTGAGCCGGCCGTTATGCCAGATCTCCAAATACACACACGCACTCAGCGAGGTGCCATGGTTGCTGTGGGCAGAGCAACATTTGTGACACCAGAGGGGGCACGCTTGGGATCCCGAGAGAAGAAAAGCATGGTGAATAGGTGAAAGCTACTTCAGTTAAATATGTATGTTCAGGAGGGGTGCTAATGAAATTCAAGTTTGTATGTTTTCTTCACAAGGACACAATCCAGATTAACTCAAGATCTTCAGCTGTCTTAAGCAAGAGCTCTCCAAATGGATCAATAGTTGTTATGGAAATACTGGTGAATATGCAGACATAATTAAGATAACAGCAATATCAAAAAGGCTTCAAGCTGTTCTCCATCCGCCATGTGTGTGATTTTGCTCGTGGTACTTCCAGCGCTCTTCATTTTCACTTTAATGCATTTTCTGGGTTCCAGACAAGGATTCAAATTAGTTCTACATGAAACAGCCTTTTTCCAAATGAATCTACTGTGGAAAATCCTTTTGAGGGTAGAACTAGGCTTAATACTGAATTCACCAAAGAATCAATCACTGTTTTTGTTCTTTCGCAACAACCCTCGTCTATTTCCTTGTAAAGTATATTCTTTCTGTGAGATGTCTTTAGTATTTACTTTGTTTTTGTGCACCTAAATAAATCAAAACAGTTGGTAAACTCAGAACAGCCTTTACAAAAAAGTCCTGTGGTGGTACCACAGCGCAACATATGGCACTTTGAAAAGTAAAATTCAACTGCCATGCAATTTATATTGTACTCCAGGGTAGTTCCAAGAATACCATGGTACTGCCATGGTACATATCCATGATATTTTGTGGGCTGAGTCTGTCCTCCAGATATAGAGAGGTAAGAATGCAGTAACTCTACTAATCTCAATTAACATGAACATAAAACTGAACGTGAAATAGGTTTTTATTCTCCTCCCTCTCTGAGATATAGTGGTGACAATTCCTGCTCCAAAGCTACATATGGCGACCGTATAAATCTCTCAGACACTGAGAGCTGTACAGGTAATGACCGTAACGTGGCCCCCTCTCTAATGAATTACCCAGGAGGGAATAGTTAGTGTGTTTAACAGTGTCATGTCCCTGAGGCAGCACTGAGAAAAAAAACAGAGTCAGTCGCAGAAGGTCGAATATCAATTCCTTCGCAGTGATTCTTTATTCTTTCAAGGCAGAGCCTTGCAGTTGAACTCCCCAAAAAGCACATTTTAAAAAGACAACACAATATTGTACAATCCTGTTCCTATCTATCTTCACCTGTCACTTCTCTTCCTCTATTTGTGTCCTGCCAAATAAAAGAAAATAGTTATAATAATTTAAATATTTCATTATCTACAGAACACACTGTAGAAACATGGGGCAAAAGGAGAAACAAACTACATTGCTTAATAATAACAGGCAGAGTAGAATAGAATATGGCTCGATTAACATTGAAGGCGGGAACCCATGTTATATCTACAGACTAGCAGTGGTGGACAGTAACAAAGTATTTTTACTTTGTTACAGTATACTTTTTACAAGATACTTTTACTTTTACTTCACTACATTCTAAAGCATAATATCATACTTTTTACTCCACTACAATTCCTAAAAAACATCCCATTCCTCGTTACTGTTTGAACTGAAGAAATCAACACATGCTCCAATATGCAAAAGCAGTGTCCGATTTGTGAAAGAGCGGATTCTTTTCAATGAGCCTGTTAAATCGGTTTGCGAATCCCACCAAACGATTAATTCATGAATTGTACTGATCCGATTGTAGCTGTTCTCGAGTCAACAACTCACCGAATGATCAGTTCAGAGCAAGTCTCCAGTAAACTGAATTCATAAGACTGATTGAAAATTAGCCGAGAACCGGGAGATCCTCGGAACATGAGTGAAAGCGTGACAGATGGCCCAAATAGTAAGTTACAAATGCGGCATTTTAGAATTGATTATTATAAATGAAAATATATTTAGGTCACGACTTTTAGCTGTTTGTGAACAAAATCTGCTGTAAAAGGGGCGAGCTGTTTAAGGCAGCCCACCGTGATAAATTTTTTTTAATTAATGACCATGCATCTTCCCTGCTGCCGTAGCAGATCAAATTATATAAAACTATGATTGCATAACGTGGTGTTCTTAAAGAGCCCCTATCATGGATTTTTGAAAATGACTGTCATGTAGTGTGTAATATAGCTCTAAGTGAATGAAAACATCCTGCAAAGTTTTATATCTGAAAGTGCACCGTATATAAAGTTATTGTCTTTCAAAAGTGAGAGTCGACTCTGAGTCTATGAAATGAATTGTTTTTGAAACAAGTCATTAGCCGTTTCGTAGTGATGTAGATACGAAACATTAGCATATTGGCCCAGTTATTGCGCACGCAGACGCAAGTGTAAACTTGAAGTCTTCTTGAACACATTCAAATACTTCAGCGGAATAGCATCATGTCGAGAAGACGCTGTGTTCTACAATGCAAAGATAGTACAGCCACTTTGTTTTCACTGCCCAGGGACGAGCATGTGGAGGATAAGTGGTTAAAGTTCATATTTGCAACGATACCACAACAGTATATCCCGATTGTGTTGTGTTCTCATCATTTTAATGACGAATCCTTCACAAACATAAATGAATTCAACTGTGGATTCGCAAGCCGGTTGTTCCTGAAGGAGGGCTCAGTACCCAGTGTATATGGATCAGCTTCGTCCTCCTCCGAATCACAACCTGTAAGTATTATTAATAATGTTTGCAGTTATGTTTTCTGTTGCATGCGCAATACGTATTTTGTTGTGTGTGTTGTGTACGCTCCGCACAGCTTCTAGGTCTCCATCTAACAGCAACGTGTTCGCTCTCAATTGTTTAGAAATTTGCCAAATGTTTGTCGTTGTTATTACTTGGTGTAGCTACTACTGCAGTGCTTTATCAATATGCTTCTGCGTTAGGCTAACGCAAATAATGACTTGATTGATTGTGTGTTTACCACCGAGCTGTGGGCTATGGTCGACTCGCTAACATAAACTGGGTCATTTGACCAATCACTGCAGATTTGCATCATGCAAAGGAGGTGCTTTGGAAAATGAATCGTTTAATGAATCATTTGAGAGTCGTTGAGCAAACCAGGTAAAAATAAATGCATATTATAAGACAATTAAAGTGTTTTTTGTCCTTGCATGCATGTGAAACTGTTTTTGGGAACTCCCAAAACAAAAATAGAAACATTTCAAATGCATTGATAGGGGCTCTTTAAAGTGTAAATTGCAGGTTAACCACCACAACCAATTAATGTGTAAATTAAAGTGCTCAATATGTATATTTGTAAACATTTCTGTCTTAAAATGCGTTAAAATAACATTTATTTGGGTTTCTTCAACGGTAGCATTTTTTACAGTTGCTGGGTGATGACGTCATATGAGGGAGTAGCAACTCGTAAGCCCCCTTCGCACAGCGCGTTGATCCCGGGAAATTGCCAGAACGCCTTCTGTGTGAAGGCAAACACGAAAATAATTTAAGTGTAGACAAAGCTTTCATGCAGGATCTGGGTGCTTGCTGTGTGAAAAATCAATCGATAAACGCATATGGCAAAGGAAGTGCATTTAAACTCGCTTCAGCGCGTATTTATGTGGGAGGCGCGTGCACGCGAAGGGGAGTGCGATTTGTCCGGGAGTCGGAAATCGGTACAACACGGATCGATGCCGGGTTGGGGAGATAGTAACATTGACGTGATCAGTCCCAGCTTTTGCTGGCATCTACTGACAGAATGCGATACTGCCTGTGCTAAAACGCAACTAATTAGCGATGCTCATTGTCAGAAAGAAAAAGAGAGCTCGATGTCCCTATCGCTGTGTTTGACAGGTGTTTGTGTGGGCTATGCCACCCAATGGAATCAGCAGTGGAGAGTGTGTGCTGCCGTGAGCTGAACGCAATCTGGAGTTTAGTGGAGCAGCTCGACCCGCGACCTGCAAATCTGATGAGCCTCACGCAGCATATCCTGTTTTTTTTACGCATGCTGCCTGAACCCATTTGTTTTGCGAATAGCTTACTCTCATTTCAGGCAGTATCACGGTTCTCGTGAAGCCAGCACGCACGAGTATGTTTACAATTGAGTTATTTCATTCATCACTTCTGAATAAAAAATAAAAAAAAACACAATATAACTGCTAGCCTACTTTTCGTTGACTAACGTTAACTCTAGGCTTGGAGTCCCTCTTATGACGTCATGCCCAGCCTAGTGGAAGGGAGCGGGAGTGCTTAAACTACTGTAAAAGTACATTTCGGTATAAAAAAAACATACAAAACAAAGGTGGGCGGTTCTTATCTTAAATTAAGTTTTATGTAACAAAGTTCGGGAGGAGCATGTTCAGGTAATCATCCAATCAGCACAAGAAGAAGCCAGTATAAATAAAGCCTTCCCTTACCTCCCGTCTCATGACTACTTTCTCAGCATCCCACCACCACCCCTTCACCCCACATTCGGCAGGGCCCGCTCATAGATACCTATGATCTCTAAGGTTAGGGGGAGTACTCTGGGGTCGGGCCGAATTCCGAGCTCGGAGCCCTCCCCCGGACAGCAAGCCAAATACGCATTATAATATTACATCAGATTTCATTAACATGTAAACTCGTGAATGTTTAATAAGCACATTGCATTATCTTTGTAAAAAATTTAACCTGCAATTTACACTTTAAAATCTTGTGCATTTCACCCTATGTGATAGCCTGGATGCCAGCCGAACTTAGCCCGCCCACAACATTTGAGGATGGGAAGTTTAGTCTGGACTTGATCCGTTGTGAAGCAAGTATGCCCGAACCAAAGCTGTTCAGACCAATCAAATTGACAGGGCGGGTTTTATACGATGATGGACAGATGATCAACAACAGTAACATAATCATCCACGTCACCAAAGAACGCTTGGGTTGAATTCGTTTACAACGAAAAATGGCTGCCACTGGAGAATTTAGATGTGTAGATTCAGCCATCGTGTCTGTTATAGAAGATCTAGACAGCGCATGCATTTTAAGAGGAACCGAGAACCGTGATCAAGGCATTTGTTGATTGGAAAGATGTTTATGCCGTCCTTCCTACAGGATTCGGTCTATCCAACTGAGTGCAGAGGCATTTTCTTCCCTGGTTCGGTTGAAACACGCCCCATAATCACAGCCCAATGGAGCAGTATCACTCACATTCTGACTAGAATCTGAGTATGACGACGTCAGGCTACTATGTGACATGTCTTTTGATATTTTTTGTCAACAAACATTTTGTTTTTCCTTATTTATGCCATATTGTTATGAGGGTGCAAGAAGATGAACCCAAATGCAGACAGAGTGCAATGAACACAGGATTTATTGATACAAAAACAGGAAAACAAAACCCACGAGGTGGCAAAACACACACGGGACAAGGAATCTTAGACTGACAAGACTAGACTATGACTGTACAATAAACAAACAATACTTCAAATAAATGCTCACAATGACAAGACATTTCACAAGATACTCACAGGTAAGATTAGCAATGAACCGACACAGGACAGCAAACACAAGGGGAATAAGTAGGGAGACTAATGCTAACGTAACAGGTGACAAAGGTAAAGCAATAATGACAAAACAAGGATAACAAGGGGGCAGGGTTAGGTAACGAGACAACACAAGCACATGGCCCAAACAACAGGCCATGCGCTTGTACACAAAACATGGGTCTGCCATGATCCTGCCACAATGCTAGGAGAAATCAAGGACATGATGGCAGAATCATGACACATATAATCTGGCCCTTAATGTTTTTATAGTGTATGACAAATAATAAAATAATGGTAAAAAAAAAACTTTAATCTTCTTACTTGCAGATCAGTACATATGTATCTGCATCCACTAATCTTCCATACTGACTAGTGCTGTCTACTTGACAATTCATAATGATGTCAGACCCAGAAACCCCCTCCCCCAGGTATTTTGAGCAGTAGGATTATAAAATATGTATTTTTTAAAAAAATAAGTCGTTTTGTACTTTTACTCGAATAAAAATTGAAAAGGAGTACTTAATTTTACTGGAGTAATATTTTAATAGAGTACATGTACTATTACTCAAGTACTTGGTTTGTGTACTTCTAGAGCCTTCTAGAGGAACAATATAAAAATAAAATAAAAAGAGACCTTAGCAACCGCATAGCAACACCCTGGCAACATACCACATATGGCAACGACTTCTGCACAGGCAAGGCACTCACATTTTCCTCATAAAAAGCATAAAATCTGGTCTTTCGTTTATAGATGCAACTGAATACCACATACATCTGCATATCTTCACATTTGTGCATGTGGAGGCGTGATGGCTTCTGTGGGTGTGTGAGCATTTAAACCACTTAAGATTCATTTTCAAAAGTAATCAATTCATTCACCAGCTCAAATGTGCAGCTCTGTTTTTGGTCTGAAATATTCATGGAGCCTTTGTGTTATCTGCATTTCGCCGCAGGCATTCGAGCCCGTCATCATCAGCGGTTGTGGCACTTTTCCGGCACAGACAAATACATGTGAAGGGTCACTGTAGTTCAGTCACTGTTCTGAACTCTTCTGTGTTTCCAAACCTACACATTATGAATAAACATATATTGTATAGTCCTACCACCCAAAACGATGTGCGTTGATGAATTTAATAAATTTTCAATTATATGTAAAATGTCAAACATCTTCTTTGTAACACCAAAAAATGTAACATGGTATATTTGACATAAAAGAAACCAGTAGCACATGATAATTAGACAGAGGCGAGTTCAAAAAGACTTATTTTTTTCTCTTGTCCTTTGAGGGTAATTATGCTCTGGATCTGGCGCAAAAGGTCGCGAATGAGATCTGACTAAAGAGTTCCCGCACCTGCTCCTGAAACCTTTACGGAGACATTCAGCCCGAAACCGAACATGTTGCACGCTTCCGCACATGCCATTTTTCCAATTGATGCCGTATATGTGGCTTCGTGTACGATTTATTCCTCTTTGTCTGACTGCACCCATGATATCCCAACATTATGGAGTATGACTTTTCTCATCTAAATGCAGAAGGACGTCTTCTCAGCGTGAAGGCTCTCAGAGCAGGAGAGGCTGAGATTAAAGATGCATGAAGCTCTACACATCCCCCTGAAGATGATCAGCACGGTTCCATATTCTCTCTCAAACTCTGAGCATATGTAGATGTTCTACACACACCCTACAGAATCATACATGCAAGCTGCAAAAGAAAGCATCGCCGCAGTGCATTAGCAAGACAGAATACCCATCGGGCAACTGGGCCTCTGTTTTCCAGAACAGCTTTGAGGAGTGCACACCTGTTTGTTTTTTAATGCTAAATGATTATTGCTTGTTTGGTACTACAAACACTATCTCCCTCAGGTCTACAGACATAAAAAACAAAACAAATATGATCACAGTGCATTATAAGACTAGGAAATGCTCAGTTTCTCCTAACTGAATTCAGGCTCTTGAAGAATTCAGCTGAGTCAGAGAATGAAGGGTGATTCAAAGGTTTTAGTCTTTTACTTGAACAACAGTTGATGTGGCTCAGAAGAATATGTCTGCCTTAATTTAGAGAGGTTGTGAGTTTGAATCTCATTCAAATTAAACTTAATAAATAATGGATTATAATTTATTTTATACTTTTATGTTTTAATGTATTATTTATTTAACAGTCTAAAAATGCAAAGCGCTCAAACCTGACAACAAAAGACCAAGATCTAAAATATATCTGCATGCGTTTAGCAGCCTAAGAAACAAAAGGATTAAAACTGAAATGTGTAGTGATGGGACTACACCCTGTTGGTTCTAGGGTAAAGGAAGTGTCTTATGATGTGAATCCAATTTGGAGGTATCCTATATTGTGGCAAATCAGCAGATTGGAAAGGAAATCCATAATCACAATTGACAGCAGACAATTTCAATAGCCTAAACAAAACAACAGAAGGATTAGTGCTACAGGAAAGAAGAAATGACTAAGTAATGAAGTATCAATGCACAAAAACACAAAGAGACCCACACAGACCCACACTCTCACATACAGAGAATCAATCACTATTGCAGTCAATGACACACTAAAACACACTAGCACTTGTTTGTTAGCACTGCTTTTCAGAAACAAACACAAACTAAAAAAAAAAATATTTAAATAGGTTCAATAACACAATGTTTTTTAACACGTTCATTGAGTAAAATAATTAGTTTCATCTTTCTAAAGATTAAAGGCACAGTATGTAAGTTTCCCCACTAGAGGTTGCTTATTCAAAACAATAAGAAAGGTGTATCTTGATGACGCTGTGAATGAGCATGGAATCATGGGAGTTGTAGATCTAATGAAATAGCCTGAAGTGCTGAATTACTACTTATACAGGTCACTTTATTTGACAAATTTAAATTGTGGGGTAATGCAGCACTGTTTAACTTGGTCAAAACAATCCTACTGAAAATACATTTGAGTGTGTTGAAAGTTATGTTATTACTCGACTTGTTGCACATTGCAGTAAGCTAGATCGATATTTAAATATCATATTAATAAAAGACTTGTGTTAAATGGCATGCAAAATAGTGTTGTCTCTGAGGCATGGTACCAGAGCTGATCCTGACCTCCCTGGGGCCCTAAGCAAAATTCTGTTAAGGGGCCCTCCAGACCCATGAGCCATGTAAACCATTTGTCATTACCACACAGTCACACCTGACACCCCAGTGCTCCCACTACAATCCTCCATCTTTTAACATGAAAATGTAATTCCTGATATCAGAAATAGACATTGTAACTAGAAAAAGTACATTCTTAATATCGATAATTCACATTTTAAATAGTACAAATTTAATTATTGATATAAAAAATGCATCCTGTGAATGAATAAAAGCTACCACCAAGGTGGTCTACGCTCCCGCCGCATGTCGTAACTCACCCACCATCTCCTCCAATGGAGTCAGAAGCATCTGAGGTCGCTTCGTGCCATTCACATCCCTGGCGTGCACAATCATGCAGCCGACAAGCTCTCACTACAGCCTACGCTTCCGGGAGAGTGGCGTCTCCAACCCCAGGCGGTTCAGCTGATATGGGACTTCTTCGGAGCCGCACAGTTTCTGTTTGCCCCTCTAAACCCTCTTGGGACCTGTCTCTGGCGCTCAGCGCACTCAGAGACCTCCCTTTGAACCGCAGTCAGCTGAGTTAAAGATCCTGTCACTAAAGACTCCTGACTGCTCTGGCTTCTATCAAGAGGGTAGGGGACCTGCAAGCATTTTCGGTCAACAAATCGTTCCTAGAATTCGGGCCGGCCAACTCTGACGTTGTCCTGAGGCCCCGGCCTGGATTTGTACCCAAGGTTCCTACCTCTCCCTTTAGGGACCAGGAAGTGAGCCTGCAAGCACTGCCTTCTGAGGAGGCAGACGCAGCCCTAGCTTTTCTCTGTCCCGTCAGTTCTTTGCGGTTTTACGTGGACAGAACGCAAAGATTCAGGACCTCATATCAGCTCTTCGTCTGTTACGGAGGTCAGCAGAAAGGAAAGGCTGTCTCCAAGCAGAGGATGGCCCACTGGATAGTGGATGCCATCGCCTTGGCTTACGAAGCCCAAGGCGTGCCTTGCCCGTTCGGGTTGAGAGCACACTCAACCAGCAGTGTTGCTTCCTCCTGGGTGTTGGCTCAAGGCGCCTCGCTCAAGTGGAGCGCTGGAAGGGCCAGCAGCCGTGGCATTTTGGTAGATATCCCCATTCGTCAGAATCACTTCTGATTCACGTTGTAGTGATCTAACGACGGGGAACATTTCAGTTATGTATGGAAACCCTCGTTCCCAGAGGAGGGAACAGAGACATGAGTTCCCTCGCCACAGTTGCTGAGCTTCCGCTGTACGGCCGAGTCTCAGGTCTGGCTCCTCAGCGGAAAAACAAAGATGCAAGGCACCTGCTGCTCATTATATGCTCGCACCGCGATGCAGAGCAGCTGGTGCAATTATCGCATGCCAATGTGCATTGGCTCGTTTAGTTTCACTCGAAGTAGATAGGCTCTCGCAAGTGATCCCCATTCGTCAGAAAAACTTCTGACTCACGTCTCCGTTCCCTCCTCGGGGAACAAGGGTTCCCATCCGTAACCGAGACATTTTTGATAATCCAGTAAATTAAATACTGAAAGGTACTTAATCTCGTTATCTGATTATTGTTGTATTGGAAACTTGAGAGATCTAAACCAAAAGCTAAGATTATTCTAAATAAATTAATGAAATCATCTGAGTTAAAAACAACACAATACAAATATGATTAAATAATCCATGAAGCAGATAAACGCAACACATGCCATGTTAATTAAGTTCTATAAAATCAACAGTGCTCATCACAGTAGATTACATAGTTTTGTGCAAGGTGTAGAATTTTTTCCAAATAGCAGCATGATTATACTGCAGTATACAGAACATTTACATCATCATAAGTAGCGGATAGTGTGGTTTCAAATAAGTTTCATGGTCATTATCGCGGAGGCTGAGAACCAAGAACAAACCAGGAAGGCTAGCAAGAAAATCTTGTCTAGCAACTAAGAGTTAGCTAGCAGATACCTTTGATATCACCAATTAACTGCTGCTCAACAGAAAGAACTTCAGCCAGATTTCACCTTTTAATCTATTCAGATCATGTTTCAAAGTCCAGATATCAAGAACTGTATCTTATCAAATCACTTGGAAAGTAGTCAGAGTAATTCTGCAAGGAGTGTGAGACTCACTTCACACTTCACTGAGAGTGTTCATGATAAATCTTGTTAACCTCTTCCCCTCACATCTTCTCTCTCTTTGTATGTCAAGTATAGGGGCCGTCGGGTCTCAGGAGTCCCTGTTCGGTTTTACTGATGATAGAAGAGCTTTGTGCATCTGGACAAATTGAAAAACATCTGGGTCCGTGTTTTTGTGTATTTCGTTACAGAAGTATTCTAATCCCCCTACATGGGGACATCTGGGCACTTCTGTTCGTAATGAGCGCTGGTGTTGTTGGCAGACTCTGTTTGTCGCAGTTTCATATGTTAACATGTTCAAATGAGCCAAATCTAAGTCGAATTACTTTTGCTGGTGACAGTCCATCTGCCAAATTAGCTTCTGTGTGGACTGAATTACCACAAAATTAACTAGCTTGTCAGATGACCTAATGCATTTATGCTGTAAAAATGTTTCACTATTTATTCAGCGTGGATTCTGTGTCAAGAACAGGTCAACAAATTGCATAAATATGTCTCTCAGAGAAAAATTAACGTTACATTAGAGCTGCACGATATATCGCAATTATCAAAATATTGCAAATGTGC
This sequence comes from Semotilus atromaculatus, assembly GCA_031834385.1. Taxonomy (NCBI): domain Eukaryota; kingdom Metazoa; phylum Chordata; class Actinopteri; order Cypriniformes; family Leuciscidae; genus Semotilus; species Semotilus atromaculatus. The sequence continues at coordinate 16,910,707 of JAULUF010000028.1, read as the reverse complement.
ATATATCATACATATCACAACGGGTTGAGATAACTGCATGATTTTAATACTCCCAAGAAATTACAAAAAGTCAAAATTTTAGGTCAACATAGACAGCAAAGGGTAGACGACATGACTCTTAAATACATGTGACATGTCATTAAATGCAATAAGCGAAGTACTCACGCACACAGAAAGCCACCTCTCAGACAGCGCGTGATTCCGAATTCATTTCTCTCCCGGAGTTTATATGGCCAAATACACACAACATTATGTCAAAATGCCCATCTTAGTGAGTATTCATGTAAACACAGTCAGTAATGTCTTAAGTGGACAAAACTGTTGAGAAAAAAAGCACGCATGTAACAAAATATTGGATCCGTGAAGCTCTTGAAGTGACAGCAGTCTAATAAACCTACTTCCATCTGTGTGCTTAATGTTAATCAAACAACAAAAGACAAAGAGAAAATCACTCACTGCTCTTGACTAAATCACTTTTGTAGCTTTAATAAGAATCTGTATTTAATCCATACAGTGAAGACTAAGAAGTTTTATTTTTACATTTGATAATCCAATTTATAAACCTAACGTAGGCCTATTTGAAAACCTAAAACCCCTGGTTTACACTGACATTAAAAGCAGACTTACTTTTTATGTAATGCAGTGCTTCACTTTCAGAAGTTGTAGGGATGCTTTCTTCATGCAAAAAGAATGTGAAATGTATGTTGGTTATTTCAGTTTTTAAATATATTTAAATATAATTTTAATTTATTTCACAAACTTAAAGCATTATCGTATCACATATTGAATATCACATTACTTAACGAGCTATCGCATAACGCATTTTTCTTCAATATTGTGCAGCCTACATTTCTACAATATTGTACTTTCCATGTTGATATTCATGATTTCATGACTTTCAATTTTAGCAGCATTTTTTCATGAGAGGTCCATTCATATTGAAGAGAGAGAATGGTCACTGCGTATTCAGGGATGGGGATGACAGTCCACAACCTGCCATCAGAATCTGATATGCATATATTCTGTGCCGATGAGCACATTCAGGCACAACTCAGTTTTTTTACATCTATATAAACATGATGTGAGATTTTTTTTTTCTCCTCAGAAGGGAAAAAAGAGACATTGAGACAGCCGATGCTCAGTTACAGTAAAAGCGATTTGACATCAAGCATGTCTTTTCCACAGGCGCTGCGACTGCCCATTCACATTCAGCCACTGAGCAGCATTTTAATGTTTGCCATTTTAAAACTGAGCCTCAGAAGAACAGATGACATCACAGGAATTTGACAACAGCTGATGGGGGCTGAGAAAGAGGTTTAATTTCCTATTAGAGCGGCATTTACACATGAGCCCAATGGGAGACTAAGGTCGTCTAATAACCCGGCCACATCACACAGAGGGGCTCCACAAAGAGAGATCAGCCCTGAACTGCCTCGACAAAACCCACTGTGGCCCACATAACTTCTGCAAAGAATACGGGTCTCAAGCACAAACTCTCTGCAAACTTATGCTTGTAATTTATAAAGATTTACAGACAATCTTCGAGTAAAGCCAAGTGTGGCATTCTCAAAACCAGTTTAATACACCATAAATGCCTTTTTTATAAAGGCCTAGACCACATTTACATAGCATTTTGCACATTGTCAAAGACCTGAGCGGGAACATTTTCACACAGAAATACTGATTCAGTTCACACTTACATTTAGAATAGAATAGAGAACTAACAAAAACTATACATACATAAATATCTCTCGGTGGACATAGACATATGGAATGAGTTGCACAGAAATGATCGTTTTTTATATTTAAATACAGTATGAAAGAGTTTAAATAAATACAAATTCAAGATTTTAATAAATAAATTTAAAATATATTAAAATATATTTAATATATAATAAAAAATAATAGAGAGAAATTTTTAATTTAATAAATGCATTTTATAATAATAAGAATTATTAGTATTAGTATTAATAATAATAATAATACATTAGGAATTGAATAATTAACCATAATAATGACTCTAAAAAATTTAATCAGCCTGGGATAGGTTCTGAATAAAAAAAGGCAGATCTAAATTTGGTCTACGTGTATATAATGAGCAGTTGAAAATATAACTATAACATAAGTATTATTAAATATAACATTTTAAATATAAAAAATATAACTAAAATAAAATCAGAAAATATTTGTAAAAAAATAATAAAATTGAATAATACATTCATTTTCTAATACAACAACAACAACAACAACAATATTAGGGACTCGATCAGTGTAGGGAATATATTAGGGACTACTAGGTGTAGGCTATATAAAAGGTTTTTTTTAACTGACAATGGAATGTACGAATACTTTACTCGAAGATTGTGCTACATGTCTTGATGCCTGCAGTTAATAATTAGCATGATACAAATCCAAATTTAAAACAGTCCGGATTTACCAACATTACAATGAGGATTAGAATAATGTATGCATATCCGCACAATTACATATGAAAGACAAGTCACTGAGGTAACTGTCTAAGCTAAGAAAGCAACTTGTGAGGTTATCTGTACACAATATCTGTACCACCATGGCTAGTTTTAGAATTGTTCATCTTGGTTCTCCTCCTGCTATTGGATGTCAGCACACATTGTTCTCGCACACAGGCATGTCAGATCACATGTGTGAGAGGGGCACAGCACTTGTCAGCGATTCAGAGACAAGATATATCTTCCACAAAGTCCATCTCTCTCCTGCCTTCTGTGCTCCAGAGTAAATGCTGCATTCTGCCAGGGGGAATGAGGGATTCCCAGTCAAGTGCTGACGCTAAGCACTAAAATCCTGAGGATTTGGCCTGTGATCTATGCCTTTCATCCCAATCCTGGTCATGGTGTTGTGGACTTTTGAGCTCCTCCAGGTGATGGAACCCAGCAGAGAGTAATTAAGACTCAGGGCGGCTGCGACTGCCACAAATCTGCTCATATGAGATCCACTGGACTCTGAGTCACATCTGCTAATGAGTGAGACTAATGGAGCTCTTTCATCTAGACCTTTTCAAAGGAGTGGTAGCAGAAATAGAAAGGGGTGATATATGAAAAGAAATCCATTTCAGCACAAGAATGGTACTCCTAATATAACGTTGCCATTTGTCTCTTCCTCAAAAACATAAGACCAGATTCAGCATCTATAATATAAGCCCCTAGCAAATATGACTTTCTGTGTTCTAGATGTCCAGTGACACAATTGGGTAATATGTGTCATGTCAAGGGGTATGTTGAATCACTGCTATACTGTAAAACTTAATTTATTAACTTAAATACATTTGATTTATCATTTCAACATTAATAAGACAAAATGTTCCTAGAGCATCAAATCAGCATAGAATGATTTCTGAAGGATCATGTGAGACTTGAGTAATGGCTGCTGAAAATTTAGCTTTGCCATCACATGAATAATAGGAAAAAATTTGTATCATTTAATTTCACAATATTGTTGTTTTTACTGTTTCTGTTTAAAATCAATGCAGTCTTTAGCATAAAGTACTTCATTAAAAAAATTTTTTTAAATCCAAGTATACGTTTTTTTTTTTAATTATCTATTTGGCTGCACATTAATCACATTTTCATAAACCAGCCAGGAAAAGGTTGAACATTTAGAATATTTTAATGCAGACATTTTTTTGTGTGAATATTTTGTAATTATATTTGCTGCATTTCAAGAAAAAACTCTACTCTCGCCTATCAGAGTATTGTGCTAGAAATCTTTTCAATATCTGTTGCAAATTAGTCGGAATTGAGTAGCTCACTCATTCCCAGTTTTATATGGATTGAGGATGCTTTCCAAGCAATTTAAGATAAAGAAAAAATCAAGGAAGATATGTTTTCCAAAGGTTTAAAGGTGCACCTCATTAAAACACAATTCTTTTGCACAAAGAAATAAACAATGCTTGTAGATGAACTGTTTTAATAAAAGCTGGGGGAAGAAACAACATGGTGCAACTGCCTCATGAGAGCAAACATACTGAGATCATATGACCATATGATCAAATACCACTCACTTCAATCTCTGTAATACCTGTTACTGGACACATTCACTGATGAAATCAATTGATCTTGGCTGACTGCAAATAGAGCGTTTCTACGATGATGTCGATAACTCAAGACTTGTACATGACCCTACATGCACACATCAATCTGAACCTAGGATATCCGACCAGCACAATATAAACAAAAAAAATGACTGAGTGCACCTATAAAGTAAGATACAGAGAGCTCAGCAACTTTCTCCATTTCTTTTAGAGAAGTACTGCAGAATAGCAAAAGGAAAAACAATCTCCACCAGACTAGGGAGAAAAAGAAATATACAGCCCAAGTGAGATTTTCATTTTTGAATGGCATCGATTACCTGCACAAACACAAAGCTACAGAGGCTGCTGAATGTAATGGTATCCATATTGGAAAATACCAGCATCTGTGGGAGGACCAACTCTATTTCCAAACTAATGCTGGAGATGATTACTGTGGGGATGCTGTTGAGTTTCAACACAGACTTACTGGGCCGGACTGAATAAAATGATTGCAAACCAACAGATTGAATTTTCTGCCCCTTCATAGACTCACTATGCTGTCAACTTTTTTTCTCCAATTGTGATTCACCACTGAATGAGTTGTGAAGTCTGTAGATGAGGTTCAGTGTGGTTTTGGCAAAGCGCCTCTTCATTTTAATTGGATTCTGTAAGGACATATATTGGGTGTAAAATTAGTGTGGAATATTTTCCCTCAACTACAGGAAGTTCAGTGTGATGAGGGCCGGTTCAGTGGCGTGAAACAGAGCCGTTCCATGGATGGCATATATATTGCGTGGGTAAGCCATGCACACTCAATCTCGTTCAGCAGCCACACACTCAAAGCACATCATTATGTTGGCCTATCTGGCGACCCCTTGCATCAGGGGATGGGCGGTGGCGCGAGAAGGTGATTTTGAATCCGATCAGCCGTTTATCACATGGGAAGCAGGACAAATGTTGGCTGAACCAGAATGAAACTCAATCCTGGATCCGTTTTTCTGCTTAAAAAGAGACTATGAACACAAAACCGAGAAAAATGAATCCATGTTGTACTCCAAAAAAATGATCAAAGCGGCTTTGTATGATATGGGATTACTGTAGTATTTTAGGCGCATTGTAGGTAGTGAATTAATCCGGGCTCTAGTGGATTTTCTGTATTTTTTAGGAGACCCACACTGTTGCATACACAATTATGTAATATCCTGCAGCAGCTAGAACTGGAACAAAGGCAGAAAACCTCTTGATATAATGATTCAGGTTAGGGAGGACAGCTGGGTTGAGAGCTGGGCTTATCGCATATTTATACATATATCTAACTCAAGAAAGATGTTAGGACAATCATTAGTCTAGCATAGCAAGATATTTCACATGATACTTGTTAAGGTGAGACACGGCAGGCAAAAACATTGTTGTTGTTTTTTTCACTGGCCAATTTTGAGATTTTGGGCTATTTGTCTTCAATAACATGTCTTCTTTCAGACTTGTATTTTGGAAAAAATTCCAAAATACACATTTAGGTCTTTATTTTACTACACTGTCTATTTGCGTCTGTAGATTTCTCCTAAATTCAACAAAAGTTGTCGTTCTAAATCAACATGCTGCTCCGTGATCGCTGTCTGCAGCCTGTCATCACACACACCGTTGGAAAGCTCTCTCTCTCCTGTACATTGTTGTCGGATCCAAATATGGTCATTTCCTTTTTATCAACAACCAATTGTGAAAGTACAATGGGCATTTAACTCTAAAACCGAAATCTCATTGGCTGATGTCAATTTCTGACAACGTGATTCGTTCAGATGCATCACGTGACGTGCTCTGACATTTAGATGTGTGTTTTTGACTGTTTTTCTGTTCAATTCAAGGCCATAAATGCTGTGTTATAAGTTTTAATGTGATTTAGGTGGTTTGTATTGTTGTTGCTAATGATTTGATAATATATTGTGTCTGTAAATAGTTGTTTCCACTAAAGAAAGTATGAATTTTTACATTACATTACTGTTTTCTCAAAATGGGTTTTTGTCATTCTCCAGTACATCATATCCCAGCCTGTGTAGCACCTATGTACACCAAACTTTCCAGTTATACACTTAGCAGTATTCTGAAGATATTTCCAGAGGGATTTGTTAATAAATCATTCCTGGCCTGATTTATGTGACATTTTAATAAAAAAAATATGGTGAAAATTTTTTTTTTAAGGCTATGGAATTTCCTAGGTAATGAAAGCATATATCTTGAAATCCCTCTGAAATTCTTTTTGCACCTGGCTTTATCATATGTTCAGATCTATCTACCGAAAATATATGGAAAATTGTGCATATTTAATGAGATAATGCCTAATTTGCATAATTAGACATACAAATTTCAAAAACTTGTAATAATTTAGATTTAAAATTAGATTTATTTAAATAAATAAATAAAAGCCATTAGATTTAAATAAATAAATAAAAGCCATTAGATTTAAATAAATAAATAAAAGTGTAAATAAACAAATAAATAAATATTTATTTTTTAATAAATTAAATTATAATATAAAAATGTAATTTAAGAAATTACACAACATAATAACAACTTTATTATTAGTGCTGGGCAAAAAAAATTATTTTTCGATTAATCGTTTTTTAAAATGTGGTCGATTCAAAATCGATTCTCAACGGCCACGAATCGATTTTTTCCATATTCAGGGCTCGAATTTCGGCGCAGCCGGGTATTGCGCAACAATTGTATTAATTCTCGCAGGTCTCCCATTTCTAATGCGGGAAATTCACGCAAACATTTATTCACTTTTTGTATGAGTAAATAGTATCCACACAAATTATACAATCAAATAAGTAATTTTAAAACTTTCTCTGAGACGCAATTTCACAAACAGCGTGTGAGTTCAGTGGTGCTGCGTCTTCTCTCTCTGCACAAGGCAATCGCTGCAGGCGTCGATACACACTCGCGTTTAGGAGTCGGGACGTCATGACGGAATATTCACTTGCACAATCGGGCCAGCATTGCATCGTTTATCATTTTCACGTCTTTTTAAGTTTTACCAGTTTAAACATTCAAGCGATTTTAAACTATCCAGTGCTCACGCGCTCTGAGATGTTTTTCGCCTATGTAAATTACAGTTTCCAATGAGGCAGTGTTACTGTACTTTGATCCTACTGTTAGTACTATAGTGTTAAAGTGTTATTTTATGTAAAAGTGCCATTTATGAATGTATTCATCATGTATGAATTTCTTTCTTCTGTTGAACACAAAAGTTGACTTCCATCGTATTTGGTTACCCATATTCTTTAAAATATCTTCTTTTTTTGTTCAACAGAAAACATTTTTTTCATCACCAATAAGCCAGTATTAGTTGTCCTACATTGTTCATCAGCCTCCATTTTACAGCTAATGTTGTACGATTTTATGATTCTTTTATTTTAAAAATAAAATGACCTGATCCTGTTTGATCACGGAATGGGACTGTTCTGACTTTTTTTCAGAATAAATTTTTCATCTTGCATCAAAATAAAATAAATAGCTTAATATACAGGTTTGTGGCTCTTAATTTCTTTTTATTAATTATCCACTTGTAAACTTATGTTCTCTGTTCTTTTTTATTAATATAGTATTTGTATTAAATCTATTTTCATTGAGTTGAATCCAGAATCAAATCGAGAATCGAGAATCGAAAATCGAATCGAGAATCGAATCGAGAATCGAAATCGAATCGAAATTGAATCGATTTGAGAGCTTGCGAATCGAAATCGAATCGAATTGGATCATCTGAATCGATACCCAGCCCTATTTATTATACTTTTATTAATATTAATAATAAAATATTGGTGTTAATGATAATTTGTATTTAATCATAATATTTTAAATGTGTTTTAAATTATACTAGGACTGCACAATTAATGGCAAAGAAATCGCACGCGATTTGGCTGCAATTATTTTATGCACATCGGTAGTAAATGCTGCTCCATCTGAACACCAGAGGGCGCTCTCACGCAAACACGCCATATATATGCCCCCATAACGTGCATCATTCTAGGAAAGCCCTATTGGACATCATCGCTTTAGCTGAATAAACAGAAGATTGAAACACTATAATTAAACACGACTAATAAACACACGACTGGCTTATGGAAGGATGCTCAACTGTCGTCATGAAGTGAGTTTGGAGAAAAAGCATGTTTTTAAAATGTTGTCTTATGTTAGACAAGAGGTTCATAAATTCTTCTCATGTTTGGAAAGATGTTTGACGCATGTTGCTTTTCAAATGCAAGTTATAACTATATAACTATAACAGTGCTTTCAGGTGGAGCAGCGTTTACAGAGCCGTACATCAATGACAAGCTGCGCATAAAAAATAACCGCAACATTTGCGATTTCAAAATCGCGATAAGCCAAATCGGTTTAAGTGCAATTACATAGAAACTGCGATAAATTGTGCAGTCCTAGCACATACTCACAGAAGCTGTGTAAAGTCAGCATAATAATAAAATAAAAAAACATAAATTATCTTGAACCCAGTACATGCCTGTCTCAAAATTACAGAACCACTGTAAACTGAAAAGTTACCCATAATCACTATTTTGCATCTTTGTCATAATGTAGTATACAAAAAAATCCATACAGCATTTAAAGACAAAATGACATTCACACCGCAACAATGAAAGGTCATGATCAATACTTTAGAAAAGCACAGCATACTTGCTGACAATCAAAGCATGACTGCAATTTGCTTTCTCAGCATGTATTTATGAACAGATAAAGCAGATAGTCCAAGGTCATTTTTGATTGTGTTATTAGTGCAAACATTTGATTCTGGTTTAAGTCCAACACTCCACCATCATAGAACAAAAATAGATAGATCCACACAAATTCATTTTCCATAGCCTTTGAACTTCAGAAAGATGAAGAAGAAAGTGAAAAATGTGAGAAAAGAGTGGGAGGTAAAGAGGCAAGAACAAGAAAGTCGATTTTTTGTCATGATCATGTGAGTTCTTAAAGTCACCAGACTGAGAAAAGACCAGCATATCAAAAATTTCAAATCAGAAGATCACAAATAGACCAGGAGACAAATGTGTTTATTGACTCTCTCCACAATAGTACAAAAGGTATAATAGGTATATGGGTCAACTGTCAAACACCATTATGATCCCTGCCTTTCCTGTCATTCGGTCATCATTTACTCAACCTTATGCAATTCCAAACATGTAAATTTTTCTATGGCCCACATTTTCAAATTCAATTAACAAGCTATTAAATTAATTTGATTCAGATTTGAAATCGTTTCAACAAAAATATGATTCATTTAGGAATTGAAGAAATTATCTCTCTGCTAATGCTAAAAAATATCTATGGCAGATCGATCCAAATGATTAACTTATCTTTTTGAACTATTCAATAAAAGAATCAGCTCATGAGAGTCATTTGGCCAGCATGAACTGCTGTTGTATGGAAAATGGTGAGCACGACCATTTTCATTTAGGGTGAACTATTCCTTTAATAACCTCAGCTGTTTGAAACTCTTAAGCTTCCTGATATCATCTCTGAGATATTTTATGCCATTCATTCCTTCATTTCAGTATAAACCTCTATATATCACATTTGTGTTTACTGCCTCTATTACAGCTGGGTTTATCTGAATACTTATGTATGTGATGTTTCCCATTATGTATTAACATTGCTAGCACAGTAATGACCATATTCGTATCAAACTATTTCAATTACTGACCCGTCAAGCCATTTTCTCTCTCTCTTTCTCTTTCTCTGCCTCTCTGAGTAGTGTATGTTCTGCGATCCTCGAAAAATCATTAATGAAGTGTCACTTTTTCTTAGATTCACTGATAATTAGGGTTGCTCTCTGACGGCAGTGATTAAAACAATCTTTCTGCAGAATAGGTCAAGGTGTTTCAGCATGGGTGGTTATCTTAACATGATTGTGTGTGTATGTGTGTGTGTGTGTGTGTGTGTGTGTGTGTGTGTGTGTGTGTGTGTGTGTGTGTGTGCGCCAGGAAATCACTAACATTAAATAAATATCCTGGGTTCAATACAAGTTCAACTCAATCGACAGCACTTGCGACAATGTTGACTACCATAAAAATTAGCTGCTGAAAATTCAGCTTTGCCATCACAGGAATTAATTACATTCTAAAATATACTTAAATATAAAATAGTTACATTAAATTGCAATAATATATATTAATAATCCTGTTTTTAACATGTTTGTTGTGATCAAATAACAGCAGCCATGCTAAGAATAAGATATATCTTCCAAAAATCTTACCAAACCCAAGCTTTTGAATAGTACTGTACAACAAAAGCATACAACTATCAAAAATCAGCTGATGGTGCAGGAAAAATGTGTGAAACCTTTAGAAGTATCCTACCATTATCTGCACGTATTTAACCGAATGTGTGCATAAACCAGCAGTCTGGTGAGGGTTGGGTTAAGGAGCTCATTGTTTTGTGATGCAGTATATCATTCTACACCTTATTAAGTTAAGATGCATCAGCGTCCCAAAGAGACCGGGAACGGCTCCAACTACGTCTAATCAATGTCACACCATCCCCGAGACTTAAAGCATGCAGTCAATATGCTTTCATAATGACCAGCCGAGCCGCTACTGCATCCATAACTGTGGTGTTAATATTACCCACTGTGCCACTTATATAGATTCACCCTGAATCCAATGAATACAGACCTTCTAAATAGGGTAAAGGGTTTGAAATCTGAAAACATGCAGTCAATAGATTTATGCATTAACAGGAGAAGATTTGTTTCTAAAGACCCTGCATGACAATGCTTGGAAAACATTACAAGAGCTGGTAAATTAAAATTCTCCCAAACGATCAATATTGTGTGTAAGTCAAGGATTATTCGCATTAGCTTTTATCTGACTCCATTTTATATCTGACTCCATTTTATCACAACCTCGAATTTAGGTTAGATTGCCAATTGGTTATTGGTCAATTATATAATAGTTTAGCAATACATTTGATTGTTCTATTTAACTCTTTACTTATATTTTACCCGTTCATATTAGGAAGCTATGTTGCTCAGAGGTCCTCACGCCTTGTTTAACGTGGGTCTCACGATCACAAGCCCGCCAGCTTCGGTCACCAAACAGAGGTAATTGCTATATACCTGAAATCGGTCGCATTCACGCTTACACAATCAAAGATATTTTGGTATAGCCCCCGTGATTGCATACACTTGCATTTAACGTAACGTTTACTTCAGTAGAGGTATGGCCACTACTACAGATATAAGTCAACCAACTTTACTTCTCTTATAATAGCTTTGGATTGGCCATGCCGTGGTTTCCCACGTACACTTATCTAAAGTAACATTAAATTAAAACAGAGGTAAGACACACGCATATTTAGGTTGGTCAAGCAGCACGTTTGCTGCCCTAAACAGAAAACCACTTCTTGTCTTTGCAAAACCAAGTAAACTTGAATTAGTGCCAAATATTAAAACTTGCGGTAACATACGAATCCGTTTAATCTACTTGAGTCAGTCGGAATAAAATCAAATGTAACCATTTATTATGCCAGGTAAATGTATCGTGCCAATTTCATAATAAGTTCAAAGATAATAAATACAAAACATCAAATGCTCTGGAATAAAGAGAGAAGATGCGAACCTGACATTAAAAAATACATGATGTGGACTGTTTTGCATACACTCCACATCACAAGCTAATTTGAGTTACAAATCGCCACGAGCATTCTTCAGCATCTCCCTAAACCTCTTTTCAAATGTAAACATGAGTTCACAGTGGGAATTTGCATTAATCACCGTCCCAAACTTACTGGGGACATAAGTTGATTTACATGGGGGACACACACAGCAGTTAACACGATATCTCTAAACTCTCCACACCTTATTACCGTTTTGGTTTACTTTTGTGGGAATGAGACCTTTGTACCAGTCGCACTGAGACATTTCAAATGATACCAAACATGTATAATACTGTATGATAATTGTTCATATTAAACCATACAGATTTTTGGGTGAATTCAGGTAGGGATAGGTTAAGGGAATGATGTGTAAATTGGGAAGTGACCAACTCAAGTGTGATCATGTCTCGGATGGGGATGGTAATATAGAAAGTGAGTTCAAATGTTAATTTTCTTTGTTTTCTCAGAGAGTAGCCCTTGTTGTAGATTTTTCCCTAAGCCTAACTATGTCCTATATTATTTATACTCTAACGCGTCTACTCATCGACGTCGGCAGGGTGCTAATACCTGTTACCCTAACTAGCTTACTTCCTACGCAGGAATAATCGACAAACAGACTTCAGCAAATGTCCTCTAAATGCTTTAATCATGGCCGGGAGTTCTCGACATTTTCTCAGAGAAATCTAATTTTTTCTACTTCCCCCAAGAAGAAGCATTAAGCATGGCCGGAGGATTTCAGACAAATTCCATTGAGAATCCCACCGAAAACACAAATACAACCGTTTTTATAGAATAGGGAGGTATGGCAAAATGACATGAATTTGATTGGTTCTTCATAGACAAATTCTTCTGTTACTAGGTAAAGCAAACTTTGTTTTAATAATTACTTCATTGTTAATCACAAGTTCTAACCTAGTCATCTGTCTAGTTACATTTCCCATTATTTTTACACTCAACAGGGGAATGGCAACATAGGCCAACAACATTCAAAAACACAGAACAGAATGTTTTAGAACATGGTGTTTCAAAGTCTTAGGATGTTAAATAAGGTTAGATGTTAGAAACATGGTTAGTTTAATATACAGTTTAAAATTTCCACGACACCCTCTCTTCCAGTTCTTCCAGTTTCTCCAGTCTTACACAATATAGTTATTTTTTACCTTAAATAAGGTTATGATGTCAACATTTTTTTATACCACTGAAATTTCATGATTCTTGTCACAAATTTCAATATCACAAAAGACTAATACTAGCCTACATAAAAAAACAAACAAAAAAACTCTCAAGCTTACTGAAACAAACGAAGCACAAGCACATAGAAAAACTACAATAGAACAAAAACACATGAAATAGACCTACCTAAAAAATTTGGAAATACTACATAAACTTTATAAAGTAATCAAATGTATAGTCTTCACTGTGTAAATTAAATATAAATGTATTTCTATTGAAGTTACAAAAGTGATTCACCCATGAGCAGTGAGATTTATTCTTTTGTTGTTTGATTAACATTAACGGGAGCAGATATAATAAGCTGCTGTCATGTTAAGACCGAATGCACAGATACAATACACTGATTCAAATGCATTTTCTTTCTGAACTGTTTACATTCACTTAAGACATAAATTATTGTGTTTATGAGGATAGAAAAATTTGTTCTTTTTTGCTGTTTATTGCACTTCATTGGTTTAAAATCACTTGTTTTTAAACCACAACACTTAATAACGCAAGCAAACGATAGGCTTTCATGATCACGTGAGCGTGTAACCGCAACAAAAAATTGACAAATTTAGTCCAATAGTCCAGTTGACAAATTTCTACCGGTTAATTTTGTCTACCGGTATATTGGCCACCCCTAATTGCCAGATCCCCCCCCCCCCCACCAAAAAAAAAAACCTCTAATATCGGCCAAAAATAAATAAGGTTTTAAAAAGAAAATTGAGAGAAAAAAATCTGTCAAATTAATTACTAATGCAAAAAGCTGCCACCACATTACACCAAATGGCAGAGAAATGAGACACAGACAATCTACACCTAATAAATTATTTCCAATACATTAAACACTGCTTGTCTAACTACTGCCAACCCATTGCACCAAATCAGGTGCATGAATGTAACGCTCCCAGCTGACAGAGTGTACAGTGAACCTCTCAAAGCAGTCAGGCGCAAACTCAAAAAATAAAAACTACTGTGCTTCTCCAGCAGCATTCAGATCAGAGGAATGCTCAAAATATGTCAATTTAATATGAGCTGTGATCTGGTTTAACAGCTTTGAGAAAGAGAGTCAAAACAGAGGAAGTTTCGCAGATCACTGAGCAATCAGATGCAAGACGATAGAAAAGTTTTCTCAGATGTTTTTCTAGACAGCAATGAGATTAAATGGAAAACAAAAAGAGTCTCCTGATTATTAGTTTTTGGGGGGAGAAAGAAAACACCAGTGATGTGTATCCTCTAGATATCTCAAAAACATCTCAAACTCAAACTCTGCTTAGATTTGCCAGGATACCGCAATTTGTCAGGATACCGCAATTACCGCAAAGTCAAAGATTTCAATATGAATTCAGATGTTTAACATCAAATTCTTCAGAAATCAAATTATCCCCATTAATTTCAGTGGTCCTGGATTGGGTCTTTATTATTCTCTTCTCTGACACAAAAGTTAATGACTAAATAAACAAATTGTAAATGGAACAAGATAATAATTCAGGTCCTTCTCAAAAAATTAGCATATTGTGATAAAGTTCATTATTTTCCATAATGTAATGATAAAAATTAAACTTTCATATATTTTAGATTCATTGCACACCAACTGAAATATTTCAGGTCTTTTATTTTTTTAATACTGATGATTTTGGCATACAGCTCATGAAAACTCAAAATTCCTATCTCAAAAAATTAGCATATCATGAAAAGGTTCTCTAAACGAGCTATTAACCTAATCATCTGAATCAACTAATTAACTCTAAACACCTGCAAAAGATTCCTGAGGCTTTTAAAAACTCCCAGCCTGTTTCATTACTCAAAACCGCAATCATGGGTAAGACTGCCGACCTGACTGCTGTCCAGAAGGCCATCATTGACACCCTCAAGCAAGAGGGTAAGACACAGAAAGAAATTTCTGAACAAATAGGCTGTTCCCAGAGTGCTGTATCAAGGCACCTCAGTGGGAAGTCTGTGGGAAGGAAAAAGTGTGGCAAAAAACGCTGCACAACGAGAAGAGGTGACCGGACCCTAAGGAAGATTGTGGAGAAGATTTCTGAACAAATAGGCTGTTCCCAGAGTGCTGTATCAAGGCACCTCAGTGGGAAGTCTGTGGGAAGGAAAAAGTGTGGCAAAAAACGCTGCACACCGAGAAGAGGTGACCGGACCCTGAGGAAGATTGTGGAGAAGGACCGATTCCAGACCTTGGGGGACCTGCGGAAGCAGTGGACTGAGTCTGGAGTAAAAACATCCAGAGCCACCGTGCACAGGCGTGTGCAGGAAATGGGCTACAGGTGCTGCATTCCCCAGGTCAAGCCACTTTTGAACCAGAAACAGCGGCAGAATCACTCTGTTTCCTCTCCACTAATAAGCTGGTGCGCGGTGTGGCTGCCGCCGCATCATCCGGGTCGGTGCTGCACATTGGTGGTGGTTGAGGAGATTCCCCCTTCAGTTAAGCGCTATGAGTACCCAGAAAAACGCTATATAAATGTAACAAATGATTACTATTTGTATTAAAGGTGCCCTAGAATTATTTTTATTTTATTATATAATGTTTTCTGGGTTGCCCTTATAATGTTAGTATGTTTTTTAGATCCAAAATAGTCATAATTTAGAAATAAAAGGCATTTTTCCTAGCCTGATTTTAGCCTCTGATGTGAATGCTCTGTTTGAAGGGGCGTGTCTGCTGTGTGTAACCGGCCTCTGCTGTGATTGGCTGACATGCTTGCATATGAAATAGCTACGTATTACATGTGAAACTCTCTCGAATACTTTTACTACAGATATTATAAGTTTTTACAATTACAGCTATCGAGATTAACGTATCGTGAGATGTTTTTAAAGTATTTAGATCTACTCCCATCACATAAAATGTTGCCGTGATGAGCATTGAGCAAACAGATGACAGTCTGTTGATCGCGAGAAGAAAGATCTTGTCATTGCAACGCAGTTTCTGCACTCTCTCGAATGCTTTCACCAATGCAAACACGATGATGTAAATACAGTAGAGCTTTGTTGTGCAGTGTAACGTGCGTCATTGAATTCATAACGAGCTTGGCAAGCACCCAGATAAACTCGTGCTGTGGAAAGATTGTTCTTTTGATCGCTTTCTGTGTATAATTTATTCACAATTTAAAGGTATACTATGCAGAAATTGTGTTTTTGTCAAACAGCGACCCCCAGAGTCGCTGTGCAATACTTGCATTGTCGTAAATACACCCCCCACCCTGTACACCGGTACCTGTTCGGTAGCAGGGATGGAAATGAACGTTTTTGTCCACTGGCCACTGTGACTGGTGGATTTCAAAATCTACCAGCCACTCAATGTTTTTACCAGCCACTTTCTTGTTTTTAACCGACAATGTGTAACTGCATGTGAAAATTAATACTACAAGATCTACAATACTTAAGCAGTTTATTTAATCTCAAGTCTCAATGAAATACTGGCATTTTCTCTTTCTCTCTTATAGCCTACACACACAAACCATGAACTGATATTCATTTCAGTTCCCATATGAGGAAAAAACAATGTTACAGACGTGACCACTGTGAAAGCGGCACTAAAAGATGCTTAAAACTTTCACAGAGACAGAAAGCACAAAACCTTTCTTTAAAGTGAATTTCGTTTTGTATTAATTGTATCTTAATTGTAATCAATGTTTCATCAACCAATTGCCTGGATTTAATACATAATAATTAAATATAGCAGACAGTAGATAATCACGAAACGGAGGCGACGGCGCGTGAACTGGAGCAGCAACTGGAGTGAAACTCAGCGTATAAGGTAGCCTTGCCTCACAGACAGACATGTCTACTTTTAAACAGAACTATTAAAAAAGAAAGAAAACAGACACAGACTGCTCTCTGCTTATGCAATTCGTATGAAATGTGCATTTCTCTCTTGCGCGTTCACTACTGCGATGATCACGATCAGCATCGTTAACTTCATCTTTGCAACTGACACGGACAAAGAAAATACTTGTTTATTAATAAATAATTAAATTATCTCCTTGCTATAGTTTACATATGCATATTCATTACTTTTGCCTGTTAGCCTATTTGTGACAGATTTTAGGAGCTTTCTTGGCAGCGCCACCCTTACATGAACGCGTCACCACAGCATCACCGCACCCACCAGAATAGCCCTGTTTTTTGTTTTTTTTGTTAAGGATTTGTTTACTGTGTGTGAGATTCATTTAATGGAAAGCACATTCACTGCTAGTTGTCTTGCTAATCCGTGTCTGCTCGTTTATTCAAACTAATTTGTCCTAACAGACGAACGTTGCATGATGTTATTTTTATTTACCCGCCACGGTGGCCGGTAGGTGAGGCGAGTTTCCCCGCAACAACACAAAATCACCCACAGTTGGCTGGTGGCCGGTGCTAATTTCCATCCCTGTTCGGTAGGATAGTAGCGTTGGTCATGGAACAGGCACAAGACACCGAAGATATTGACCAGGTAATGTTTCACGATTTCATAAAAAGATTGGGCTATTGCATATACTGCATAGTCTACTGAAATAATGATGATGTTCAAAATCGGATAATATGTCTTATAATATAATATAAGTGTTAGACTACTTTATAATAATAAAGTACCATATCGCGTTTGGCAGCTTATAACGTTTTTACATGATTGCAGCTAAATCACAAGTAAATAGCCTATAGTCTAGGCCTGATGTATAATTTCATTTTATGTTTTTTGATTGTAATGTAAACATTACAAAATGCCTGATGACATCAATAAAGTTAAATGTACGTCGCATTATTTCATATTGGCCGTTATGATGTCATTAGACATGATTATTGCAATTTATCATAATAGTTTGCAAAGTGTGCTCGTTTACACTAGATAATTATGTGAGATATTGACAACTGTTCTCATGATAATCGCTGGAATCAACGTCAACAGCGTTGTGCGGCAAGCTAGGCAATAAAACATATATAACGCAAAATATGATAATCGAAATCTAGCTAAACATATGTGGAAATTATTGGACTGGTCTAATTATCACCAATGAATGAATGAACAGCATCATAAAAACAATGGCATACTACAAGCAAGCGCAAGTTGCGCAACAACATACAACATATGACGCAAATTTACAAGTAAGATATTTACTTACTAGTCCATCAACAAGATCGCCAGGTCAGCATCTCTGTTGCATCCAGTGCTACTTTTTAACTTGCGCCAACAAGTGAAAGCTTTCCTTTTCCTACTTTCTTCCTACCGCGTTTTCTTTGCTTTTTCCATCATCTGAAATGAGCGCAATTCGTGCTTCATATGTTGTTGT